>CM031242.1:104986196-105413696 GCA_018340775.1 Taxus wallichiana var. yunnanensis
GCTTATCTTTTCTTCCTTTTGATCCTTTTCATACCATCCCATATGGATCTTTACCTCTAGCCCATTCCCTTTGTCTTCCTCTTTTAGAGTTACGTTCCCTTGGTTCCTACCGACTACTCTATACTACGTGAAATCATAACCATGGCCTTTTCCACAGAAATACTTCAACCAAATATGATAATGTCTAAAAAATTCCTCTTATTCCATATATAAAATTTACTTCATCATAATCAAATGAGAAAAAAATTTAAACAACAATCTCAATTACGTACTCATTAATAGTCATAATCAACATCACGTGTCCATAGAACATCTAAATTTTGCAACATCGCCTCTTTTTCCTCCATCCATTTCTATTCCTCCTGTTAGAAATATATATTTTTAGGGACAAATTAGTGTTTTTAGTCAACACTCGAGGCTAGGCCCTCCTTCTTGGGTATGGGGAGGCTCCCATTTATTGAATGTAAGGACTAAATAAAATTTTGGCTAACCATTAGGCCATGGATCACACAAGAAAATCTATTAAACATGTGGAAAACTACTTGTATATTGTACAAGGGAGGAATTTTCTTTGAAGAGAGGTAAAGAGGAGATAGGGAAATGGAGAGAGGGGGTTAAAGTTGTGATTATACTTACATATTTCACATACATTAGCCAGATTAGGTCCACATTTAATAGGAAGAAATCAACCGCGTAAGAAATATAAAGACTAATAAATCGAGAGACAGAAAATTCTATGGATTCATCAATCAAAGGAACAAATTTCCTTCTTATTTGTATAAGATTACAATTCTTTAAAAGTTGGAAAGTAGAGAAAGTAAAGGAATATATGAAATGAGATAGAAGAAGGTAGCTTATTACTTGCAGCAGTAGTGAAACAAAGGCCAACAACTAACAAAACCAATAATCATAGCCCTTTAGGATGGAGAAGTCATCCTAATTTATAGCTTACAAATTATCTCTTCATCTCCCCCATGTGAATTTTCATCTTACCACCACTTGTGACCTTTCACATTCCCTAGGAATGAAATTAAGTCATTTTCTTATTTTTTGAAAAGGGAATTTTACAATGCAAAGTAAGGCCACTTAAGTGAATAAGATGAAAGAGTGAAAAGTACATTCCCAATGAAGAAATAGAATTTTAGAGAGAGAGAGAGGGAGGGAGAGAGAAGAAGAGAGAGAAGTGATAAATCTAGAGATAAAGAAGCTTCCATTGATGAAGATATTTCTCTTGATGAACTCCTTCATTGTTGAGATGAATGTTACAACTAGTGGAACATTTCTCAACTTTTTTTAATTAAGGAATGTGATCCTCTCATGTTATGTTCCTCATGACCATTACCCTAATGCATTAGCTCTCAATAGATCTCTTGATGTTTTAACACCCTCATAAGCTTCATGATTCTCTTGTGTTCACATGTTTTCCATGTGGAAATATTTTACACACACTGGTTCATTCTGAACTATTCCTTGAGATGGTATGATTCACATGATTTTCCTCCTCTTGGATAAAATTGAACAAAAGTTTGAAGTTGGAATTTGGAGATCGTCACCCTCATCCTCATGACTTCCTTGAACTTCAAAATTCAGCTTTGTGACAAATATATCTCATTCTAGGATGGAATCAACCTCAAGATACCCAAACACCTTCTTGTCCACATGTTCCCAATTGATAAAAAACTCCACATTCACCATTATACTTATCAAACACATCCTCATGCCATATATAGGGAAGATGATTGAGAATTAGGGCTCATCTTTACATACCTTGTTTGATATCACTTTCCTTTCATGTTTTGCATCACTTATCATTCTAGGTTTGATTATTGGCAAGCCACGATGTTTATGAACCATATCACTTCCATGTAGATAAATTGCTCCCATACTTAACTAAAAGTACATACTATGAAATTTTGGGTCCATCAAGTCACCATGATGTCCCACAACTAGCCCAATTACTCATGGATGTTCCTTCATCAATATGCAAAAATTAACATCCTTTTTTTAACCATTATCCTGAACTTACTTTTTTAGTAAGTATTAATTTAGGAAGTCTATTTTTAGTTACAAGTTGCTTAATTTGACACTTTTGAGTGTTCTTGATATGCAAGGAGAAATGGAAACTTAGAGAATAAATTTTTGCAACACTTACTATTTATAGATTGTGAAGCTTGGTAAGGCTTACTATTTTTAGAAGTGGGTCTTCCCGGTGTCAGAATGGAATGAGAGTGGTATCAAAAAAATTGTTATTTCACAAGGATTTTTGCTCCAATTTTAGAGAAATTTCAATTGATCGAACTCCATATATTTGAAAAAATGAGTTGTTTATAAATGGAAACTTCATCTAGATTTTAAAAATAATGTAGACCAAGATTGGATGCAAAGTTAGATTCATTAGAAGGGTGTTATTGAGAGGAAGTTTCTATTAAAATTTCATGGGAAATGGACATGGGTTTTTAAGATATAAGAAACTTTCCATTTTTAATTTATGAGGTCTCAGGAACATTCTACTAGCATAAAAAGAGAGAGTGGTCTTAGGAGGGAAAATATGCATTTGAATACATGAAAAATGGAAGTCTTGAATGTTAATATTTCTCTCTCACATTGCCCACCTTAACTCATGTTTAACTCAAATAGGATCAATTAGGGTCAAAAAATGTTTGATGTTGATTTTCACCCTAACAATAGTGGATAAGAGGGGATCTAAAATGTGATTTGCACTAACTTTGGACAAGTGTTAACAACGGGTTTAATGAGAGGGAGATGAAAGGAATAAAAACTAGCTCTCAGGGATCAATAGTGGATTTGTATGTTTTAGAGGGCTAACGAGAGAGGGAGAGAACACATTTTTTCCCTTATATCCCCTTACACATTGATTAAAATAAAATGGGACACTCATCCTTGACATTTTTTTCAAGGGTGACAATATCATGAGGAGAGGGACCAAATTTGAGTTGAAATTGATTTTACACTTCAAACAATCCAAGTTGTGATTTTCAAGTGAAGAAAAAAAAGTTGTGGAAGGGGAACTAAAATTTTCCCCTAATTTCCCCTTATTCCTTGGAAAAGTAAAATGGGACACTTGGCCTTGAAAATTCACCAACAAGGTTTGCAACATGAGGAAGGGGTCTAATTTTGCATTATGGTCACCTAACAACCCAAGTCACGAGTCTTGAGTGAAAAAATAAGAAAATACATAGGGGGTGTAATTTTGTGTCCCTCACATCATAGGGACAAGTGGCAAGGGACATATATCATCCAAAATTGTGCTCAATCCTTTAAGTTATGTTGATGTCATAATCCCAATGCAAAATTAGAACACATAGCTTTCCTTTTCTGCCCCAAGAGAAAACTTAGAGTTATGAGGTGAAACTTTATATTAGTTTTATTCCAAATAATCTGAGTTAATCACAACCATTTATAGATCTTGATTCATATTAGAATTTGATTTATGGAACCAATCACCCTTAAGGAAAGAAGGAGAAAAGACACCGACTTTGACTACCATAGAGAGATGTGATGTCAACAAAAAATTAATGAATCCATGATATAAGTGACTCCAATATATTTCCATTGAATATTTTATGAGATTATAACTCCTCCCGTAACTCCCGTAAACTTTATAACAACGTGACTTTCTCCGTTGAATCCTTCATTCCTTATGCTTGAAATAACATGGTTTCTCTCTAACTATTCCTAAAGATCACTTACCTCCATAGATTTTCCCTAAACTACCTTAGATCACTTCATTTTTCTTCTACATAACTCTGAGATGGATTAAGCCTTTCTAGACATCGTCTAAAGGATTTCCTAATGTTACAATATGGCTAAAAATAGCCAATTTGGTGCTTCAAAGAGAATTGCCTCATACCTTAGTCTCACTGTGAAATAACTTTAGATCCATTCCCTTACACATAAAACACACTTGATAAACATATTATCACTTTCCTCTTACCCATAAATAGGATGAAACATACCTTGATGGGATGCATGATCTGTGGGATGACTAAAGGAATGGTTCATAAAGATCGAGATATATATATATATATATATATATATAGAGAGAGAGAGAGAGAGAGAGGTTTTCAAATGGCGGGCTTAGTTATCATGATCAGCATTTTCAATTTTACATGCTAGACATTTGGCATGACAACATATGGCTCTAACATGGGAAGTTAGACCATAAGAGGTAATTAATAGCCTCATGTCTCTCATGGATAAGTATACTACTTCCTTAACAATTGGGTAATGGAGTCAACACTTCAAAGAATAAGTAGGTAAAGCTACAAACACAAACAAGAGAAAAACAACAGAATACACAACACAAAAGGGAAAAGAAAATGGAAAGAGAAACACATAAGGGAAAGGGAAACACACAACAAAAAGGGAAACCACAATACAACATTCCTAAATCACCTATGTTGCATACAGGGGATAACTCTCTCTCACCGTAGAATTAATTCTTCTCTCAATGTTTACTCTTACATGGGTGACATCAATACCTTTTCTCTGCAAACCCATTGACTATCTTAATGAAATATGACCCCTTTCTCAATTTCTTGGGAAATTTTACATGATTTTTCTGTAAGTTAGGTTGACTCATATAGCTCATATTTTTGTTGCTCTAACATCATATTTCCATATAATCATATATTTTAAAATTCATTCTAATTTATGATTTTCTATTGTTTCTACAAGAATGAGTTTTGTTTATACTAAGCTTATAATTTTCATAACAAAACTTGTGATTTTTATGGTAATTTTACATGTTCTTTTCATCAACTTCATGACCATTGTTTCCACAAGATGGTTCTCAAGAGATATTTTAAATTTTTCAATAATATCATAATCCTTTTGATATTCTACGTTTCTCAAATTTTCTACACAATTATCCTTCACACATTTTAGCTCATTTTTTATATTTTTTCACTATGGTGTGATGTGCACAGTGTTTTATCTCATTGAAAGGATAATGAGCACAAGGTCAGACTTAAAATATGGAAATCATCATTTTCTTCATCTTCACCATCTTGAGCTTATAAATTCATCTCCATGATGGAGATACCTCCTTCTTGAGTAGATTAAACCTCGTTAGAGTCAAACACCTTATCATTTATGCATTCCTTATTGAAAAATTCATCCTCTCCCAATAGGAAGGAGAAAGATTCATATTCACAATCATACTCATCAAATAAATCTTCATGTTGTATTTTGAGAACATGATTGGAAACTTGGGACTCACCTACCAAGAAGTTATTTGATGTCATTTTTTCTTCATGACCCACATTGATTATCATCATGAGATTTATTTTTGCAAAGCCAAAAGATCCATTATCCTCATCATCACTAAACAGAGATCCAATATCCATATCCAATGGGAATTACACATTAACAAATTTTGGATCCATGAAATCATCAATATGTTTTTCCACCGGATCAATAAAACATGGGTACTCCTCTATCAAAATGGAGAACTCAACATCTTCCTATGAAGTTATGAAAAATTTCCATACCTTGAATCTTGAAATAGGATGTCCACCCTTGGGTCATTTGGTTTTTGAAACATGTATTTCATTTTCCTTATAGGAAGGAGATTCTTCATCTTAATATTGAATGGTATGGTGGAATATTATCAATCCCTTTGTATATCTCCACCAACATCTTGACAAAAAAATATGGCTCAAATACATACCATATGAAGTTGGCATGTCTGCCACAAGTATTTTCATCATGATTTTCTTTTCGGAAAATACACAAATGATACTTGAGAATCTTTCACCTAGAAAATGAGAGGTAATTATTTTTTCCATGGAGTAACAATGGCCAACAACATATATGAGAGTGAGACAAAGATCCTTTGAAACTTTTAGTGGCATGACATTGTCATAGGTACCACAGTCAATAATACAGTTATCCAATTTATACCCATTGATCAGCCAAGTAAAGAGAAAGGTTTTAATTTCCCAAAAGTGGAGGATGTTGAGGAAAAAGGTTCTAAGAAGGTTTGGTAATGAGAGAAAGAAGTAGTTATTTGGTAATGTAATTTTTGGAACATGAATTTGAACTACTTCCTTTGATAAACTTTATAAATTTATCAAATTGTTTAGGGTGGGTTCTCATGTATTTTCATTCAAAAATTTGGAATTTTGATTTTTTAGTATGGTCAATGATGTCAACAGGTGAAGAAGTGGTAGGAACATTGGAAACAATGATATCCTTGCCATGAGTAGGATATACATTCTTAGAATCAAAAGAAGCATAAAACTGATCTTATAAGAGTAGACAAAAGAGACTTATTCATAAAGGTAGATAGATTCTTGGCCAAGGTAGTATTCGGATTATTCTTGGATAAACCCATGGAAGTGGGAAATGATGATCATCATTTTGTTTTTTTGTATATTTTCCTTTTAGGATTTAATTGCTTTGTTATCTAGCGGAAAAATATGCCTCTTTCTCTATTTATGAGTAGGTAAACAATACACAAGAGAAATGGTTCATATCAACCATGGGATCATCCAAATATTCATCAAATGACTATTCTAAATACCAGATATTTCATATCCATCTTATTTTTCTCTTTCAATTTCTGATTCAAAAATTTCTTGTCCTTTATATGCATAGGTTCAACATACTACATTAACTAGTGGAGCTTCCAAGGAAATCCTTTGGGGTGCTCCAGAAATTTGATTCTTTTTTTTTTGAGATGAGGCATATTGAGAAATTTTATTCTTCATTATGTTCAACTTATTGACCAATTTTTTCAGCAATGGATCAACATCTTCATCTTTGAAACTATGGATTTTAATCTTCGTTGAGTAGTTATTAAACTTCTCTAACATGATGAGGTCGTCTTCCACTTAAATATAAATTTATTAAGAATTATCTAAAGTATTCAATTAAGATCTCTGCAATTTTAACCTCACTTGAGGAAATTGAGAATTTATGAAGAACCTCTCTGATTATCTACAATAGAACGAAAACTAATAGGAATTTTGTTAATCAACTTGTTAAATTTTTCCACAAATTATCTCAAGGGGTATTGTGGTTCTTTATTCATCTAGAGATAATTGAGAAAATAGGGAATGGACATCTTCCATAGTCTTGAATCTTTCTTCAAACGTAGTTTTCAAGCCTTCTTAGTCATTAATGGAGAGAGGTGGCAAGTGGTAAAACCATTCCACGAAGCATATTACAATGACCACAAATATTTTAATGGAAACATCTTCATGTACTACTCTAATAACACCACATGATGTGATAAAAGCTACGATATTCTCATCTATATATTTATTTCCATCTATGTAGAACTTGGGATAGTTATTTATTGATCGCTTTGGTCATTCATGAAGTTGAGGGTCCAAAACTAGCAAACCTATGTTTCAACCCCAAAGTACAGGTGCACCCATTTCCGGAGGAAGAATTTTCAATGGTTGAGGAGAGAGTGGAGATGAAGCTGATCCAAGAGATGAAGACTCAAGATTTCTCTTCAAATTTGTATGGGGGCGAGTATGAAGTCATCCTGTTTCTTGTAACTCAAATGCAATATTGTGAAAGAATAAAGAGTCACTTATTTTTTATTCTCTTGGGAATCTTCCTTCTTCAAGTTTTAATCTCAGAATGTTAGATAACGATGCAATCATAAATAGTGAATATTTTGAATATAATTTCAACAAGGCTTTCAAAAATTCAAATACTATTTTGGTATTTTTTAATTTTTTAGTTTTTATGTTTTTATGTATGTTATATTTTTGGATTTTAGAGATTATTATAGGGTGCATAAAGGAAAAACATTCCCCAAGAGGAGTCACTAAAAACCAAGTAGCGAAGCAATTTGTATTAGGAAAATTAGTGATTTTCATCAACAGTCATGGGTTAGGCCCCTCCTTCTTGGGTATGGGGAGGCTCCCATTTATTAATGCAATGACTAAATAAAATTGTGGGTGGTTGTTAGGCTAGGGATCACATAGTAATACTCCACTAAACCTGTGGAAAATTTCTTGTATAGTGTATAAGGGAGGAATTTTCTTTGAAGAGAGGTAAAGAGGAGATGGGGAAATGGAGAGGGGGGTTAATGTTATAATTATACTTATATATTTCACACACATTATCAATATTAGGTCCACATTCAATAGGAAAAATCAATGGTGTAAGTAGAAGTAAGACTAATCAATCGAAAAACAAATTTATATGGATTCATTAATCAAAGACACAAATTTCCTTTTTGGTTGTACAAGATTACAATGGTTGCAAAGTTATAATGAAGATAGAGTAGAAGAACATATGAAAGGATATAGAAGAATGTATATTATTTCTTGCAGTAGTAGTGAAATAAATACCAACAACTATAACTAACCAACAACTACTAACCCTTTGAAATGGATAAGCAATTGCAATTTATAGCTTATAAATTATCTCATCATCTCCCCACATGACTTTTCATCTTACCACCACTTGTGAACATTCACATTCCCTAGGAATGAAATTAAGTCCTTTTCTTATTTTTGAAAAGATGCTTTTATATTACAAAGTAAGGCCACTTAAGTGAATAAGAAGAAAGAGTGAAAAATTACATTCCAAATTAAGAAATAGAATTATAGAGACCGAGGGAGGAAAAGAGATAAGAAGAGAGAGAATTAAAAATGCAGAGATAAATAATCTTTTGTTGATGAAGATATTACTCTCAATGAACTCCTTTATTATTGATATGAATGGTACAACTACTAGAATATTCCTTAGCTAATTTTCTTATCGTGTATGAGATCCTCTCCTATCATGCTCCTCATGACCATTTCCTCAATGTCTTGGCTCTCGATATAGATCTTGATGTTTCAACATCCTCATAAGCTTCATGATGTTTTTATGTTCAACTGATATCCAAATTGTAATATTTTACTTACATTGGTTCATTCTTACATCTTCTTTACCATAGTGTGATTCACATGATGTCCTACCTTTCGGATAGAATTGAACACAAGGTCAGAGTTGGAATGTGGAGATCATCACCTTCCTCCTCGTGACTCCCTTGAACTTCAAAATTCACCTTAGTGACAAATATATCTCCTTCTTTGATGGAATCAACCTCACAAAACCAAAAACCTTCTTTTCCACAAGTTCCTCATTGAAAATGTCTTCTTTTATAAATGGGGAAAGAAGAAACTCTTCATTCACCATTATACTCATCAAACAAATTCCCATACCAGATCTTGGGAAGATGATTGAGAATTAGGGCTCACCTTTACGTACCTTATTTGATATCACTTTCCTTTCATGGTCCACATCACTTATCATCCTAGGTTTGATTGGTGGTAATCCAAGATGTCTATGACCCTTATCATTGCCAAGTAGAGAAATTTCTCCCATACTCAATTAAAAGTGCATACTATGAATTTTGGGTTCATCAAGTCACCATGATGTCTCGAAATTAGCCCAATTACTCTTGGATGCTCCTCATCAGTATGGGTAACTCAACATCCTTGTTTCTTAACCAATATTTTGGCACTTACTATTATTATTAAGTCTTAATTTAAGAATTCAATTTTTAGTTACAAGTTTCTTAATTTGACACTTTTAAATTTTCTTGATATGTAAAGAGTAATGGAAACTCAGAGAATGAACTGTTGTAAATATTACTATTTATAGATTGTGAAGCTTGGTAAAACTTACTATTTTAAAAAGTGGTTATCCCAGTGTCATAACAGAACTAGAATGGTGTTAAAAATGTTGTTATTTCATGAGGATGTTTTGCTCTAATTTTTAGAGGATTTCAATTTCCATAACTCTGCAGATATGGAAAATTAGTTTTTATAAAGGTTAATTTCATACATATATTAGAAAATAATGTATACCACCATAGTATGCAAGGTTAGAATCAATATGAGGGCATTTTTGAGAAGGATATTTTGTTAAAATTTCATGGGAAACGGATAAGGGCTTTGTGAGATATGAGTAACTTTAAATTTTTAGTATATGAGGTCTTAGGCACATTCCAGTAGCATAACAACAAGGAGAGTGAGCTTGGGAGGGAAAATATGCATTTTAAAACATGAAAAATGGTTAATTCCTTGATTTCAACCTTTCTCTCTCACATTGCACACCTTAACTCATGCTTAACCGGGGTCAGATGGGGGTTGATGTGGAGTTACACCCTAAAAATAGAGGGAAAAGTGGACAAGAGGGGATCTCAAATTTTCTTTTCACCATATTAGCCTTTAGGACAAGTGTCAGCAATGAGTTTAATGATAGGAGATGATGGGGGTTAAAAACTATCTCTTGGGGCTCAATCGTGATTTTGCATGTGTCCGGGGCATAACCGAGAGAGGAAACACTTTTTTATCCCCCATGTCCCCTTGAACCTTAGAAAAATAAAATGGGGCACTTAGCCTTGAAATCAAACCAATGGTGAGACTATTGTGAGGAGAGGGACTAATATTTAATTGTACTTGAGTTTGCACTTATAACCCTTTAAACGATCCAAATTGTGTTTTTCAAGTGATGAAAACAACTCTATGGAAGGAATAGCACATGTTTTTCCATTATTTACCCTTTAACCTTGGTAAAAATAAAATGGGACACTCGACCTTGAAAAATGTGCTAAGGGGGTTCAAAACATGAGGAAGGGGTCTAATTTGCATTATGATTGCCTAATATCCTAAGTCACAAGTTTTAAGTGATGAATAAATACCATGTATAAGGGGTGAAATTTTATGTACATCACATACCCTTGTACTAAGGTATAAGGGAAACAAGATAGACAAGGTCCAAAAGTGTGCTCAAGCCTATAAGTGATGTTGATGTCATCATCCCAATGTGAAATTAGAACGTGGAGCTTGCATTTTTTTCCTCAGAGAAAAAATTGGAGTTCGAGGTCAAACCTTATAGGATTTTGATTCAAAATAATCCACTAATTTCATCCTAATAAATTTCAAGACTTGAATGTCATCTTGAAATTTATTTATGGAACCATTCCATCCTTTTGGAACGAAGAAGCAACAATAATGACCCGACTACTACATAGATTTGTGAGGTCAATGACCAAATTTAATACATCCATAATGTAGGGTACTCCAATATATTTCCATTGACTATTTGATGAGCTTATAACTCCTCCTATAACTCCTAGAATCTTTAGAGCAAGATGACTTTCTCTATTAAAGACTTCATTCCTTGTGCCTGAAATAACCCATTTTTTTCTCAAACTATTATCGACATCACTTTCCCCAAAAATTTCCATAAAATTCCTTGGATCAATTCATTTATCTCCTATAAAACTCCAAAATGGGTTTATCCTTTCCATTCATCTTCTGGAGGATGTCCACATGCTACAATATGGCTTAAAAAGCCAATTTGGTGCTTTGATAGCACTATTCCACCTCAAATCTTAGTCTTATTGTGAAATCAACTTGGATCCATTCCCTTGCACATGAAACACAATTTAAAACCATGTTATCACTTTCCTCTTATCTATAATGAGGATGACACAAACTCTAAGGGGTTGTGTGAGCTGATGGGTTGGCCAAGGAAGGGTTCATAATGACCAGGAGAGAGGTTTTCAAATGGTGGGCTTAGTTTTCATGATAAAATTTCCAATTTTCCATGCTAGACATTTGGCATGAAAACACATCCATAGAGTTGTAAATAAATCAATAGAATTCTAACCGAGATAACCAAGAGGCTAGCTAGTCTAGAATTTTGTACCATAAATTCTCATTAATATCTCTGTAGATATGCTATAAATGAATTTTTTCATATGGAATTCATGTCACTGTCTCTTCATCTTCCAAAAAAATCATTTTCCTTTTTATTCATCTTTCTACATTTCTTTTTCCTAGAAACCATTTTAGATTTTTTTATCTCAAGAACATAACCATTATTAGTAGAGGTTCTTGGATTACGGCATCGGAACTTACAAAAGTTTATTTTCTAGATTAAATCATGAGATAGAATTAAATATTTCTATTTCATAGTAGAATATATACAAGGATTTCATGAAAAGATAACCATATCACAAAAATCCCATAATGAAATTAGAATTAAATAGAGCTATATCAGAACATAGATGGAAAAAGGAATTATACTAGAAGTACTTTCTATTAGGATCCAAGATCAATCTCTTTCAAATAGGATTACATAACTTTATATAAAATGTGATGATTTTTGAATTACCATTCCTTTCATCTCCTTCTTGTATATTTAGAGGATTTTTATATTCTCTACCTATGCACATAGAAGATATACATTCTAGATTTTTTCTTATACTACTATATACATACAAAAGGATTGTAGAATCATGAACTATATCCATGTCAACTTACTATTAAATTTTACTATCCAACATTAGGTTTGGCAAATTCTTAAACAAACTGAGTTGGTAATTTGGGGCAAAAATTTATCCAAATTTACCCGATTTATCAAATGTCTTGATTTTTTTCCTTTTTACACTTTATTTATTTGGATATGCTCCCCTATAGGAATTATTAACCTGTCAAATTTTTGCATAAAAGTTTCAATTTCTTAATATCTTTCATGTATTAATACTCACAATACTTATTGATCTATAATATCCAATTTATGGTTTTTCTAGTTCCAAACTACCATAATAATTTTGGGTATATGATATATTATTACTCCTCATTCTACCAATTGCATGTGAAATCTTGTCCTTTGGTCCATATCCTAACACATCCTTTTCTTATTCTATATTCACATTCATAGTCTATACTCTTTTTGTGGGGGTCCTCATTTATTAGCATTGTGATCTTCCAAAACACCTCAAAATTATGTTGCTTCCATGGACTCCAAATGGTACTGCATAGTCCATATTGATTCAACAAATTCTCAACACACACACCTCTATTTATGTGACCTACCATAAAATTTCTCTAATTATGTGTCATTATTTTTCCACTAAGTAATGCATCCTCCACACTCCTTCACACCTACTCAATAAATATCCCTACTAGAATATGTTTGCAATGATGTTTTACAATCTAAAAAAACTAAGAACCAATTAATAATTTATATGTAATCCTCACACTTGCACCCAAAAATGACCCACTAGAAGAGGTCTACAATGATATTTTACTCACTCGCAAATGTGGAAAACCATCAATACTTATTATGTTATGGATCATAAGAAAATCAAACCTTGATATGATACCAAATTATGTATATTTGATGCAGGTGCTCAATGAAGAGTTTCCTTAGGCCACACAACTTTTATAACCATGCTTAGAAAACCTACAAAGAAGCATGGAATAACACAAATTTTAATTGTAACAATAGAAAACACATCAACAATTTTTACTCATATTATTAAAATAATAACATAAAGACTAATCACCAATGATATAGTTAGATCATTACAATTATTTCTACTCATGTCACATCAAACACACTCTACTTTGATTTTTTGTCTCACATTCATACTTCTCTATTTCACAAAGTTCTCTATAACTTTATTTCTAATATTTGACTCCTAAAGCAATACAACTTTGTTCATATAAACATACAAGCCACCCAATTTTTACATAGAACTTAGAAAAATCCTAAAATCAAGGAACAATATGAATTTAAAGCCTAAAATACCCATCATAAGAATTAGTTGGATCTTCTAAAACTTTTTGGCTTCAAACAATCATTTGCAAGGCTTCGTAGCTCCCAAAAATTTTGTAGTGTTTTACGGCTTCAAATATTTTCATAAACTTCCAAAAATAGGTTCTTAATGTTCTATGACTTCAAAATACCTTCACAAATTTCACTATGTTCTTCAATTTCCATTAACGCTTGTGAATTTCCATAGTTTTTGCAACTTGCAAAAACTCCTCGAACTTTTGTAGGTTGTGAAATAGAATAGACATTACACAATACACTTGCACATAGTACTAACATTGTGCAATAGGATAACACACAAAACCAACAACACAAAATGAAACACTAGTACTTATTGTTTAGTCAACAACACACTTTATTCATAATGCAACCCACCAATAATATATAATGAAAAATAGAATGTGATGTAAGTGATTGTAATTGTTGAGACTATTTTTGGATAATCTATGATTTTCTATGAACTTATATGCTTATGTATCATGCGGGAAGGTAGAAATTACAAAGTACATGTTAAGGGGGATGCTTGTATCTTTAATTGACAAAACACTATTGTATGTGGTTAAGATGCACTTCTAGCATTTAACTATAATATAAATAATGGATTATTCTTAATCTATTTATAGATAAGAGTATCAATCAAAATAATGACTTGATTGACTTTTTTACTAATAAATTAAATAAAATTTTCTCTTTAGGCTAGCTACTCACCAAACCCTAATAATCACAATATTTTTTAGGAGCTCGTTTTTACAAATCCGCTAAATTTTGACATTTACAAAAATAGATTCATCAATCAATTAATTTTAGAAAAATGATTCACCAAATATCCTTATAAAATGTACTTGAATTTATTAAATTCAAAAATATACATGTTTTAGTAGAATTATATAATTTTCCTAAGAAATCTCCTATCGTTCATATGTTTCCCCGATTATCAATTAAAAATATTCACCTAAAATAATATACTATTAAAAATTTCATTCCTAAAAAATACATTACTAATAATAATCTCAACTTATTGTAGTAAAAGCATATAAATCTAGTGTTTGAGGTATTAATTGTGGAAGAGACAATCATTGGATAAATTCATTATAATATTCCTCTTAGGAGAGCCAATAACCTTCCTTCACATGTGTTTGAATATATTGTAAAATTATTTCACATTAACATAGTTGTGTTTATATTTCTTTTATTCTCCATCAATGATACAAAAAAATTGTAATCAACTTTTCCAATGAAGGAAGGCCACATCTATATTCTTGATTATTTTCAAACAAGCCATTATATTTATTCAAAGGAAATTTCACTCATAATTAATATCCCAATAACTAATATACAACCAAGTTTAGAATATAATGTTGTAAAAATTATGACTCAAAAGCATTCCTAATTACTTATTAGAGGATACAAAGTTTTCGTTTATACTACAATCATAATTAGCACAAGAACCCTAGATTATTTATATAGTCATTATATCAAACTTGGTACTTGATGCCATTGTATCAATTTAGGGAGGGAGGGAAAAGAGAGAGAGAGGTGGAGGTAGAGGAGAGGAGGACATTTAGGGGGAGTGAGTGAGAGAGAGAGAGAGAGAGAGAATGGTGGTACCCAACAACACTATATGTTTGTTTTATGGAATCGAAATCACAACACTATAATCATCTACCATAAAAATAAGGTGGGTTAAAAAGGTAGCTGATGTGGCACCTTTATTACATTCAAGAGTCATACCTTCTAAGTCAAACATGTAAGTACATGCATTTAAGGATATACAAAGTTTTACATGTGATGCTTCATAGCCTACATTCCATATGAGAATTATTTAGTCATAAAATATTTGGAATTTTGGAAATGTTGGATTATTCTTAATGCCAAATACATACTATAATGCCCCAAAAATTACAACCCAAAAGGAAACAAGAAAAATCGATGATTTTTTTGTTGTTTATTGATGCAATACTTACTATTGTTTTATCGATCATAAGACACGTGATATTGGACCCACATATACACTATCAATCACAGCTTTTATCAACCAAAAGAATACATAGCTTACATTTTTACTTTCATATGCATTTTATTCCACTATTTAAGAAATGTTAGACTATGGAAGCATGGCTAACGTCGCTAAGAAAAAAGCTACCAACATCTCAAACAAGATTCATTTTCTTTTACGGATCATGTCAAGAGTTAGTTTCATACCACTAATTATTCATGTCAAGTCTCGGATTATTGTATGACGTCCAATTCACCAGGGGTGTAATAATAATTTATTTTTAAGTTTACTCTTTAACCAGTTTACAAGGAAAGTCTAAGTGGAATTAAGCATGCAATAGGGTTTACCAACCCTATTGATCTCTTTAGATATTACCCCATTATTCTTGCATCCTATGTTATATTTTCCATATCTCAGGACTAATTTTCTCATAAACCACTAAAAATATGAATCACTCATTATACAAGTTGTCAAGTAAGATCAAAATGTAAGGTCCTAGAGAAATCCTAAATGGCATAGGTCACTCCCACATAATTCTCCTTACAATCTATGCTCTACGGACATACTACCAACATAGTTTGTTCATTCCTAAAACCTAATAGCTATCGGGGTTTAAATTCCATTCAATCATTTCATGTAATAATACCATTCATATAATGTATCCAAGGAAGAAAATTACCTAAAGCCACTATAAAAGGTGGTACGAAACACTAACTTACCACTTCTAATAATTTTTGTTACAATAAAAATACATATACAAGTAACACCCCTATAATTCCATTTGAATAACAAGTCTCATTTAGTTTATTTTGATTCAAACAAGAATTCCTCTTGATGTCCTAAGGTGAGGGTTCCATATCACTTTATTGTTTACCAAAGTGCTTGTTTGATAACCTTTCAATGTCACATTATTAAATTCTCTAAATTATCTCATTAACCCGTGCAACTATATTTTGTAGTCACCTCCATTATAACTTAGTATTCCAAAATCAACCATACATGTATGTTATTTATACACATTCACTCCCCATGTTTCCAAATGTAAGACTACCATTTAAATATTATGGCCCACATAATTACACGCACACCAACACCTACTATTAGGTTTATAGGGAATACACATGAAGATAGGGTCCATATACATATCTCAATGGTAAATTGTAGACCCTTTAGCAAGGTTTCTCAATGTTCATGCACTCTTTCTTGCAGCATTCTTAGTTTTCCATCTTCTCTCTTGATTCCATTTAGGATTATAGAAATATGGTTAACACATGGTCTATAATATCCTTCACATGTCTTACCAACTTAGGGTCCTCATTTGTCTTTTAGGATATCATCCTAAAAGGGGATAACTATTTGTAATCCCAACACGGTGGTTTTAATTTTGTTTATTGTTGAGTTAAGCATTCACAAGGGCATACTATTTATTGCATTTTTATTTTCTCTATACTAGTTGATACTAAAATGTACATCTACAACTAAGGACATAGTTGCAACTTATGCCCTAGATATCACAAAGAAGAAGATGTGTATGGGAAATCCACATGATAAATTACTCTTAACTCATTTTTTGGTTAATTTATTTCCTTCCTAGTTCTCTAATTATTAGTAAATCGTCAAATGAACACATTCCTTATTCTACACATGATCATGTTATATAAATGACATTTCAATTTCAGTTAGTTAATACATTTGTGTCCTTAACAACATATAGTCCAAAAGAAAAATAAAATCCATGTCAAAGTAAAGAGGAGAACATTGAAGTTATCTCTAATTCTAGGGATCAAGAAGAGGGATGCGACCAGATGGATAGTAGCATGGTTGGGGAAAAAAGACTCAAGAGGATACCAAAAATGAATTGGAAGAACAAATAGTTATCCCTCCCTAAAATATGGAAAAGGAAGATACTCCTAATAAACGCTCCCACAACATTGATAAGGCTATCAAGAACCTTCATGCCCTCAAAATTGCTCGAAAATATTGTTCACCGCCCAATATTCTACGGTGAAAGAAAATGTTTTTAAAAGAGTTTGAAAATTGTAGATTGGATACTGACATCAATAGGCACAAGATCAGTATGGTGTCCATTGATTTGAGGGAACTCCAAGAGAAAGTGGATAAGCTCACTGCCATTGTGCTCAGTGAAGACTTAAAGAATGCAAATGAAAGATGTATCTTTATGGAGAAAGAAATGTTAAAAATGAAGGAAATCATCATGCAAATCAAGGAGGTCCACCTTCTAAATGTGAAGAGCACTATACACCACCTTAATCTTTTGGCTGAAATGATTCATACCATGCAAAGAGCTAAGCAGTTGGAGAAGGATGGAAATGGCCAAAATAGAAATCATTGAACCAAACTATGAATATTGGAAGGAAACCATTGCTAGACTAGTTAAAGAGTGGAACAATTGCATGCATACTGTGGGAGACCTAATTAAAGAATGATTGGTTGTTGTGTGTTTAATTCATGTGTTGAAGGGATCTTTTTTCTCTGTTGTTAGTTCTTTTGTTGTTACTTTCTAAGTTGTTAGTTTGGATAATGTTAGTTGTTAGTTTATCTATTTTTTTGCTTTAACTTGGCTTCAATGGCTATACCCTTGGCCTCATTTCTCGGTTCTTGGAACTTCCTATTTTATACGGGATAGGGTCCCCTCAACCCCCTTTTACAACTAATAAAAAATTTCTCATTTTCTAACATCCCAATATAATAACATTTTCATAATCTTTACAGAAAAAATAATTTCATTTCCATTTATATAAATAATGAAGATTTATCCTTTTCAATTACATTACATTCAAAGATTACATGCTACTATAAAATCAAAAATAATGTTAATGAATCATTTTTGTCCAGTGGTACCTACAACCAAAAGCCTTGTCATCTCAATAAGTTGACATGGTAATCTCCTACAATCTAACACATTCCATGTATGCATATTTTCCATTCACAATGATATCAGACTCTTTGCATGCATTTAGACAGGAAAGGAATACATATTCAGCTTAATTGTGCTTTTTAACTTTAGAGAGAGGAGATGGAGAAAACCACAATATTTACCGAAAGTAAAATTATTAATGCAAGTGAATAATAAAGGTTCCATATAGTTATGTGAAGGTGCCATATGGTCTTTCACTAGTTATTAGGCTCGAAGGGGGTCCCACAAAAATTTTCTAGATATAGTTGTGAGTTTACAAAAGTGACCAATTTAGAAAGAATGGCTACAAAACTGATTCCGAAAACTAACATCCAAGACTCAAATACACATTATATCAATTCCCATCCACTCCCTTATATGTAGAGGAACCCTCGAAATTGAAGGAACACATTTCCGACAACCCGGGTTCAATCTATGACTACCTTTTTGGAGTTGATTCATCGTGAATTCACCTTTTCAAAGCTGAGTATCATAATTGCACCTTTCCGAAGCTGATTATCATAAATTCATCAATTTGTTATTTCTAAAAATGAAAAATTACCTACAAAACATACTGCAAAAAAAGCTCCCAAATTATTTTATGTTAGAAAATTATGTGTGTTAGTGCTCATGTTAATGGGTGATAGATGGTAAAATAATATTATGTGTGAGAATAATAAAATATAAACTCATATTGATTTGTATTGTTGTACGTGAGTTATAGTACAACTCATTAGAGCTATTCTAGGTGAGATGTCTTTGAAGATATCTTGGGGATGTAGAGATAAATGGAGAGAATAGTGAGATTAAGAAAAATTGTATAGGTTTGACTCCTACAAAATAGGAGATCACTATTGTATAAATATCTCACAACATCAATCAATAAGACATCCCACATGAATTCAAAGTGGAGTATTTTTATATTTGGTGTTTAAATTATGTTTTATTTCTCTTAATTTCATAAGGAAACTCTAACCAAATCATCATTTGATATAGAGCAGTGAAAATGAGAAATTTGGAAATGTGAATTTCTACTACCCATCAATATTTGTAAAGGAAGATTGATAGATTTGACCTATTTGCGCACCTAATTGTGACATATATGCTAAAAAAGTGATGTTCATGTAACTATCATTTCCTGAAATTCAGTCTCCACCCACGTCCATTGCTAGTTTAACAGGATTGTATCTACTTTGTGTGTAGTACATTAAATTTTGACGTTATTAAGTTTTCATCTTGTCAATGCATGAAACATGTTGTTTTTTGGACGTGGGCAGGATTATACTTAAAATTTTTGGAAATGTGGGAGGTATCCTCAATAAAGTCGTTTAACACCTTAACTCTCACCATTATAGTTTGTTTTTAAATGTAGGTTTAAAAGTGAGTAATGTGAGTTCTTTTAGTGTTTAATGTCTAGATTTTAATAGTTTTTAAATTTAGGGCATGTGTTTTGTTATCTTGTTTATTATTATAAGTGTAATAGATTTTCTCATTTTAATTAAAAAATGGTTGTATGGTTACGTATTAGGTTTAGATATTTCATTTAGGTTTAGTTTTTCAAAATAAGTTTTTTACTATAAACTATATTAAATCATATAGTTTCATTTTAAAGTTTTTTATGATTTGTTTAAGTGATTATTAGATAGTTTTTTTTAATTGTTTTGTTCATTTCATTTTTAGTTTTTATATTATTTTTATTTTTTTAATATCATTTACGTGTATTTTCAATTTATTTGTCTTGTCAACGTTTTAATTTGTTGTGTATCAAATTCTTGAAAAAATTAAATTGTGATATTATATTGTCTCGTCATTTTCAAGGTTAGTTAAAATATGTGAGTCAAAAGTATAGAAAAAAATCCTTATGGACGCATTTTTGATGGAATCCGACATCTTGTAAGATTTTCACCTTCCGGGAGTAAAATTGATAAATGAGATTCAAAATTACATATTGTTGAATTAAGAAGCAACATGATGGAGGAAGGAGGAAACGGAGGAAGGAGGTCAGCTTGGTACTTCTCATTAGTTTCCAATGACAGGGCCACGTCGGCTATTGTGACATTATATTACGTTGTGTGGTAGTAAATAAGAACAAATGATTTATTCATATTCAAATTTGTAATAAGAAATCATATTTTCCATGTATTTTCCCCTAATGTAAGAAGGCGATGAGAGATGAAATAATATTGTAACATTATGATATCTAGGTTGTTGGTTGACCTTGAAAAAACATCCTTTGTTGTGGTTGTTGGTAAGCCACTAGAAAACCATCCTAGGTTGTGGTTGTTAGTAATCCACTAGAAAAATATCCTTTGTTTTGATTATTATTAAATCATTTGTAAAACCATTTTTAAGATTTTTGGCTATCCTAAAGACACACCCATCCGTATCATGAGCAAAGAAGAGGTGACATGTTATAATACAAGATAAAGTTTTCCCCATGTTTGCACTAAGGGGGAATGTAAGGAAATTATGTGTGTTATTGTTCATGTGTTAATGGGTGATAGATAGTAAAATAATATAATGTGTGAGAATAATAAAATATAAACTCATATTGAGTTGTATTGTTGTACATGAGTTGTAGTACAACTCACTAGAGATATTCTAGGTGAGATATCTTTAGAGGTATCTTAGGGATGTAGAGATAAGTGGTTGAGAATATTTGTAGATGAGGTTTGACTCCTACAAAATAGGAGATCACTATTGTATAAATATCTCACAACATTAGTCAATAAGACATCCCTGAATGAATTCAAAGTGAAGTATTTTTATATTCGGTGTTTGAATTTCACTTTATTTCTCTTGATTTCATAAGGAAACTCGACCAAATCATCATTTTATCAAAATTAAAATTTGATTACAACTTTCATAGAGGAATTCTAAAGGCATTTGGTGGTATATATTTTTTTCCCAAAATAGATTCCTAAACCACGAGCTAAAACCAAAATGAATTTCTAACTTTTGGTAACTTTTTGCCATGCTTTAAACTAGTCAACCGAGATCATAAACACATGTCAATAAATGATCAAATTTTTGTATAAGGTGGGTTTAAGGGTTGATATGAAAATTAATATCACCAAGGAACATGATAAAACATTGTCATCTCCACTATGGGAGTCTAGGAGGCATTTTGCACGTTGTTTTCAAACATCTTTATTAACTTTTACAAGGTGTTTAAAGGTAAAGTGTACAAAAAAATTGTTCAACTCATAACCGGAGGCTAAATTTCCCTTGATTTAGTTGTTTAAATTTTCAATTAGTCTCAAAAACATTATGGAATCATAATCAACTTTATAAAATAACCATTCCGGTTTGGCGAAGTCAAATTAACTTTCAACAGATTTGAGAAAAAAAAAAGTCATTTTTATTTAATTAACACACCCATCATTTGATTTAAATTTTGTTAAAATTATAAAGGGATCTAACACTACAAGATTCATGCTAGAAAGAGAAATAAAACCATTCCTGAAGGACAAATAGAAAGTGTAGGAGGTGCTCCAAATCTAACATAGAATGGAGATGCATTTACCAAAGGCCAAATCAAATGCTCAAATATTATTTCCCACACATTTTTCCATATGCCAAGTCACCAAGTTCATCAATAGGTGAGTTCAATATTGAGCTCGGGAGCTCCTCAAATCACCACGGACCAAGTTGGATGGGTTGATGGTTAACATCCAAGGCGAGCTCAATGGTGAGCTCATAGTTCAAGTTATTCCAACTTATCTCATATAATCGGTATGCAAAGTCACATGCCATTCAAGATAAACAAATTTTCCTACCACGGATTTGAATTCATGGTAATATTGAGATCATTCATCCATAACCAACCAAGTTAAAAATTTAAATGTCAAGCCCAAGGACCGAGTTCCTACCGAGCTCAAATCCAAACATTTTCCAACTCAAAGGTGCAAAGGTATATTCAAAATGCCACATATTCCAATGCATGTCAAATATTCCATCTCACATTTCAATAATGTCAAGTCATATTTATATGGAGCACTAAATATTAACCAGATTACCAACTCATTTCCCATGTAATATTCTAAGCATGAACAAGAAAAATAATATACAAAGCACATTAAGAGGCCGTTTGACTTGCCCAAATGGGATTTCATGGAAACACGTGTATGAAATCAAAAAAATCACATGAAACCACATTTAAAAGCATATAAACAAATCTTATGCCACATTTACCCAATATCATCCATCAAACCAAATGTCAAGTAGTACTTTGACCACTACCTAGAAAACAAAGTTACTTCCATCTACTTGGCTAGGCATTCAAAATCTAGTTTAAGAAACTCATAGATAAAACACATGCTACCAACATGCTAGAAAAGGTGGATTGGTCTAATTGGTGCTGTCACAATGCGTTGTAACAAGGGATTTTATGCCTTATAAATAAACCAATTTATTGTATTTCCCAAGAAATGAAATTTGGGCCAAAATAAGAGTCCACAAACCTATTTTTGATATTGTTAATTCAACCCTATCCCCTCCACTACTAAACTAGATATTTTACACCCATCCCTTATTTATTGGGACCAACAATGACACATACCAATTTATTTATTTCAAAATGAAGAAGCAATTGGATAGTTCATGGGGCTACATGATGATATTCCTATAGGATATCATAAGAAAGTATTCACTATTAACCTTGATGCATATGTGTATTTTGGGGATGAGACCGAGTTCTATAGTCACCACAAATAAAAAGAGGCCAAAATATCTCCAAAGAAGACTACTAATAAAAATATAAGTCCAAGAATGAAAACCTTTTTGAGGCACTTAAGAACAAACAAAATTAAAAATAAAAACAGATTATATAAGTGATCATCCTATTAGTGAAAACCTCATTAAGATGCCAATAGAGGAAGATCTCAATCTCCCTCCCGATCCTACACATATGTAGGATGGTTCAAATTTACTAGTTAAAGAGACTAAAAATGTTAAGATTGGTATAGAAGAAGAGCCTAAAATTTTTAAACTAAGATCTTCTCTTTCTCTACATGGACATTAGATATTTACTATACTCCTTAAAGAGTTCATTAATGTATTTTCTTGGTCTTATGTGGACATGTCAGGTTTAGATCCTTCTTTAGTTGTGCACAACCTAATTGTGTAGGACTCAGCTAATCTTGTCAAACAAAAATTGTGTAATATGCATATGCATGTAGCTCTCTTGGTCAAAGAAGATCTTGAGAAATTATTGGCAATAGGTGTTATTAGACTTAGTGAATATTTAGAGTGGATCTCCAATATCATTCCCATTCACAAGAAACCATTTGGAATCCATATTTGATATACTTTAGGGACATAAAATAAGGTGTTCCTTAAATATGATTTTCCTCTTTTTAGTATCGACATGATTTTAGATTCTACAACAAGTCACAAAATGCTATCCCTTGTGGAACGATTTTCCGCTATAACCAAATCAAAATAGTTGAATAATATCAACATAAAACTACATTTACTACTCTTTAGGGTACCTTTTGTTATCAGTCCATTAATTTTGGCCTTAAGAATGTAGGCACACATATCATTGTTTCATGATTTTCATATCTCACAATATGTTGTATGATATTGTAGAGTGTTATGTGGATGATATCCTCAATAAGTCTAAAACCATAGAAAAACACCCAATAATCCTTTTTCATATTTTGAGTGACTATGGGATTATAAGGTCGATTGAACCCAAAAAAGTGTATGTTCATTGTTATTTCAGGAAAACTATTGGGATTCATTATGTCTAGAAAAGGAATTGAATTGGATCCATAAAACTTCATAGCTATTACTAATATTCCTCCTTCCAAAATCCTTAAATGACTTCCCATCTTACAAATAAAAATTCATTCCATTCATAGGTTCATCTCCTAACTCGCAAATAAATACCATTCATTCACTCATCTTCTCAAAAAGGACATTGATTTCCATTGGGGTCTTGATTGCTAGTAAGCCTTTTCCCAACTCAAGCATTAATTTTCCTATCCATTTGTTCTCGTACCACCCACCCCAAGTGAACCCTTGTTATTGTAGATCTTTGCTATAAAATTTTCTATAGGTGTGCTCTTAAAATAATATAATGACAATAAAAAGAAAGATCCATCTATTATCTTAGTTGTACCTTGATCTCTTATGAGCTTAATTATCAACAGATTGAAAATGCATGCTTAGCCATCATTTTTTTTTTAAAAATTATCCATTACCTACTTAATAACAACACCAAGATCATATCTAAATTTAACCCCATAAAATTCCTCTTATCCAACCCGAACTTACCGGGAGGATGGGAAAATCGATCATATTATTTAGTGAGTTTGAAATTGAATATGTCATGATAAGACCCATTAATATTGTTTTAATGGTCTCATATTTTATAGTTTTTCATGTGTTGAATACCCATGCAATCTGTTACTTTGGTCATTTTGTCAAAATATTCCCACTTGAACCTAAGTATTGGCACTTATATATTAATTATTATAATTAATACTAAGTTACTTTATTTCATGGGTTTTGAATGTGAATTTTAATCTCTTGGATTCAATGAATGATTATTAAGTGCTTATCTGAATGATGTACTTGTTGCAAAAAGTTATTATGTACCATTAGTAACATGTAATCTAAGATACTCTATCACAAGTAAGATAGACTCGTCTCAGAAAGCAACGACATGCGAAATTGGGACTTGTCCAAAGAAAGGCACCTACAACCATGGGAAATTTTCACACCTACATAGCCATGATTATGGGAAAGGTGATCAACAATAATTCTTCATCTAAATTCACACCTACTAATGAAGGAGTAGTTATGTCAATAAAAGCAGATCTCACGCCAATGCCTAATTATTCTCTGCATCTACAACTTGAAACTAGCTGATCTAATTTCACAACTGATTGTTTGAATAAGCAGTTAGTCATGTTGATGTATTATAACACTTCTCTTTAGTTCTGATTACATGTATGGATTTCTTAGGAGTGATCTAGTACTCAATCAAAATGTAACTACTAGTTGAAAGAGTCTCTTCACGTCTCTCTGGAATATAAAGGGGATGATAAGACTGTAGTAGATATAGATCCATAGGAGGAGAATTGCTGGTAATTGTAATCTTCATGTTGATCAATAAAATATGAGTTCTATCATTCTTCCGTAGACACTATCCTTAGGAAAGGATAACACCCAAGGTAGGGCCCACTTACGGTTGTGATGCAACCTAGAATATACTGTGAATAACCCAGGTGCACTGGCACATTGCCCAGCCTGAGCTGAGTTCTCACCCAAAGCATGCAAAGGTATTAGGCCCCTCTTTAGAGTTGTTTTTGTAATATGTTAGTGTGATGAAGATAAAACATATTCAGATCCATAATTAAACATAAACATTCCACAGTGCATAATCCAAATCTAGATCTTAGTGAATCATGAATTAAACAATAACTATAATAAGATTAACCATACATGAACCAGATTCAATTATGTTTAACACCATTATCCAGCCAATATACTCCATTACATTAAACACTGTAAAACACATAATCTTCTTACATTATAAAGTATATCCATAAGTCATGCACGCATCGATCCATCAACACAACTCTACAATAAATCAGTCTCTCTAAACTACATAGTGCAATATGTATTTATAGAGGTAGGGACTTTCGCTTCACTACTCACACACTTCTCAAAATAGGTCACATGTTGATAATAGCCATGTGCCTTTACAATAGCATGCACACATGCAAGTGTGCTAATAATAGATGTCCTACAGTTAACTCTAAGAAGAAATCCTATTATTAACTTAAACCCATGCATGGCACTTATCAACCACTCATTCCCAAAATACCATTTGTGTGTCATGCAAGTCTCCATCTTGATGTGTTCTCCACACGCTAACTCCAAAAATATCCCTTATCCATAAAATGGCTAAGTCCTAGCCAACTTGTTCTGGTGTGCGTTTCCTTTCCTATCTTTCCATGCCTTCAAATTCACCTTATTCCCATGTGTGAATCCTTTGTGTGTCTTCTCCTTAGAACAATATTTTGTTTTCTCAACATTACCCCACACTAAATTACATTTTCATCCCAAGAATGGAACCAATGATGCAGTATAGAATCTACTATGAATAACCCATGTGTGTTGGCATATCACCCATCCTGAGTTGAGTGCTCACTTGAAGCACACAAAGGTATTAGGCCCCTCTTTAGATTTTCTTGTGCAGGATGTTAGTGTGATGAAGATAAAACATATTCGATCCATTATTAAACATAAACATTCCACAGTTGCATAATCCAGATCTAAATCTTAGTGAATGATGAATTAAACAATAATTGTAATAAGATTAACCATACATGAACTAGATTTAGCTATGTTTAACACAATTATCCATCCAACATACTCCATTTCATTAAACATTGTGAAACACAGAAAAATTTTACATTATAAAGTATATCCATAAGTCATGCGCGTATCAAATCCAACAACATAACTCTACAATAACTCAGTTTATCTAAACTACATATTTCAATACATATTTGTAGAGGTGGGGACTTTCCCTTCACCACTCACACACTTCTCAAAATAGGTTACATTCTTATAATAGCCATGTGCCTTTATAATAGGATGCACACATATAAGTGCACTAATAATAGATGTCCTACAATTAAATCTAAGAAGAAATCCTATTATTAACTTAAACCCATGCATGAAGTTTATCATCCGCTCATTCCCAAAATACCATTTTCATTTCATGTAATTCTCCATCCCGATGTGTTCTCCGTGCACTAACTCCAAAATAGCCCTTATCCATAAAATGGTGAGTCCCGAGATAACTTTTTCTAGCACACGTTTCCTTTCCTATATTTTTGCGCCTTCAAATGCTCCTTTTTCCTGTGCACAAATCCTTTGTGTGTCTTCTCCTTAGAACAATATTTTTTCTACTCAATAGGTTTTTAACCCCTTTTCTTCTTGTTTGTTGTTTAATTTATTACATGAATAGATTAGACTTGCAATAGTATAGTTCTTTGTTTATGTTATGCTTTCATTTGTTTCATATTTAACTATAATATTTACCTTTCTTATGTAACGTAGTTTATCTTTCTAGCATTATGTTTCTATTTTTGTGCCAGTAATCTTTAAGTTAATGCCTTATAAGCACCTGTAACTATGTATATGGCACCGGTAGAGTTGAAAGTCTACATCCCTAAGTCGATAAATAAATGAATGTGGATCGGTGAATAGCATACTAATTGCTACTAATTAATGTGTGCCAGCATTTTAGGTGCCATTTTAGGGGACACTACTAGATTATTAGGTTTTGTGAGGTTTTTTCCATTCCTTAGAAGTAGTCTAGGTTTAAGAATGTACCTTAGAATAAACCCCCAAGTAATTACTTGTTGAAGAGATGAGTAGTTGATGCATGTACTTTTAAGGGATTCCCATGGTAGATTTTTACCTAATCCAAAAGTAGCAAAAATCTCCTCATTTACCTCTTAATATTTTGAAGATTCTAAGGAAGGAACCTATGTACTCAATTTAATTTTTTAAGACAATCCTCCAAGTGATAGTTTTGTAGTTGATCCTGAATAGCCAAGGATAACAAAAGAAGTAGATCAGAATGCTTAGAATGGGGAAACCACTTTCAAGTACCCCATCAATAATGATGATGTAATTGTCAATATGAAAAATATTTATCCATCATCCTTTCCAAATTTCCATAGAGCCATGTCAGAAGATCCAGACACCTTTCTCTTTGAGTTTTATGTTTTGTGTAGAAGATATGATTATACTACTAATGCACATAAATTGAAATTGTTTCCTGCAACACTCAAAGATGTTGCTTTAAGTTGGTTCATGGGATTAGGAAGGAATGTTGTTACTACATGGGCACAGATGAAGGAGAAATTCCTCAATAAGTATCAAGACTATTACAGACCAAGTAGTAGAGGAAGTGATGAAATCTACATAATGTAAAAAGGAGGATGAACCATTAGAGGATTATTTGGAACGGTTCATGTTTTGTGTTCAGAAGTCAAGACACACCACTGATATACCACTTGAATCCCTCAAAATACTCTTTTTGAAGGGACTTGGTGATGAAGACATGGATGCTCTAGAATTGATAGGAGCAGGAGACATTTCCAAGGCTAGCTTTGAAGATATTTGTGATGCCTATAAAAATTATTCAAGAGCTACCATGAAAAGAGTAAGAAATACAAGATCAAGAGTTGGAGTATCTACCAAATCAATGGGGGACATCTCTAATTCTGATATTGTTAGCATGCTCACAAATATGAAGAAAGAGATTGTAAATGATATGGATAATCAATTAGATGATCTACATGCCAAAAATAAGAAAGAAGATTTAGATGCAAAACTCACAGAGTACTTCCATTCATGTAGAAGGAAGAAATCAGATTGTAGATGCAGAGAATTGGCTAGTATTGCTCAAGAAAGAGAGGCTTCACCTGATTTCAAAATGTTAGAAACAGAAGATGGGAAAGTTTTCTATGTTGCTCAAAGAAAACCATGGCACCCAGAAAGGAGGTATGACACAAGATCCTATGCATTCATTTCAAAATTGGTCTAATACTTCATATATACATCCCCCACCCTATGCTAACCCTCAAGGTTGGGCCCCATATCCTAACCAGTACCAATAATAGTGTAAACCTCCCTA
This sequence comes from Taxus wallichiana var. yunnanensis, assembly GCA_018340775.1. Classification (NCBI taxonomy): domain Eukaryota; kingdom Viridiplantae; phylum Streptophyta; class Pinopsida; order Cupressales; family Taxaceae; genus Taxus; species Taxus wallichiana. The sequence continues at coordinate 105,015,390 of CM031242.1, forward strand.
CCAAGGCCAACCATAAAAAAATGTCAAAAATGTCCCCAATCATGGCAACATCCATGGAGGGGACAATAGTGGAATAACCCACCTCCTAATTACTAAAAAAATTATCAACAACCTCCCTACCAGTAGCAACAAGCTCTGATGCCTAATCCCCACCGGGCTCCCAACCGAAAGCTACATAACTACCCACTTAACCAACACCTAAACCTAACAATAAATATTCCCAACCAGCCTATTCCACTAAACAAGCTCAATATCAAGTTTATTATGTTGATATCAACAATATCCATCTTCACTCAGGAAGAGAACTCCCTCCACTAACTAGACCAACCATCACTTTGAAATTACAGAGGAACCATAGTTGCTACATGATGACCCACAACAAGCACGAAATAAGTTGCATGTTGATCCAAAACAACTTTGAGAAAAACTCGCAAGCATAAAACATAGGATAATGAGCCACCATTCCTGAAATATTACAAGAAAAAATGACTGATCCTAGAACAGAATATGATTCTAACTTTTTCAATCAACTTAAAGACATTTGTGTCAAGATACCATTAATAAAAGCTATTAAATATGTGCCTATCTAGCAATAAGCTAGTTAAGGACTTCGCATTAAAAGCCAAGAAGGAAGAGGAAGGATCCATCTAATGTAGAAGTCATCAGAAAAATAATAGATATTATGCTTGGGAACTTAGTTATACCCAAGTATATTGATCCAAGAAGCCCTCTAGTAAATTTCACAATCAATGGTACAATAATAAAAATTACTTTGATTGACTTAGAAGCAAAAATAAATGTAATGAAAAAGAAAATAATGGAGAGTATGAAATTAAAAGGGTTAATACCAATAACCAAAATCTTGCGTCTTGCAAACATATCCACACTAAATCCTGAAGGATTTTTGGAGGATGTGGTAATAGTGGTAGACTCCTGGGAGTACCATACTAACTTCATCACTCTACAACCAAAATCAAGCTTGGAAGGATATCCTATCATCCTAGGAAGACCACAGTTAGAAATTTTTGATGCATTCATTAGATGTAGATCTGGTAACATGATCATCTCCAATGGAAGTGACATTAAAGTTATTATGATCTACCCGCCTACATAGCCATTCAATGAAGAGGATCAAACCGTTTGGGTGGAATAACCAGAGGAAGATCATAATTTAGTATAACAGCTCATGATGTTAGAGAAGCGATGCATAATAGAAGGAAAAGAGGAGGATGTTGTTCTTTCAAATGTTCTCCAAAATAAGTATGGAAAGGGTAAAGAGGATGATGGAAAGTTACAATTCGTAAGCTTCCTAAAATTCAAATCTTGCCTCAACAAAATAATAATAATATTCCATGTAAGAACTACATCCTACATCAACTTCTTCCTCATGATTGTATCTTGAATTTTGTAAATAGTAGCATATGCTCCATGACTGATCTTTCCAAGCAAGTGGATATCATACCTGGTAAGCCACTCAATGTGAATAATACATTAAGCATGCAATAGGAGAAACTATTAGTTTCTCTTCTCAAAAAGCACAAGACAACATTTTCATGGGAGTATGGAGATATGCATGGAATCCATCCTAAACTCTATACTCATAAGATTTACATCAAAGACAGTTGTAAGCCAATAAGGTAGCCACAAAGAAGAATGAACCCAGTAGTAAGGGACATAGTGAAGGAGGAATTAAAGAAATTGTTGGATGTTGGATTCATATATCTAATATCAAATACAGTCAATGGGTGTCACCCCTTGTTATTGTCCCCAAAAAGAATGGAAAATGGAGGATTTTCATGGATTATAGGAGCTAAACTCAACAACTAAAAAGGATCATTTCCCACTTCCTTTTATTGATCAGGTACTTGACACTCTTTCTGGTAGAAATTATTTGAAATATTCAGGAAAGTTTTTATTGTTCCAATACAGATTGTTCACATGCCCATGGGGAGGTTTTCTTACTTTGTTCTTATTTGGAAGTATTCAGGGAAGCTTTTAAATCCTTTTATTGATCAAATACAGATTGTTCCAGAGGATCAAGACAAAACCACGTTCACATACCCATGGGGAGGTTTTCTTACTTTGTTCTTCCATTTGGATTATGCAACACACCTGCAACATTTTAAAGGGAAGTTCTAAGTATTTTCTCAGATCTTACCAATGATTGTATGGAGGTATACATGGACGATTTTACAGTCCATGGCAACACTTTTGATGAAGCAATGAAGAACTTAGATAAGGTCCTCAAGAGATGCAAAGAGCATAATCTATCCTTAAGCAATGAAAAATGCTACATGATGATGTCTGAGGGGATAGTATTGGGTCACTATTTGTCATCTACTAGAATCCAAGTGGACCCAATAAAAATATCAGTGATAATGAATTTTCCAACACCCAAAAAGCAGAAGGATGTAAGGAGCTTCTTGGGTCATGTTGGGTATTACCGAAGATTCATCTAGGACTTTAGAAAAATTGCAGCACCTCTGTTTGGTTTATTAGGAAAGGATGTTGCATTCATATGGATAGAAAAATGTGAAGTTGCATTCCAACCATTGAAACAAATGCTAACCTTTGCACCTGTTCTGAGAGGACCAGACTGGAACTTGCCATTTCATATATATACAGATGCTTATGATCACACCATTGATGTTGTCTTAGGAAAAAAGATGGGATACTTAACTATGTAATCTACTATGTGAGTAAGAACTGCAACATGTTAAACTTAACTACACATTCACTAAGAAGTAATTCTTAGCTGTTGTATATGACATCAACAAATTCAATCACTATATCACAGGATATCCATTTTTCATCCATATAGACCATGCTTCCATAAATTATTTAATCAACAAACTAGTTTAAAGTAGCGAGGATAATATGATGGTTGTGGCTCTTGTAGGAGTTTTATGTAACAATTGTTGATAATCCCAGAAATATAATTTTGTGGTATATTTTCCCTTGTGAATGGAGAACAATGATGAAGAAACAATAGCGAGATGATTATTTCTCAAATGAGCACTTATTTTCCATTTCCACCAAGACACCTTGGTATGCTAATATAGATAAATATTTGGTTTCGTAAGACACCTCCATAATATCTATATTCTGAAAAGAAATATATTGTAGAGAAAAGTTTGAATATCTCATGGATAGCTAGTTTCCTAATACACACAAGACAAGATAATGTTATGAGAAAATGTATTGATGATGAGGAAATTTATGATTTCCTCAAAGCATTCCATTGTGAGCCATGTGGAGGATACTTTGCTACAAAAAAAAAAACAACACAAAAGGTATTTAAAATAGGGTATTATTTTCCTACACTGCACAAGGATGCATTGTTGTATGCAAGAAGATGTGATAAGTGCCAAAGAATGGGGAGGCCTACCAAATTAGATGAAATGCCATTACAGCCTCGATAGTATTACAACCATTTGATAAATGGGGATTGGACTTTATGGGACCCATTGACCCAAAGTCTCAATAAAAGGAATACATCCTGGTATGCAAAGACTACCTCACCAAATGGGCGATGTAAAGGCCTTACCAAATCAAAAGAGTGAAAGAGTTGCAAAATTCCTATACGACCATATCTTTACAAGATATGGTGTTCCAAGAGAAATTTTCACAGATCAAGGTACCCACTTCACTGTTGAAGTTATTGTTGATTTAGCTATAGAATATGAAATCCAACATAGGAATTCCACACCTTATCATCCACAATCCAATGGCCAAGATGAAGTAACAAACAGGGAAATTGAGGCCATCCTGACAAATAGTATTACTACATAGAAAGGATTGGTTAGAAAGAATTCCCGAGGTAGTTTGGGAATTCAATACCACATGGAAGAAAACAACTAGATTCACACCTTTTGAGCTATTATATGGTAAGATTGTTGTCCTCCCTATTGAGTTTGAGCATAAGACATTAATAACTACATTGGAATTAGGTATAGATTTTTCTGAAGCATAGAGGAAAAGGGTTCTTCAACTCAATGAGTTAGATGAAATGAGGAGGAAAGTTGTCCATAATATAGAGGTGGTACAAAAACAAAGGATCAAGTGGCATGACAAGTACATAAAAACAAGGCAATTCCAAGAAGGGTATTGGACACTTCTCTTTGACTCCAAATACAAGGACCACATGGGAAAAATCATAATAAGGTGGCTATGTCCATATGAAATTGAGAAGATATTTTCCAATGGAGTTGTGAAACTCACCACCATTAACCCAGTAAGATTCAAACTATTGGTTAATGTCAATTGATTGAGATTGTAAAAAAGCCAAGTGATAGGAGGACCTTTATCCAACAGCTTTTAGCAAGGGATATTTTTAGGTGTTAAATGTTCCCTAAACTTCCCTAAACCATGCTATTGAAGTAGAGCCTTCAGAGATATTTTTGACGACTATAAGAACGTGAAAAATAGACACTCTGAGTTCAAGATATGTCTAGTCAAAGTTTGGTCAACATTGGTCAACAGATCCAAGGTGATGTGTACGTGTGCGCAATTGGCCAAGTGGCTTAGTCAGCTTTGGGCAAGTGGCAAAAGGATAAAATTCTACCACGAATCGAATTCGTTTGATTTTCCAATTTCAGGTCGACAGGTGGTCTTACTCGTCATATTTCATGTGGGTCAAATTTCAAATCAATTTCCAAATGCCACGCATATATGTCAAACCTCCATATATTAATGTTAAACATTAGTATTAAACCATACATAACCACCAACCCCATACCTTTTGCTAAGTCCACGTGAAAGGAAGGAGATGAAGCAGTTGTAGGGGGTGTAAATGCCATGCGTGGAAATCCACATGGAGAGGAGTGGGAAGTGGGTGGTTAAGCCTCAAGTGGTCCTTTGACCACTATTCATGCATGGAAAAGGCTTTAATAAGCCTAAAACCTTATCCCACCACCAAATGTGGGATATCCCACTTCATAGCAAAACAAACACCACCAAAAGAATAGCACCACTAGGTTTTGAACCCTTAACCTCAAGCTCCCAAACACATCACGCCGATGACTCACCACCCAACTTGGATGGGATAGAAACGAGCTCGCCTATATAAATAGAGCTTTGTACTCTTTGTGAGAGAAGGCATGGGTCAAGAAGGAATAAGGAGGTAGTTTTGGAAAAGTGCAATTTTGGGGCACTTCTACTCACTTCCAGATCTCGAGTTATATATGAAAGTTTCTCAAAATTTTGAGATGATCACGATGGTGTGATCATTTTTCCAATTTGGAGATTTTGTGACATATTTATGTGTTGTTAAAGTCACATGAAGGCATAGAACCAAAGGGAGACACTGCTGCAAGTGGATCAGGAAGGTGAAGGACATAGGTTGAGCTCCATTAATGTCCTTCGAAGGTCTAAAACATAGTTTTACAGGTTTTTGATTCATTATTGGTTAATGTAAATGTTATTGTATTTACATATTTAACATTATTAATGGATCGGTTCACCACGAACCCGGGGACGTAGGAATTTTGAACCCCGTAAACAATCTGGTGTTTCTTTCTGATTTTTATTTTCAGTTTCTAATATTTGCAAGTAATTTAAATTCAAAATATGAATATGGATGCAACTATAATCAGTAATTGATAAAATTGGGAAATCAATTAAATTTGAAACAATGATTTTTGGGGCTTTCGAATGAACAATGAAATTTTGAGTAAATTGCAAACTTAATTTCAGTTTCAATTCAGTCCTAAATCAGATTCTAATCAATTTTTGGAAGTCTAAAATCCTTTTAAGTTGATTAAAATTGAATATCCTTTGAAATGATTAAAAGTGTTAATTTCAAGCACCCGCTTTGAATCAAAGGTTTGGTATCGAGCTGGTTATTCTTACAAACTTTCTAATCTTCGAGCAAATTTGGTATCGAGAGAGTTCGATTGCTAGATTAGCTTCTAATTGTGTTTGAAAATTTTGATTCAATTTCAAAGATATTGATTTCGATTTTCAAAGGTGTGTAGACAGCTTTGGGGCTTTTTAATCTTCTTTTACGGTATGTAGTTTTGGAAGTACAGGTTGTGTTTGTAGGAATAGGGAATCATGGGTAAGTCATCCAAATAGGAGAAACTTGATGAGCTTGAAGCCATAAACCACCAACTCCAGGAAGAAAACTCTTTCCTGAGAGCTAATTTTTATTCTTTGGAAGAGGAAATAGTGTGGTTAAAATGTGATCCACAATCCTCTATAACTAAGAAAGAGGAGTATGCCAACGAGATGCTTGCAAAGAGAAAAAAGTTGATGAGTTTTGTTAAAGAGTAGCAGGAAGAAATACGGACCAAGGATGCCCTCTTGGAAAAGCTACAACAAGGTGAACACAAGAAGGAAATGCCTTCCAAATCAGATGCAGGTACTATGACAGAATGCATTGTAAGTTGTTCACATTTTAATTCTTCCTCTCATTCAGTTTCAGATATTCCTTTAGGTCAGTTTGAAAAACACACTAAGGGAATTGGGTCTAAACTAATGGTTAAAATGGGATTCAACAGAAAGTGCCTTGGTAAAAATGGACAAGGTGATGCTAACCCAATGCAGGTAGAGGATCAGACTCGGTTTGTAGGTTTGGGTTATTCTAGTGGGCAAATGGAAATTGGAGAAAGTTCCAAAGCAGCTGAAGGAAGACAAGCTTCCAACAACCAAGGATCTATGCCTCTAGAATTGTAGGATTCTGCCATTAGGAGGAACAATGAAAGGTGTAAGAAAGCAGGTAAATGAGGTAATGAAATTCCACCTCCTCCCACTTACACTAAAAATAACACTAAGGGGAAATTAAATCCTAAAACTTCTAAAACTCTCTTTCAGTCTGAACAATATAGATTTGGTAGAAAAAATTATGGTTTTCCTTGCACGTTTTGTGAAGGTACTAATCATTCTGTAGCATATTGTTGGAAGAGGAAAAATATGATAAAGAATTTAATGCCTTTTGTGAATGATAAGGCAGGTGCAAAAGACCAATCTCACTCTGGTAAGGTGAGAAATGGAAAAAGGTTACCTCTCCTAAACAAGGGAATCATTTTCCTAGACAGAGTTCAAGGAATGGAAAAATGGGTAAGACTCCTAAAAATAAGGAAGTTAAATTTTGTTCCCATTGTAAAAGGAATGGTCATGATGTTAAGATGTGTTGGTATGTTCCTTCAGTGCAACATTGGAAAGTTGTTAAAAAGGAAAATAATGTCAAACCAAAATTTATTGATCTAACTCATGTAAATGCTCATTCTGTACTAGGAAATAAAACCACCTAAATAGAGAAATCCAAGTAATTGGATGGGTAAAACATTCCTCAACTTTATGTTTACATTACAGTAATTGGTGATAGTATGCAAACATTTTCAAATATATATTTTAGGGATTTGATCCTATGTTTATATTTAGCTTTGAAATAATTTGGAAGCATTCGTAAAGAAGATTTGAGTGATAGGTTCATCATACTCATATTCATCTTCTCACATTTTGGTTGGTTATTCCATTTCTAACAATAGTATGCATGGATATGGGCATCATCAGAATGTCTATTTTGAAACTTGCAGTTTTATAGTGTTATCATTTGTGTAAATATTATGGATGCTTATAAGACCCATTCAGGCACCTATTTGATATTGTAATAAATAGAAAAACTTGTTGTATCCACATGTGCTATTTACACTAATTTATAAGACCCTTATTTTGGGAATATTTGATTTTTGTAACTATCGATGTGATTGAAATTAGGGTGTAAATTTATTACACTAACAAAATGGCTTTGCAAAGGTGCCATGTGATCATTTTGTAGATTATGATAGTTCACCAATTTGGGTAAGCATACAGTTTAAAGTTTATCTATTTACAATTCAGTGTATGGATAGAATATTTGTATATTCGCATTGATTCAGATTTTGACTATAGCCATTTTTGGCGTTGATGGTTTAATTATTCTGGATAGTGAATATTTGCAGTTGTAATCAACATAATCACAAAGTGTCAGTTGAACACTAGCTTCCATTATAGATGGGTGTTATTATCTGACTTATTATTTTTGATGGCGATACAATTTTTTAGTAGATTCACGTGGATTCAGTTGTTGACTATAGCTATTTTTGGGCGTTGATAGTCTATTTTATTCGGATAGTGAATACTTGCAGTTGTTACAATTTCAGATGGACAGTGGGCACTAGCCTAATTGTGGGCAATTTAGATGTCTGGTATATTGATCTATGTTTATGAAATTGTAATTTAAGTAATCAACCATATCAAAAAAGTGACAGTTGAACACTAGCTTTCCGTAATAGAATGGGTGTTATTATCTAGTCAATTATTTGTGATGGCATTACAGTGGGGTATGACAGTTCACAATTGTGTGTAGAGTTGACAGGGTTACAACGTTTCAGTTGAACACTAGCTTAATTGGGTGTTATTATTTGATCAATTATGTGACTAAATAATCAACTATTTACATTTATTTAACCTATAATGTTATTTTGGGTTCTTGTATTTGTTTGTGTAATGCAGAAGAGATAACATGCTTTGTGGGTTGATACACAACTTTTTGTGGACAAAAATCCTTCTCAGTGGGGACAAGTGATCAGGGGATATTTTTAGGTGTTAAAAGTTCACTAAACTTCCCTAAACCATGCTAGTGAAGTAGAGCCTTTAGAGATCTTTCTGGCTACTATAAGAACGTGAAAAATAGACACTCTGAGTTCAAGATATGTCTAGTCAAAGTTTGGTCAACCCAAAGGTCAACATTGGTCAACAGATCCAAGGTGATGTGTACGTGTGTGAAATTGGCCAAGTGGAAAAAGGATAAAAATGCTACCATGAATTGAATTCATTTGATTTTCCAATCGCAGGTCGATAGGTGGTCTTACTCATCATATGTCATGTGGGTCAAATTTCAAATCAATTTCCAAATGCCATGCATATATGTCAAACCTCCATATATTAATGTTAAACATTAGTATTAAACCATACATAACCACCAACCCCATACCTTTTGCTAAGTCCATGTGAAAGGAATGAGATGAAGCAGTTGTAGGCGGTGTAAATTCCATGCATGGAAATCCACGTGGAGAGGAGTGGGAAGTGGGGCAGTTAAGCCTCAAGTGGTCCTTTGACCACTATTCATGTGTGGAAAAGGCTTTAATAAGCCTAAAACCTTATCCCACCACCAAAAGAATAGCGCCACTGGGTTTTGAACCCTTAACCTTGGGCTCCCAAACACATCACGCTAACCAACTTGCCACCCAACTCGAATGGGATAGAAACGAGATCGCCTATATAAATAGAGCTTTGTACTCGTGTGAGAGAAGGTAGGGATCAAGAAGGAATAAGGAGGCAGTTTTGGAAAAGTGCTATTTTGGGGCACTTCTACTCACTTCCAGACCTCAAGTTATATATGAAATTTGCTCCAAAAATTTAGAAAATCGCGATGGTGTGATAAATTTTCCAATTTGGAGCTTTTGTGACAGAGTTATGTGTTATTAAAGTCACATGAAGGCGTAGAACTAAAGGGAGACACTGCTACAAGTGGATCAAGAAGGTGAAGGACATAGGTTGAGATCCATTAACGTCCTTCGAATGTCTAAAACATAGTTTTACGTTTTTTTATTCATTATTGATTAATGTAAATGTTATTGTATTTACATATTTAACATTATTAATGGATCACTCACCACCAACCCGGGGACGTATGAATTCTGAATCTCGTAAACAATCTGGTGTTTCTTTCTAATTTTTATTTTCAGTTTCTAATATTTGCAAGTAATTTAAATTCAAAATATGAATATGGATGCAATTATAATCAGTAATTGATAAAATTGGGAAATCAATTAAATCTGAAACAATGATTTTTGGGGCTTTCGAACAAATAATGAAATTTTGAGTAAATTGCAAACTTAATTTCACTTTCAATTCAGTCCTAAATCAGATTCTAATCAATTTTTGGAAATCTAAAATCCTTTTAATTTGATTAAAATTGAAGATCCTTTGAAATGATTAAAAGTGTTAATTTCAAGCACCCATTTTCGGATCAATTTTAAAGGAGGCCAAAGCAGGATGGAAATGAGAACATCAAAATTAAAGACATAAGTTAAATCAACTCGGTTCATCTTCTGATATTTTAGAGAAATGAGATCTTCAAAGGCCTTGGTTAGTCCATCTTACTTTGTATACTCTAAGGAGGAATAAAAGGTGATGTGATCAACCTTCATGGTGATAATTACCACCCACTCACATGTTTTATTTTAGTATTTTTTTGTTTTGTGAGATTTTGAGTATTTTTAGCAAGGATTGCATAACCTCTCGTAATAGGAGGTGATGCAAAGACTAGAATGTCCACTTGTAGTGGCATATAGCCAAATCCTTATTTTTCTTTCTTTGATAGAACCTGATGATGAAGATTCAAGAACCCAACTGCATGAACACTCAATATGTGAAGATAATTATGATAAAATTCTATATGGCATCACCTGTAGCAACACTACTTATAGCCACACAAGTACTCAACATGCAACCTCATGCATGCATCCATCAACATGGAATCCAAACATGACACATGTCAACATCATTTGGTGAATATTTCAAGTTAAGTGCACTTGATTCCCTTTGATTGAGTATCGATAGTGTAATTATATATAATTAATATACGTGTCATGTTGTTTATTAAACTTTAGTGTCAATAATATTTCGCTTCCTTTTTAGTCATGACCTGTCCCCCACATCATCCAATGACCATCACTTCACACAAAAACCCTCCACTCAAATTAATAATCATGTGTGTGTACTTCGACTCAAGTTTCAACAAAATTTTACAGAGCACTTGTACTACCGTTCATTTGCATTCCTATTCTCAGTTCCAAAAGAAGAAAATATCCAATTTGCAGAGTTCTTAGAGTTACAAAAATTTACAATGGGAGGGGATTTAATCATGAATGAACCAACTGATCATTTGCATTTGTAGATTCATATGTAAATCCTTTATTATTTCCATGATAATGGTTAGATGGACTATATAAATAAGTGTTAAGGCTTTAATGAGTCAGTAGTTTCTTCGAATTTGCAACTACATTTAGGGATGTACATGCAATGGTGAAGGGATTGGAATTTAAGGTTGATGATAAAACACTAGACTATAGTAACTAGTTTTCCCATGGAAGGTGAACTGTATCCGATGAAAGATAACCCTAAAGAAGCTCAAGCAGAGTTTTCCAATGAAGATGACAATTTCATGGCGATAGACAAGGTACACTGCGTACTTCTCTAAAGCCTTTCTGGGAAGATGTCTCTAATTACATCATCAATTATTTTACATGTGAAGGTAGATATTCCCAACTGAACATTGTCCACTTTAAATTTTTAAATCATTTAAAGAAAGGTAGGCATGTAAATGTACCAAATTTATTGCATGAAGTGTTAAATAAAATGAGTAGGGAATCCCAAAGAGGAAGGTCTACACTTTCCCATCACTATCTTGTTACTCTAATTGTAAAGCATATATTGGAAATAAAACATCCTACATTTAATTGGTTATATTTTTCAAGAACATACCATATTGATGACTTGTTAGGGAAGGATAAAAATGAAAATGATTCTAGCTAGTTCTTCTATGCCTCCATCAGAAAACCTTGTGCCTACGAAACCCCAGATTCCTCCTAAATTTTCCCTACCTTCCTCGAAATACCATCGGTGAGGACATATCACTTCCACAATAGAGCTCCAAGCCTATATCTCCTAAAAAAATTCTTATTGCAGAGGCATTGTTAAATATATCAACCCCAAAATTGTCCCATGCCAAGGGAAAACAAAAATATTCCTCCAAAGCCTTTGAACCATGAAGAATTTTCCATATAATTAAAACCAAAAAGCAAAAACCTTCAAAGTCTAGGAAAGATACTCCAATAGCACTAGACAATGAGGAGGAAAAGATAGATGGGAATGATGATGAGACCATCCCAATGGAAGTGGAACAAGAAGTTATGGAGGAACAACCCAGTGGAGTCAAAAAGACAAAAGAGGATGAACCAGATGCACAACCTACTTCACAATGCCCTACTAAATCCATGGAGATTCAAACAGAGGTTGTTCATGTAGGAGAAACCCATATAATGCATGAAGGAAAAGTATTTCTTGATGAAACTAAGACCCTTGATAGAGCAGAGATTTTTGTGTGCTTCCTGAAGAATACTTGGTAACTAAAGTCAATAAGGAGGTAGAAACTGAAGATGTAGATGATAAGCTACCACTTGATTCAAAGAATGTGATAGATGACCTCATCCAAGGCCTTGAGGTAGATGTTTCCCATGAATCTATTCAGCCAATGCAAATTGATGATCCCCCAATTACTCCTATATCCTCTAACCCTGTGTCTAAAGCATCCAACCTGTAGCCATAGGTTATTATACAAAAAGTCTATAAATATCCCTTTAGGATAGCCTATAATAATATGGCATTACAAAATAGCTCAGAGTATTGGGTGTAGAAATTTGAGAACTATTGTAAAAAATTGCAGAGAAGATGGGAAAGAGAAAAGGAAGAGTTACTCTTCCAACACCAAAGAAGATTTGGAGGAAAAAGATAAGCAACTGAGGGAAAAAGATAAGGATATTTCACGGTTAAATAAGAAGTAGGAGGACACAATATAGGTAATAAATTAAATCTTCAAGTGTCGGATACCATCCAATGTCTACTCTATCTTCTTAAAAGAAAAAATGTTGCAGCTAAAGTATACTTGTATTAATAGTGATATTTCATTTGACATTAGTGGAGCAAGGTCATTTTTTAGAATATATCTCACAGTGCCTCATGAACTCCAACTACTTCTTTGTGAACTTTATATGTATAACTATGCTTTAGAATATGACAGAGATTGGATCCCTATTCTATACATTGGCGATGTGCAAGTCCATGCATTATGCTCTTATTTCAATAATGAAATCTACAGGGAGAAACAAATGGTTGAATATAGGTAGTTTTGCAAGGAGCATCCATTGAAGATAAGAGTAGAGGAAAACAATACAAAGGTTATGATTGAAGAATATGCCAAATTCATGAAGAAAAAGAAAATCAAGTAGAGATTCTACAGGATGCGAGAAGAAGCTCATGATGAGGTTAGGAATCACATTATGTACAATGTAGCTGAGATAGCACATTCATGTAGGAAGAGATGGGAAGAGATGTCACCAGAGCTAAAGAGAAAGGAAATGCATTCTTATCCAAATATTATCCAAACTCTCCAGCAAGTCAACCCATATATTTAGGTAGTGAAGGGATGTGGACCAACTTGGTTCCCAATTGGGTATTATCCACCTATTTTCCATTTTCCAATCCCTCATTGGTCTAGAGACAAAGAACTTGAAGAAGAAGTACAAGAAAGGATAATGGAACGATACAAGAATAATGTTGGTTACTTCTTTACTAAGCTTGAAGGAACATCCATGCCAACAGATTTCAGACATCTCTATAGCATCATCCAAACAGATCCCAAAAAGGAAAAGGATAAATAGGAACATATAGACAAGGGTAAACACAAAATTAAATGAGGTCATTTAAGAGATTAATTTTGGGGGTGTGATGAGACCCATTAATATTGTTTTAATGGTCTCATATTTTATAGTCTATCATGTGTTGAATACCCTTGCACTCTGTTATTTTGGTCATTTTGTCAAAACATTCCCACCTGAACCTAACTATTGGAACTTATATACTAGTTATTATAATTACTACTAGGTTACTTTATTTCATGGGTTTTGAATGTGCATTTTAATATCTTGGATGCAATGAATGATTATTAAGTTCTTATCTAAATGATGTACTTATTGCAAGAAGTTTTTATGTACCATTACTAAAATGCAACCTAAGATACTCTTTCATAAGAAAGATAGAATCATCCGCAACAACTAGCATACAACAAACGGGACTCATCCATAGCAAGACACTGCAGCCAAGGTAAATACACACATCTACACAACTGTGATTATGGGAAAGGTGATTGAAAAGAATGCTTCATCTAAATTCACATCTTCTAATGAAGGAGTAGTTATGTCAATAAAACCAAGTCCCACGCCAATGCCTAATTATTCTCTCGAATCTAAAACTTAAAACTATTTGATCTAATTTCACAAATGATTGTTTGAATAAGCAGTTAGTCATGTTGATGTAGTAGAAAAAATCTCTTCAGTTATGATTGCATGCATGGATTTCTTGGGAGTGATCTAGTTATCAATCAAAATGTAACTACTAGTTGAAATATTATTTTCACGTCTCTCTAGAATATAAAGGGGATGATAAGATTGTAGTAGATATAGTTCCATAGAGGATAATTGCTGGTAATTGTAATCTTCATACTGATCAATAAATATTAGTTCTATCGTTCTTTCGTAAACACCAGCCTTAGGAAAGGATAACACCCAAGGCAGGGCCCACTTGCAGTTGCTAACCCCTTTTCTTCCTATTTTTTGTTTAAGTTCTTGTATGAATAAACTATACGTGTGGTAGTTTAGTTCTCCATTTACGTTATTATTTCATTTGATTCATATTTAACTATAACATTTACCTTCCATATGCAAAGTAGTTTATCTTTCTAGCCTTATGTTTCTATTATTGTGACAACAATATTTAAGTTAATACCTTATAAGCACCTGTAATCGTGCATACAACACTCATGCGGAGTTAAAATTCTACGTCCCTCGGTCTAATAAATAAATAACTATGGATTACTTGAATAACATACAAATTCATACTAATTAATTTGCACCACCATGTCAACCAAAAATAAGTAAAAGGACACTTGTTTTCTGATCAATCGGTAGAAGCACCATTACTAGGTATGGAACTACTAAGTCCGGATCTCACAAATGCTTCCATTTTATACATTGATGGGTTATTCACATTTAATGGCTCGGGGAAGGAGTTTTCCTTATTACCCCTACAAAATATCTTATCTCACGAGCTTTCAAACTCAAGTTTCCTTGTACAAAAATATTATTGATTATGAATCCCTCATTGTTGGTTTAAAAGTCACTATCAAATGGAATATTAAACAATTTGAGGTTATAGCTAACTCAAAGATAATTATCAAACAAGTGAATGATGAGTAAAACATCAAAGATGAGAATATTATTCCGTATAAACCCATGGTAGATATATTAAAAGACTACTATTTTTAAATCACCTTCTAGCAAGTCCCTCGAACAAATAATGGATCAATAGATGTTATGGATACTATCAGTTCTTTTCTATGATTATCTCCAAACACCAAAGATTTATAGTTCCTTATTGATCATATAATGATACATGTTTACGAAATGTCGTAATTATGTTTGATATATAAATTTGTTGGTTCCTTTTCCCTTGGTATGTTGACATATATAATTACTTGCATGATGGTAGTTTCCAACTTGACATTTCCCATTCCCAAAAGAGAACCCTTATCCAACAAATAGCGTGTTACACCATCATTAGTGGAACTCTCTATTGTTGAGGTTACAATGGGAGTTTATTATGATGTATTAATTCATAAGAGTCTATCCACATAACCAAAGAGGTGCAAGAAGGCATCTGTGGTGCTCATACTAGTGGCATGGTCATCCCAAATAAACCTTTGGGTGTAAGTTATTAATGTCCTACTGGGAAATATAATATTTTTAGTACGTAAAGAAACATTTCTTGTGTCAAAATCATGAAAAATTGATCCATGCATTGTCTCAATCTTTGCAACCCGTTACTACACCATGGTCATTTTCCAAATAGGGGATAAATCTCATAGGAAATCTTACATCCACTTCATCTAAAGGTCATAAAAAATCATAATTGTGACTAGGTACTTTACCAAATGGTTGGAGATTGTTCCTCTCACCTATGTTATGGGTATCAAATTTAATCATGAACCATATTATTTTTTCTATAGGGTATCCATTCTTCTATTGTTTCTGACAATGATAAATCCTTCAAGAATAAATAAGTGAAGACCCTGTTTCAACACCTTAAAATCTACCAAAACTTGTCTACCCCTTATTACCCTTAAGGTAATAGGAAATTTGAGGCCACTAATAAATCCCTTGTTCGTATTATTAAAAATTTTGTTATTAAAACATGCCATAATTAGCATCTCTAGATCCATCCTTCCTTATGGTCTTATCATACTTTTTTCTACACGCCTACAGGTACAACCCCATACTACCTTGTATTGTTAGCATCGTGTCCTAGTAGGTGTTGTCATTGATGTAAAACTAAATTAATGAAAAAATGGATGTTTTAGTATGATGTCATGATGGTTTTATTTATGCTAACATATTGGCTCAAACGTATACCATCTAGTACAATGGGATTCAATAAGGTGTGCTTATTCTTGCAATCCCATACATGTGCCTAAGAGGTATAGCTTGAAAGTGTGAGATTCTTGGCTTCTTGGGAAGCATGTTGACATGTTGGATAGAATTTTTTGATGGTTCTTGAGCACTCACAATAGTGGAATAGTGCAGGTACATGTGGTTCACCATGTTATAGGTCCTCATTGGGAGCGGTAGCACAACTATGAGGTGTGACAGAGTGTATTGGATCCATTTGAGCTCATGGATGCATGATATCAGGTGTATCATGTCATATTCAGTATGTTTGGGTTATTTTCATAGGTTTTATGTTGAGTTATTGTATTATTTTAGTTCGTACTAGTTGATACTATGAAAGATCTAGCATACAAGCATAGGTAAGTCTTAGTGACAGTAGAGATTGGGCCTTGGTGTAATAATTTTGATTATTAAAGATATTAGAGGGATGATTTATTATTATCTCAAAAAAATTAAGTTTCCCATGATGTGAATTTTGTAAGATATGACTGATTTTGTGAGACATGGTCAAAATCTAATGCATTTCCAGCTCAAGTGCAACTTCATATTCTCGTTGTGAATATTGTGCTTTGCATGGGACATTTTGGATTTTAGGGATGGTTCTAAGGTTATATTATAAGGTTTCACAAAAATAATTAGGTTATTTTATCATTAGGATTTTATGAATGAATGTTAAGAAGGTAAAGAGGTCTAAAACCCTAGTTAAACCCTAACTAGGAGTAGTTTGTAAAAGGTGAAGTATAATGACCCAATTTTGATTTCAATTGAAAATTTAATTAGTGTATGTTTTATATAAATAATTATTATTTCCATAAATGTATGGTTTAGGTCATGGTGATTAATGGACCCTACCTAAAAATACTAGTTTTTGGAGAAGAAGGTTTTAGGACAAGATAGACTAAAGGAGTAGCATGAAAAATTGATGGTGTGTGATGTATGAGATGATTTGATATGGTTTTTAGGGCATTATTTCAGTAAGAATTTTTTTGTAATTCAAAACACGATCTGTTTTTGTGGAAGTTTTATGTTTTTCAAGCATGATATGGATTGTGTGATGATTCCTATCACATGGAAAGTGAAACAAGGTTTTTATGAAATCCAATGAATCCATTTGGAATATTTAATGAATTTATAATTTATTTTATGAGCTGACCTTTGGAAACAACATTTTTTCCAGGTTGATCTGGTGAAGGCAAATGTTGCTGTGGTTTGAAGTGAAGGATGTTTCATGAATTTTAACTTAGAATTTTTATACAAGTTATTCCATTTTTTTAATTTGTCACATGGAATTATTTTTTTATTATAAGTGATTTGGTGATCAGATGAAGTTTCCGTGGTGTTGAAGGTCAGAGAAACAAATCGCTGTTTTGAGAAGTACAAAGAGCTTTGGGCCTAGTAAATGAAATAATTTGATTATCTGAGATAAATTGAGACCATACATGATTTTTAAATGTTATTTTAAACATGTGTGATGAGTTTTGAGCTTGAAAAAAAAGCTGGGATTAGGAGATTTTTGTCATCCCAATGCAAGGGTTTTTGAGATTTTTGGTGCATGGATGAAGGGTTTTAGCTAGGCCGACCTAATTGGTAAAATTTTACTATTGGTATGGATGTTCTTGAATTTTATAAGAATTTATAGGTCAAAAATATCATGAGGGACTGACCGAATTTGATTTCTAATCAAGGAAAGGCTATAAAAAGGAGTTTTTGGGTACAATTGTACTAGTTTTTAAAACCCCTTTTTATCTTCTTTTGAAGAACCCTTTTAGTGAAAATAAAAAGAATTTGTTCCTAGCCAAAAAAAAACCTAGAATATCATTCTAGGAAATCTTTTGGTTGAGTTTTCATGAGGAGAATTTGAGCAAAGGCAAAGTTGGTGTTGTTTCCTTAAGAGCGAGTTGGAGAAGGAAGACAAATTTGGGTGCTTGAGTTTGGATGCTATCCTCATAGCATGTTGATGATATTTTTAGGTTTCTAAGGATTTTTCAGATCTGATTTTGAATGTTGAAGACATTATCATAGTTGTATCTCATCATATGTATTCATGAGACATTGATTGTCTTGAGAGCTCTTTATTGTATCTTGTGGATCATTTTTGAAGACACTACTCTTGTGATCTTATTTTAGCATATATATATAATATATATGCTCAAATAATATAACAAGAGTAGTGTTTCAACAGTGATCCAAAAATACAATAAAGATGTCTCAATACAATCAATGTCTCATGAATACATATGCTTTGAGACAATGTGTGTGTGTGTGTGTGTGTGTGTGTGTGTGTGTGTGTGTGATTTTATCATCAATATATGTCTTTGAGATCATATTATGTTCCTTGCATTGAGTTTACTTCATTTAAAAGGTTTAATGTTTTGATGTGTGTATATGGGCATGTGTGGTTAGGGTTTGAAGCACAAGTGTTGAAAATTTTTATTGGGGACTGATTCACCCCCAGTCCTTGTCACCTCCAACAATTTGTATCAGAAGCCCTTAAATGTTTCCTAATAAGATAGAGGGAGATCTTGGAGGACAACTATGGGGGATCCTTATTGGCCCATGAGAGGGTGTGAAATTCATCTACATAAATTGGATGGAATTTTAGAGGAAGGACTCAATCTCTCTAAGACTCAATTTGAAGAAGATCAAGTTTAGTTTAAGATCAAGAGAGAAGAATGTCTCAAGCTTGAGGTTGAGAAAGATGAAATGAAGAAAGATTTATCTGCCATGACAAGCAAGCTGTCATATTTTCATGAGAGTTTAGAAAATTTGAATAAGATGTTAGGGAAGCAAAAGGCTTATGGTGATAGGAAAGGCTTGGGATTCAATGAGAATTCATCCAACGAGAAATAAGAAGAATCAAGTCAAGGATCAAATGAAGACAAGCATCCAAGCAAGAAAGAGAGTTTAAGGCTTCCACCTCCTATAAGATCACGTATCATGCAACCAAATGCATATAGATATTATGTTTTTCATGGTAATTGTTATAGAAGTGGTGTTTATCGACATAAGGCTAGTTTTTGTAGTCCTAAGGTTAGAAATAAATATGATGGAAAAGGAAAGGAACATTGTGAAGGAAATAAGGAAGAGGAATTTCAAGACAAGAAAGAGAAAAATATAGGGCAAAGGTATGGAGCTGAATGTTATATTTGTCATGAAAAAGGTCATCTTGCAAAGTATTGCAAGAATGAACCATCAAACACAAGAAGGTATGTAAGCAAGTTCAATGGGTATTGTTATGATTGCAATGGATATGGACATAGGGCTTTTGAGTGAAAAGGGAGAAAAATGGAATTCTTTAGGTGCCACAAGATAGGGCACATTATAAGGTTTTGTGATGTAGGTCAGTTAAAGAAAGAATATTAAAGACCCAAGCCACAAGCTCAAGTATACAAAAATAAGGAAGAAGCTAGTCAAAGTGGTCAAGATGTTTCCAAGAGTTTGACTAAGAAAAAGGAGGAATCTACTGTGAAAAATTTGAATAAAAAAGGAGGAATCAATCAAGGTGTAAGAAGAAGGTTTGATACCTACGTAGGTCTCTCATCAAACTCCTCCATGGTGACATATTCCTCTATTAGGCTTCATAGAGGTGTATAGGTGCAAATGAAGCTTTGGAATGAGGGGAGTTGTCTTGGTCAGTGTATGTGTGTCTTCTTCATGATGTAAGGTATGTCACTACAATTCCTTTGGTGTGTCTTGATGATTTTATTAAATTGATTGAGTTGTTATTGTCTAAGTCCAAGCATGTGTTCCTCAAAGTGTATGTTGACTGGGTCTTAAAGTCTGTATTTTCATCATCATGTTGTATTGGATTTTTATGATTTTCTCAAAGAATGGTTGAGCTATTATGTGGTCTCAAACATAACTCATTATGTCAGGAATTTTATTAGTAATGAACTCTTTGGGTCTTCATCAATTGTTGACTATGAAAAACAAGTCTAAGTCACTTGAAGAATAGGGTGTCTTTCTTGTTTCTTTTAAAGATGTTATGAAGTTAGACATAAGTTGTAACTACATTTTTCAAAGAGTGTCTAGTGGCTCATCTTGTGTATAAATCTATAAAGGTGTAAAGATATTGTAAAATGATATCTTCTATCTATAAAGTATTCATTCTAATCAAAAGTACTTGTCAAGGTCATAATAAGTTTTCTAGGCATGTCCATTAGTAAAATGGTCTTTGGGTCCTATTTCATAAGTCTTAAATAGTGTGAATGGCTCTATACTGTGTTTTTGGAGATGTTATATGTGTCATCATGAGTGAGGTCTTGATCACTTAGCAAGAGATTTGAAGACTGCAATGCTTCCTAATGGCAACAAGACGAGACTTAAGGAATTTTCAGGTGTGATGATAGTTACTCATGTTCATCATTTAGTGTAAAAGGTTCTCGAGATATGTTAAAAGGTTATCTACAATGTTAATGATCAATTTTAATATCTTAAGTGCAAAATTTGAGCAACTAAGAGTTTTCTCTACCCTTGACTATGTTGTCACAGTATCTCTAAGTACTATGGATGGAAACTAGGCTTTGGAGGTTCAAATGATGATCTTAGGAGCTGAAATTATAACATATCATCTAGAAATATTTGTCTAAAGTATTTAAGTGGTTTGGGGATCTAAGTGGGTCAAGATTATTTTGAATCTTTAACAAAGTATCTCAAAATTATAGTTTTAGTTGTAAGAAGACCTAATTGAAAGATATAAACATGCAAACTAGGATGAGTCCCTCAAATGACAAGCTTCAAGGCTTATGGAGATGTAATTTTGAGAAAATGGATGCTCATATATGGTTAGACTTCATAGAGAAGGTGGAAAGTTCACATATACATTTCCAAAGGATGGTATCGCTTTATTGTCTTAATGTGCTTCATGTTATATGTTATGCAAATTCACTTTGTGAGGTTTTTATAGCAAAACCCATAGCAAAATGTGATCACCAATAGGTCAAATTTTTGTTTCTCATGTACCCATTATCCGAAAGGAAGTCTCTTCATCGGACATATCAAAGTTAAGGTATGGAGCTCTAATATATGTCTCTTGTCTTTAGAACATGAAGAAACAAAGTATAGCTAAGTAGGAGGTTGATTTAGCTATAAAAGTGTTGTATAATCATATTTGAGGTGCTTAAAGGATTGTATCGATCAATATGTCATTAGACTCGTGGTCTATAAACTAAGAAGTGAAACTATGAGAAAAAACATGTTACATGTATACTAAAACTCAAATGTAAATATTGTTCTACCACATAACTATGAGTGTATGCAAAACATAAGGTAAATCAGAGGTGAAGTTCTCATAACAACATATAGAGTCCGTGAAGTATGTGCAGAGTATCAAGGGTCATCTCGGTATTTCTAGATAGTATGGACCAACTCGGAGAAAACAAAATATTTCATGAGGCTATGGAAGTCTCCATTATGATGTTAAAGAGTAGTCTTTAGTACACTCAAGTGGAAATGTAAGATTCCATTATCACTAACACCGACAAGATTTTCAAGAGTGTGTCAGAGCTACAAAGAATGATATATATCTCTCTTAGTCTGAGTTAGGTCAAGCTTGCAAGTACATTTCTTTAAGATGTCTGAGATATAAAGCTAAGTATTATATACAGTAAAAAATGTTTTGATCATCTTAAGATCCATAGTGTGTGTGTGTATCACAATGGGATTGAAAATGGAAAGCTACACCTATTCAAAGTAATCAAGAGATATCAAATGATACAGAGTACTAGTTGTAATAAATACTCAATAATAAAAAGGTAATCATCTTGGAAATAACATTAAAATATATATTCTTGTACTATGATATTACAAAAAATACTCAAGGAGACTCATAGGTATGTGCTCTTGACTAAGGTGCTCAAAGTTTCAAGGACTCGTTGTCATTCTCTATGAGTTCATAAGGAAAAAAATTTCATGTTCATGACATATGTATATCTTCACAAGGGTGGAATAATCCATGGTAGGATTTATAAACTTGAGAATATGGTTACAATCATTGGATGTTTTATGGTATGTATCCAAAATATCTCAGTATATATATTTAACTTTGAGGTCTTGCGGATGAAGAACGCAATGAGATATTGTGGTGTATATGAGTGTGGAGGTAGAGAATCTGTTTCTGCTAGTGTATGTGTGTGATACCTTCCATGAATTTGAGTTCATTATGAGAATTCATTCCTAAATAACTCAAAGGTCCATAAAACCTATGAAATAAAAATACTTTGCTATGATGTACAAAGGATGATAGAAAAGTGGTCCTACAGTGCAAAGAAGGCATGTGAGGCAAGATATGACATCTCATAAGATGAAGAAGTTGCTTCTACAAGTGCAAATGTTTCTCGGTATGAATAAGATATTTATGAGAGGGGAGCTTGGGAATATGATTCTAGATGGTGATATGGAAGCTCTTAAAGACATATCAGATGATGGAAGTGTTTATTCCAACAAGAGCATGATGTTTGCATACTAGAAATAAAGGCAAAATCAGTTTTTGAGGTAAATTTCAAGGTTTTATAGCTAATTAAGACTTTTTGTTGATGTTTCTAACCAAAATATGATGGTATGAAGTTGAGTTAGGTGAATAAGGTGACATATAGGTGTGTATTTTTCATTAATGTAAAAACGGGGAGAAGTTTAGGGTGTTTTCCATCAATGACAAAGGGGGAGATTGTTGGCATGGTGTCCTAGTAGGTGTTTTCATTGATGAAAACCACATTAATGAAAAAGTGGAAATTGTAGGATGATTTCATGATGATTTTATTGATGCTAACATATTGGTTTATGTGTACATCATTTGGTAAAGTGGAATTTAATGAGGTGTGTTTACTCTTACAAGCCCATACAAGTACCTAGGAGGTATAGCTTGACAATGTGAGCTTATTTCCTCATTGAGAAGCATGTTAACATGTTGGATAGTATTTTTGAGGGTTCTTGAGAACTATCAGCATGGAATAGTGTAGGTACATGTGGTTGACCATGTTACGGTGCTTATCGGGGGAGCAGTACAAACAACTATGAGGTGTGACAGAGTGTATTGGAGCCATTTGAGCTCATGGATGCATGCTATTATGTGTATCATGACATATGAGGTATGTTTGGGTCATTTTTAGAGGTTTCATGTTGAGTTATTGCATTATTTCAGTTGGCCCTAGTTGCTACTATGAAGATCTAGCATGCAAACATAGGTAAGTATTAGTGACTGGAGATATCAGACCTTAAATTTATCATTATGATTATTGGATATTTTATAGGGATTAGTTATGATGCTCTAAAAAAAAATTAGGTTCCCATGATGTGAATTTTGTAAGATATGATTGATTTTGTGAGACAGGGTCAAAATCTAGTGCATTTCCATCTCGAAGTGCAACTTTAGATGCTTGTTGTGAATAGTGTGCTTTGCATGGGAAATTTTTTCTTTTAGGAATGACTATAAGGTGATTTTATAAGGTTTAAAAAATATAATAATGTTTTTTTATCTTCAATATTTTATGAATGAATGTTAATAAGGTAAAGAGGTCTAAAACCCTAGTTAAACCTTAGCAAGGAGCAATTTGCAAAAGGTGAAGTATACTGACCCAATTTTGATTGAAAATGAAAATGTAATGATTTAATTTTTTATACTACTCCTCATGATTTCCAGAAATGTATTTTTTAGGTCATGGTGATGAGTGGACCCACCTAAAAATATTAGTTTCGGAGAAGAAGGTTTATAACACGATGTTCCAGAGAAGTAGCATATAAAATTGATGGTTCACAATGTATGGGATTTTTTATTGATATCCATGGTATTTTTAGGAAACTATTATGCATAATAATGATGTTTTGAGATCTAAACAGGCTGACTGGTCAAAAGGTAGTTTTGGGATCTCAAAAAGCAAGGTTCAATGAAATGGATATAACTTGAGCTATAGGTTGAATTTTGAGAATATTAAAGTTGTGTTATAAATTATACTCAAATTTATTTCCATTTATATATTTATTTCCTCATGATGATGTTATTTGACATGGTTTCCAATTAATTCTTTCAGAAATAAGGTTTTTGGTAGTTTAGGATAGGATTTGTTATTATGGATGTTTGATGTTTTTTGAAGCATTATATGGATTGTTTGATTATTTATATCACCTAGAGATTGAATAGGGATTAATTTTGCATCCAATTAATCCATTTTGAATATTTATTGTATGTATAATTTATTTTATCAGCTAACCTTTGGAAATAGATTTTTGACAAGTTGATCTGGTGAAGGCAAATATTGTTGTGGTTTGAAGTGGAGGACGTTTCATGCCATATAAATTTTTTATATATTTTTATATAGGTTCTTCCATTTCATTTCAGCTGTCACATTTCATGATTTGGTTTAGGATAAGTGATTTGGTGATCAGATGAAGTTTCCAAGGTCTTTGAAGGGTGTAGGAAACAACTGTTTTGAGAAGTACAAAGAGCTCTGGGCCCAGTAAACAAAATAATTTGATTGGATGAGATAAATTGTGACCATATATGATTTTTAAATGTTATTTTAAACATGTGTGATTATTTTTTTATATTGAACAAAAATAGTTTTGGGATTAGGAGATTTTTGTCATCCCAATGCAAGGGTTTTTGAGATTTTTGGTGCATGGATGAAGGGTTTTAGCTAGGCCGACCTACTTGGGTAAAATTTGACTGTTGGGATGGATGTTATTGAATTTATAAGAATTTATAGGTCGAAAATATCATGAGGGACCAACCTCCTTTGAGTTATAATCAAGGAAAGGCTATAAAAAGGAGTTTTTGGTACAATTTTACTAGCTTTTTGAAACCCCTGTTTATCTTCTTTTAAATAACCCTTTTGATGCAAAGAAAAATGCTTTGGTAATATCCCAAAATACATATAATATTATTCTATGACAGCTTCTTGTTGATTTTTCATGAGGAGAATTTGAGAAAAGGAAAATTTGGTGTTGTTTCCTTGAGAGCGAATTGGAGAAGGAAGCCAAATTTTGGTGCTTGAGTTTGGAAGCTAGCCTCATAGCATGTTGATGTTATTTGAAGGTTTTTAAGGATTTTTTAGATATTATTTTTAATTTTGAATACATTATCATATCTTTATCCCATCATATGTATTCATGAGACATTAATTGTCTTGAGAGCTCTTTATTGTATCTTGTGGATCATTTTTGAAGACACTATGTTGTGATCTGATTTGAGAATGTGTGTGTGTGGATCACAATTTATCATCAAAATATGTTTCTTTGAGATCATATTATGTTCCTTTAATTTATTTTAATTCATTGAAAATTTTGAATGTTTTTATGTGTGTATATTGGCATGTGTGGTTAGGGTTTGAAGCACAAGTGTTGAAAAGTTTTATTGTGTACTGATTCACCCCCCCTCTTAGTCCTTGTCACCTTCAACATGTATTTGGAACTAAAGCCATTATTCCCTTAGAAATCAAGACTTCCTCTTTGTGAATATCCTTGAAATACTATCTGGATAATGAAGAGGATTACAACTCGTGGCTAGACTAGAAAAGATTGAGTTGCTTGATGAAAAATTCCTCCATGCCTTAGATCACCTCAAAGTGTATCAAAATTGAATCCACGCTAGCTAAAACAAGCACATTATCCCTCATAAATTTGAGGTGGGAGATCTTGTTCTTAAAGAAAACCAGTTCAACACCACCAAGGAATATGAAAAAAGGAAATTTTGAGCTTAACTGGTTAGGGCCATACATTTTGGTTGCTAAATTTGGTTTAGGATCCTGTAAACTTGTATATATTGATTATTCGAGCTCCCCATGAACATCATGTATCTCAAATGCTTCTATACCTGATCTTGGATAAATTTTCAAAAATCAAAAATATCAAAACATTTAAAAACATAAAAAAGTAAAGAGAAATAAATTCATTCAAACATGAAAACCATGCAATTGTGGAACTTTGGACATGTCCTTTGGTGAAAACCAGTTTCTGAATTCATAGGAGGATTATATTATTCATAATCACCTTGCATTTGGGGGCATGACTAATCCTTCCTATATTTTCATTGGCTTGTGTGTGTTACCATGTTGAACTTATCCCTCTCACCTTGATCGGCTTATCATATTCTTGTATATATGCACGGGATTTTCCCCTTGTATATTCTCACATCTCGTTGGGGGAATCTTGGCATTTTGTTCTCTTGTACATAGTTTCAGAAAACCTATAAAATCTAAAAACATTTGGAAACCTAGAATATCTTTAAAAACTTTTGGAAAACCTAGAAAATCCAAAAATATTCGAAAAACCTAGAAAATCCAAAAACATTAGGAAAACTTAGAAAATACTAAACATTGGAAAATATATAAAATATTAAACATTTGAAACACCTAGAAAGTCCTAAACATTGGGAAAATTTAAAAAATCCAAAAACATTCAAAAATATGAATATCAAAAACATTGCAAAACGTAACAAAAAACCCAAAAATAATGTCTAACACAAAAACACTAAAAATTGAAAACTATACCACAAAACATATGATTTCAATGCCTTCTAGTTCTATTGCACGACATGTGGATCATCTTGTGATCTTATTTCATTGAAAAATATTGTTTTTTACTATGTTTGTCTTCCCGGTATATATAGTTTCTCGAGAAAGTTTCATAGTGCATGTTTTCTTTTCCCTAAGACTTCTTTGTCTTTCATCCAATCCCTTGCATGTATCCTTTCTTTGGGAGTCATTTTAACCCTTTTCATGTTAACTCGAACATTTGGGTAATCAAGTGGATAACAAAATGATTGGTATAATTGACTTTAACGTGGCTTGTTTAAGTGTATTTGATTGTGCTTGTTTGTTTTTTGTTTTCTTGTTTGTTTACTTTCTTTCATTGCATTTCTTATGTTTTTTTAATTCAGTTCCTTTAGCATTGCACAAAATTCGGTATTATGGTGTTTCATGTCATTTTACCTTTTTGTGTGTGCTTAAATCAAATAAAAAGGCACTCCCGAGCCATGATAGTATACAAGTTACATCATGATCTTTCCATACCTCATTTTCCCAACCCACATTCTAACTAACATTTTTTATTTCTTCTATCCCACCAAGACACAACTATAACAATGAATTTTTTTCTACCACCATGTTTTCCTTTATCTTCTTTTCTAATGTCAATCAACCTCTTCTATTAGCTCATTAATGCTCGAGGGGGCATCATCCATCCTACTAATTTCCTTCTACATGTACAAAATAAAATTTTCTATTATATTTGAAATGGTGTCACTCACGCTACACCACATCAAAGAGGAGTAAATGTAGACACCTAATTTCAAATCCATAACTTTAATAATATAATTCCTCTATCTATCTTATTTCCCATCATTCCATTATAATTAATGATTTTGTGCTAATTAGCTTATATTCCTCATCTTCTTGGTAAATTAACGACATTTCTTTAATTAACTATCCTTGTCACTCATCTTGGATGTCATTTAATGTTGCTTCGTTAGTTAAAATCCTATTTTAGTTAATTAATTAGCCATTATTAATTAATTACCCTTCCAAAATATCATATTTAATTAATAAACCTTCTTATTAGTTAAATATCCCTCTCAAACCCCTCAAATTCTACTAATTTTCCTCCAAATCATCTCTAAATGGCTTCTACAAGCTAAACTTGGCCTACTAATTAATCCCAATTGATTAATTAAACCTTCCCAAACTCTCATGGGTTATTAATCTCTAATTAATCTCTTCTAATCATACTTATCCTTTTCTAATTCTATATTCACTTTATCCCACATTCACTAGGTTGCAAGCTTCTCCCAAATTGGAAAGCTATATAAGAATTCTAGTACCTTCCTACACCTTTTACACCTTTTCCTTATAATACATCTTATATCTCAAGAGAGCATTTCCTTCGTAAGAATACTTGCATAAATTAAGAAAACCCCCTTTTGCTAAATTTAGTAATATAAGCTTCAAAATTGGTATATAAACCATATTGATGAGATCTCTTCCACTTTAGTAAAACCTTTTGATCGTATGTAACTTGCATTTGGCTCACATAAGGAAGTATCTACATATCGAGCACATCTAAACATCAAAAGGGAGGTTTGCATTTAGTGTTAGATTTACATTTTGTGCAATTTAATTAAGATTTTCCTTTTTAGCTCAATCTTGATGTAATTTTTTAGAGAATTAAGATAAGGGTTTTCTTGGTGTTAAATGCCTTCCATTAGCTTAATTAATTTAGCATGTATACACAATTCATATGCCAAGAATATTTTCTTAAAGTTTATTGCACACTTCCCAAATCTCTGACTTAGGCAAGGCTAGGAGGATGCATGCAAGGTTGTGGAGTTTAGCTTTATGCCGAATTTTTCCTTGTTCAAAACTACCCAACACATCCCAATGTATTAGACTTATTTGTATAATCCAACTAAACCACATGCCTTAAGACTATTTTATTATTACTATATTTTATTTTATTTTAAAATTTTAACTATTCATGTGTATATATATTCTAAGTTAATAGTGATGATAATAATCAAAAATTAACAATAATATTATTATTAATTTATTATTATTATTACCATTAAATGGATAACATTGAAATATTAGTGTAACAAATTTTTGCATTCCAAGATTAATTATGGTCATGGTCAGAAAATTCAAAACATGAAAAACAAAACCTAGACCATAAGCAGTGTCTGACAAGGCATTTACAAGTCCAATTAATATCTAAAAACTAACCCAACATTGTCAACACCAAATATCATTCCAATATACATTGAAGGAGGTTACATGTTTTACCTATCTCTCTCTAGAAGAGAAGGATTCAAGTTAATTACCTCACAAAATTTAGCCACCACAACTACACAAAAACAAAATGCTTCTCAAGCAAAGGTGAGAAAGCAAAAGTGGAAGGGGAACTACACATACCAACATTATCTATAATGTCTAAATGTTAATCTTGGTTTGGAAATCCCACAACATAAGCTATACTTTACAATCTCAATCTAATCTTGAAACAACAACTCCAGTTAAAAGGTCTTTAAAACATATGCTAAAGTTAAAATGAATTTAACCCATAGAGCTTAATTTGAACCAATATGAACATGTTTGATTACAATAAATGATTAACATTAGTTAATAAGGTTGATGCTAATGTGAATGTCATCAAGGATGTTACAAATTATGTAAGTGGGTAGACTAATGAATGTTAAGATTCAAATGCTAAGATGACTCAAATTAGCATATGTGTAACTATGGATGATATAAAATATGTAATCACAAACACTTATCTAGATACAATTATGAATATCATATTGAACATTATTTTCAAACTCTAATAACATCTATTTTATTTCCTTTTCAAGAATAATTTCAAAAATAATGTCTATTTTGGAGGATATTTTTAACCACCACTCCCATACATCCCTATAATTTCACTTGATGCCAAAGATACCCTATAAAAATAATGCCTTATACTAGGTACTTTTAATTACAAAGTGAAATAAAATAAAAATGGAACAAATGGAACTTGTTACATGTGATTATAGGTGTTACCTTGATTATAAAAAAATGTGGTAGTCCTAACAAACAATTATATCACTCACAAAACTATTGGATGAAGCAAAAAAATTATGGCAATCCTAAAAATATTACTATGTACCAATCACAAAAATATTATAAGTGATAACAATTAAATACTAAGCAAGGATTGATGATTTAAAAAGATGATGTATGTGTGTGTTTATCATAAGACTATTCATATAATTAAGTGTGATTTCTAAAAGATATATTTATCCCATTTAAAGAATAATAAATGAAAATATAATAGTTAACACCATAAATAATGTTAATCGAAGATCGGAAATTTATCATATAACTCAACAATTGTAGATTTTTTTCTTTCCAAATAGACATGCATTGGCATGTCGATAGACTATTTTACCATATAAGATGGAAAATTTTGATGTTCTCATCACTTAAATCCACCTTATACCACATACCTTTTAGAATCATGTGGAGAAAACATATAAAGAATAATGCAATAACAAAAATTTGAATTTCACCAATAGAAAACATATCAAGTTTTACTCATATACTTAAAATAATATAGAGACCGGTTGTTAATGATATAGTAAATGTACTTTAAAATTATTCTCTACCTATATCCCATCAAACACACTCTTCTTTGAGTTTTTAGCTCACATCCACGCTGCTCTATTTCACAAAGTTCTCTATAAATTGTTCTAAAATTTGATTCCCTATGAAAATTGATGTTTGTTTATATAAGCATACAAGCTACCCAATTTTGAGATTGAACTTAGAAAAAATTCCTAAAATTAAGGAACAATATGAAGTTAAGGCCTTGTATCAACCCTAATTAAAATTAATTAACTATGATGGTTGATAATACATAAACTAAATAATAAATAATGTGTATTGTTGACCTTAAGCCTCAACAACGGTATGAGGGTTAATATGTTCACTCTTTTGTTAAGGATGTGTAAGGGAAAAGTAAACTAATAGAAAGAATGTAAAATCAATTAACAACCTTTTCTTAAAACATCATTCTTTATTTATATCTCAAATATATTACATTAGTCTCATACACACATATATAATCTCTCTCTTTACTTTATCTCTTAACCTTTTCTCACTTCTAGCACACATCTCTTTTCTCTTAAGTAGCATCTATCTCATATATTATGTGGCACACTATATACATTTGATTAAGTAAAATAAATATCTTTCTACAAAATAATCCAAAAGACACTTATTTTGGTCATGCCTCTATTGGTTTCCACCTTGCTCTATTTTTGTTTGTCTTTGATCTGTGGCTTTGTGTCGGCTTCCACGGATTTTTCCTATGTAATGTGGATTCTTATTTCTATCGTGTCTTTCCTCCTTTATCCACTTATTTCAATAATCCTCAAAGGATTCCTTATTGTATCTGTGGTTCCTTCATTCATCTCATGGGTTTCCTTTATTCTGTGGATTTTTCCAAAACTTGATGAAGAACCCTATCAACATCATCCCCGATTTCAAATGTTATCTCATCCTCAAGACAACTAAGAGATGGAGAACCATGTCAAAAAAAATTATTTGATCTTAATGATACATAGGCATCAACCTCCAGAACTTAGACATCTAGCATAAGGAGAGGTTCCCTCACTCGACTCACCCAACTAAATTTGTGGTATGCCACCTTGAGGAAACATATACATCAACCCCTATAACTTATAAGTTTGGTGTAAGGAAATGTTCCATCGCTTGACTCACCCAACTCGATTTATGAGATGCCATGGTTTCTCCAAGTCTTCTTCATGGTGTATTTTGGGGAATGTATTTTGTAATCTGAGGAGTGATGTTCTTCTCAAACTTGTACCAAAAATATAGATGGATGTTAATATGTTGTATCCATTCTTGAAGTTGTGAATTTTCTTGAATCAAGGGAAGGATATCTGAAGGGGGTGGCTTTGCTTGTATTTGACCAAACCTTTGTTGTGCATTTGTGAACTCTTGTTGCATTCTTATTAGTGCCCTATCCATGGTGGTGTTGCATTCTTACATGTATGTGATCTTTTATGTCCACTTTTGTCGCTTGATTTGATATTTTCTATGAGTTCTGCAAGTTTTATTCACCAAGTTCCATTAATTTATTTGCTAATATCATATTTTGTAGATTCTATCTAGAGTTGTTGTTCTAGTTTGTCTAGTTCTTATTTTTCTTGTTGGGTCACACTGGGCCACCCTATTGTGTATGCATAGTATGCCACAACATTTTTGAGTTTTTCTCTCCAATTTTTTAAAGCGGTTTTCATCTCCTTCCTTCATTTTTGATTTTATAGGATTTTTGGTTTAGAATCTACTCCTTATAATTTTTATGGCTTCCTCACGGGCGTTCTTCTTCTCATGTTCCTAGCTTGTAGTGTTTTCCCTTATAATTTCTTTGACAACCTATTTTGTTTCCACTTCTATTTATAGACTGGAATATTTTTAGTATGTGGTTTTGCAATCTGAATAGATGAGAGTATTCTATGCATTGATTTTTCCATGTCTATGTATCTTTACATCCAGTCCTATTTTGCACTTTTATCTAATACTTGACTGCAAGTAGTTTCTAAAGGGGTGATAGTTTATTTAAGTGTACCATGGATCCTTCTAAAAATTTTCCACCACCCCTTCTTACAAATGAATGGATTTATCTTTCTTTTGTTGTTGGAGGACCTACTTGATTTTTTCTAGTTAATCTCTAGGATTCTCTATAGTTATTATACCACTGGTGGGTTCAATTAGTTTGGATGGTGATGTGGTGGTACCACTAACTTATTTTCCTCATTTGTTTTTTCTTTTTGTATCCTTTCTCTCTCTTGTCTATCTTTTTCCTCCTTTATCTTTTTATTTTTTCCTATTGTTTCTTTACTTCTTATTTTTCTTCTTGTTCTTTCTTTTGTTCTTATTTTTCTTTTTCCTTATTTTCTACTTCTACCTCTTTCTTTTTGTCTTTTCTCTTTTCTTCCTCTCTTTTCTTTATTTCTATCTCCTCTTCTTATTTATTTTGTATTTGGCTTTCTTCTTCTTATTTCTTTTTTCTTTGAATTTCTTCTTCTTCTTTTTTTTTTTTGTTTCTTCTTCTTATTTATTCTTTCTTTTTGTTTCTCGCTTCTTCTTTCTTCTTTCTTCTTTCTTCTTTCTTCTTTCTTCTTTCTTCTTTCTTTTGTCTTTATGTTTCTTCTTCTTATTTCTTCTTTCTTTCATCTTATTTTTCCTTGAATCTTCATCCTTATTTTTCTTCTCATTTTCTTCTTCATCTATCCATTTTTGTCCTGCTATCTCCTTTTTCTCCTTTTCTTTCCTTTGTTCTTCTTCCATCTTCTTCATCTCCTTTGCCTTGCATTTATTCTCTTCCATTTCTTTCTTATTTTCTTCTTCTTCTATTCTTTTTCTTTTCCTTTCTTCTTCTTATTTTTTTCCTTGTTAATTTCATCGTCTATTGTCTTCTTTTCCTCTAGTTCCTTTTTCTTTGTTTCCTCCTCATGTATTTATTTTTCTATTTTTCCTCCTCTGTTTTCTATTTTTCTCTTATTGTTGCTTCTTTTTTGTCTTTTTTTTTTTTTCATTTTGTTTGTTCCTCATTTGTTTCCCTTTTCTCTTCTTTGTGTTTATATTCTTATTTAGGTTTCTTCTCCTCCTTTTCTTTCTCTTTTCTTATTTTATTAATAATCTTGATAAACTCTTCTAACTCCTCTATGCAGTTTTGTTATGTGATTGTCTTATTTTTGTTTTCTTTCTTGCTTAAGATCTTGCAGTATGTGTGCCTCATATGTCCACTTGTGTTTGGATTTCCTTTAATAGTTCATGGGGGAGGAGTTGGATTATATCCACTACTACCAAATCATTTTTTCCATGTAATGTATGATAGCTTCTATTATGGCCACTTGTTTTGTTCCCAAATTACTTCATATTTTTGTACCACCTGTGAAACACCTCCCTTAGTTAAACATACCTTATAGTATCAATTAAAAAACTGAGATAATGTTGTTTGTTCTTGTGATTCATATTTTCCTGAAAATTATGGTTCTGATTCCTCATGTGGTATTGTTGGTGGTGAACATGGGGGAGAGGGAGTGTATTCTTCTTCTGATTTAGAGATTTATACTAATTCATATGATTATTCTTCTTCTTCCTCAATAACTTGTGTTTCTTTCATTATTTTCTTTGAGGCCATTGTCTTTTGTCCTTTTATGGATAGGGCCAAAGAAATTTTCCCTTTATTTAGTCTTCTTTTGTATGTTGTGGGTATTGCACTACTTATTTATATTTTTCCATATTTTTTGGATACTTTTTCTTGTATTATTCCCAGGTTTCTTTAGTTATTTCATTAATATTTGGCGGCAATGGTTTTCTAGGGTCCACGGGAAGATTTCTTATTTCTTGTATAGATGTGGCCACTAATTCATCTAAGGCTTCGTAGGGTAGCAGGGGTATATGTGATGTACATGGAATAAATGTTCTAAGAAATGTATAATCTATATCGGGAATGAGGATGACTTCATTTTTCATATCTTGTCACAATTTTTTCAGATATCCTAGCTTTTTTACTACTAGTTGCTTGATCATGTTTGTCTAACCTATCAAGGATTTAATTTGGAAACCCCATCCAATATGTTCATATGTTCCCAATTTTTTTTGGAAATAGGTGTATCTAGCTGCCATTCAACATGTTTTGTTTGGGCTAGGAGGGTTTTAGTGAAATACATGGCTAAACATAATAAAAGAGACCCATAACAAAAGGTATGTTTTCCCTCCTTGATTTTCCTAGTGTTATCATGAAATTCAGAGGCCAATAGTTCACAAATATTGTATTCTGAATGTGAATTTACCATATCTAGGGCAATCTGGGCACTAAGTCCATGAGCTCCATCTTCATGATTTGTATGATAAATTTTTAGACAAATGGCCTTGGCGGCATACCTGAGGGTATGATTTTTGATATCTACAATTCATACTCCTCTTTTGGTCATGGTTACTCCCATCACCCATGCTATGTCTTTCATGGGGGTTTTATTCTTTTTTATGGTTGAACATCATGTTACCAATAACCCTATAACCCTCACAATGAATTTTGTTTTAATTTGATATGGTTGATCCAGATATAGCATTTAGTTATGTAGTCGGCTAAGGAGAACCCTAATTGTGTTATCAACATTGATGAAATAAGGGATACGGCTCCATGCATCTATATTCAACTCACCTATGAATTTTTAGTCTTTTTATATTCTAGTTCTTTGGTAGTATGGTTATCTTGAAGTAGAAACTATCTATCCACTTCTAACTGTGTGTGATTGTATTTTGCAATCTGTGAATGGATTTACTTTTGAATATTGCGTATATGTGCAACTTTGAATGGAATGTGCAAAAATACCCCATTGGATCATGATTAGTATATTTGATGGAGTGTTTTTGGAACTTAGGTTGTGGAAGATCTTCTTATGCAAGAACAATTGGGGTATCCATATTTCATGATTTTTCTTTTTCATGCCCTAGTTTGCTTCTCTTTCTCAATTTCGTTTATCACCTCTTTGTGTTTTCCTCTTGGCTCTTTGTGCCTTAAGCCCTTAAGATTCGATGATTTTTATATCATTATAAAGTTCCTCTAAACCATTTATTGTCATTTTGGTGAGAAGCTATATCGGCTTTGCTTACATGTTTTGTGGATTTATTTGTTAAGTTATGTGGATCTACCTTTTTTCCACGCTTTTTTCTTATTTCCAGGATATTTTACTTGCTCTTGATTTAGGGTGGTTTTTCCCTTGTTCGGTAGATTTTTTTCATTTGTGTGGTTCTCCTTATCTTCATGGATTTCTCTTTGTTATGTGGGTACTTTCTCTTCGTTACGTGGGTATTATCTTTGTTGCGTGGGTATTCTCTTTGTTACACGGGTATTATTTCTCAATCGATTTTTCTTTGTTACACGAGTATGCTACCTCCATGGATTTTTCTTTCGATAGATTTTTATGATTCCTTTTTATAGAGTAAGGATTCCCATGCATTTTTTCATCCTACCCCTCATCCTATCTACCAAATTTCTAGTTTTCGAGATAGGAAAAAAAAAAATTATCATGGCATTTTTCAGTGCGTGCTCCATTAACGTAGCTTGGTAGTTCTTTGAGTTGAAAAGTTTGAATTTTTGTAGCTCCTGATGGTAATATATCCTTGATAATGTAAGTTCCTAACCATCAAACTTTGAGTTTTCTAGAATGCTTCCATTTACTATCATATAATAGTACCTGGTCCCCTATGTCAAATTATTTCCTTTTTATATGGCGGTCATGCCATGATTTTTGTCTCCTTTTCTCCTGAGTTTGATTATATGTTGCTATAAATATTTTTTCATCCAATTTCTCTAATTTAATAAGTCTTTCATGTACTGAAGAGTCTTCATTCAATCTAAATGTCATTTCCACTCTTAAACTTGGGAGGATGAATTCTATGGGAACCACGGCTTCAAGTTCATATACCAATTGAAATGTAGAGTATTTGGTCAAACTTTTATGGGTATTTCACTAGAATCTCTTCTGCTACGTTTTCTAGAATCTCTTCTATGAATGGAGTAGGAAATGGGTCATGCACACAGCTTTATTGATCTCTCTATAATCCACACATATTCAAATTTCCCTTGTTTTATTGTTCTAGATGACCATAGGACTTACCCAATCTGAATCTTTGATAGGTTTGATGATGCATGCATTCAACATTTTGTTTATCTCTATTTTTACCTTAACCTTGAGGTTAGGGTTTAATCTATAAGGCCTCTTCTTTAATGGTTTGATTCCATCCTTGATTTGAATTTTCATGGTTCTAATTTCTTCCTTTATACCTCACAACTCCTTAAAATATTTAGGGAATATATCCTAGAATTCTTGAATAAGTTCTACTACTTTGGCCACTTCTTCCTCTAACCAATAGTCTCATATCTTAGCAAAATTCTCATCTCCATTTATACTGATATTTTCATTCCTTATCTTCTGAGGATGATAATAATATTTTTCCTCTTTTTCTTTGGTCTCTACTACTTCTCTTTCTCCTTCTATTGTCTTGTATCTCAAGTTTTTAGGTTTTTGTTTCTTTCTTGTTTCTTTACTACAAAATAGTAAGACATCTCTGGAATTTTATTTAGATGTTCTTGCTTCTAGGATTATTTAGGTTTTTCTTTCTTTTGTGAACATCATTTTGTGGCTTCTTTCGAGTTAAGAATAAAAATGTCCTTATCTTTTTAATGCTTGAAGAATATTAAAATCTGCATCCCAGAAGTTAAAGGTATGGTAAAATATATTCACAATTTGGTCCCAAATTTTTGTATCTCTTCTTATTTCTTAATGCATGTTCTACAATCGAGGTATTGGTCCTAATGTCCATAAAATAATTTTTTTGTACCAGAGGATAATTTTCACCACATATTTTTCAATTTCTTTTACATGTTTGAATGTGTCTCTATGGATCATTTTCACATGTGTACTCGGGTATGGCCGCATAATAACCTTCACTCTCCAAGTATCTTATTTTTATTAAAGTGGTCAAAGAGTTTCAATGAGAGATCTCGTTTTTGTGGTGCCCACCATCCTACAACATTAATTGTCTGGTATCTTCTAAGGATTCCATTCTAGATTTCTAATTTGGGAATATTCTTTCCATTTGTTCCAAATAGCCTTCTAATCCTACAAACCCCGAGTATTTTGGTAGAGTTTAGTGGGACACCCCATGCTTAATCTAGATACTCATTTGATTGGTTTTTCTTCTGGTTCTTCATTGGTGGAATAATATCCATCTTCTTCTTCGAATTTTTCTTGTGTGGGCCAGGAAAATATTAGTTTTAGGATCCGTGGAAT
Organism: Taxus wallichiana var. yunnanensis; assembly: GCA_018340775.1. NCBI lineage: Eukaryota > Viridiplantae > Streptophyta > Pinopsida > Cupressales > Taxaceae > Taxus > Taxus wallichiana. Next base: position 105,053,073 of record CM031242.1, read on the forward strand.
TGATTTTATTCTCATCTAAGGTGATTACATGGGGTGGAACTCTTCTTGTGTAATGCAACTTCCTTATTCTTGATTCTAGGAAACCATGTATCCATACCTCAAAAATGTTGTCATAACTTTCATTTGTATATTCACTTTTGACTGAGATTTATCCTTCAAAATTTGGTTCAAATTCTCTATCAATGTTGGAAAATAAATTTAGAGAATATACCCCTTATTTATCATTGAAATCCTCTTTTTTATTTCATGAAAAACTTCTTTAGACCATGTGGAACTCATTCCTACATGTAATGGTACGTGGACACAAATTCCATTTGATTGTAATGTGACTTCTTCTCGCTTCTTCTTCTTCTAAATTTAACATGTCATTGTAATCAACAAACCATTCTAAGGCTAGAATGGCATTGTATGTGGGTTTTAAAGTAAAATTCTCTACAAATTCAAAATTTACCATCTTTTTTATTCCCATGAAATTGACTTCTACATTCTTCAGTGCCCCTATAGGTTGTTTTGATGAACCATCTGCTAATCCAATGTAATATCTAGTGGGTTCTAAGGGAGGTCTGCCTAGCTTCTCCCAGGTAGTTTTGGACATCATATTTACATCCATGTTGAGATCTAGAAGTACTTTGGTAATAATAGTGTCGAATATGTCCACATCCAAGTATATGGTGAACTTTATCTATGTTCGTTGTGTTCAATACATTTATCTTTTTCTTGTTGTGTCCAACTTCAATCCTCTAGACATGAAAGTTCTTATCTTCTTTATCCCAAAGTATTTTCTAAACTATTTCAACTTGTCTACAAGACCACATTTAATAGGTAATCTTGTTATCTCTTATTTATGGTCAAACTTGCACCCATGTCTTAGATATGGAATAACCGAGTTGTTTGAGACAACAATGGAACCATCTCCAAGTTTTGGGACCTTGTGTGCTTGAGATGGATCTCCGAAAAGATGATTCCTCTACCTATTTCTACTGCTATTGCTACTCCTAATGCTGAAAGGGAAAACTAAGCTAACAATGCCAAGGGACCAAGGATAGAAGGATAACATAAAGGAAAACTAATCTAAGGAAGGCGATAGCACCAGAAAAAGAGGGATGAACACTATTTTTTCTGAGTGAAAATGAAGGGAAATGCATCAAGGGAGGCTATGCACGTGTAGCACAACTAAAAACATTTTCTAGATCAGTTTCATGGAACACAACTAAAAATGGAGCTGTAAGGGACGTAGAGTGACACAACATGCACGCAATGTAAAAGAAAGGCAAGAAGAAAGAATAAAAACACTTAGGAAAGAGAATATTAACAAAACTATGCTTCCATTATTTAAAAAAATGCATGTAAGTGTTATAATGGTGAAAGAGGTTTATATCAACATACATAAGCCAAATATAGAGGTATGTGACTCAGAATATAGAAATATGAAGTCCTTATCAAAGTGCGTAAGGATCCAAAGTGTCCAACATTAACAATGAGCCCAACTCTTACATTTATAGATGAATCCATGGAAGAAGAAGAAGAAGAAGAGAATAAGGAGTGAAAATATGAATTTCAAATGCAACCACCAACAAGAATCATTTAATGCCTACAAATCCACCTATAAATTTTTCAAATTCATTTCCCCAAGTTTGTTTCACATGTTGAATAAGGAAAGAGGGAAGATCATATCAAATTGGGTGGTTGGAGTAATCAAATCTACTCATTAATGCCCAGAAAGACATTTTCCCATTTCTCACCTACTAGATCCACCAAGAATTTGAATTTGAATATCTAGCACTGTAGCCTACATCAGCAGCTATCGATTGAGACTAGGTGTGTGCCGATCGAGCTCTATATAAAAAGATATGGTTTACTAGAATATTTTCAGGGGCACCAACGTATGCAAGACACTTTACACACGCTAATTGACTGAAAAGATGGTCACCCGTAAAACAGTTGTTTTCTTGTTTTTGCCACTTGTCACTCACTGGTTTTTTGTAAGGATTCAGTGCCCTATTGGTGTGCTTTGACAGAAGCCTGTGTGGAACACTCAAGCATGTTAGGGAATGACATGGCACAAAATGGCACAAGGAGGGCACAAAATTATGTGTGTAGAAGAATGAGGCATGGGAAGAAGACAAAAGGAAGGTACGCGTAATCACAACATGCGTGGAGTAAAAGGGGAAAACTGGTGAGAGGATAACATATGGTCAAGGTGCAACTATTACAAGGTAATGTGTGAGGAGCATAAGAGATTCAGTTACTTAGCTATCTAATTTAAGCAAGTGTAAGGTGTGCGCACGGATGAATAATTGTTAGGAAGAAGGTGAATGCGCAGAAAGATGTATGTAAGGTAAGAGTGGAATAAAGAGGAAAAGAAAAATGGAAAAGGGAGAAGGGGAAGCACGCATGGAAACAATGACCAAGTGAATGTGCCAAAGAACCAACCGAGGTGTGCGCCACTTGTAATGAAGATCTCTGAGCCAAAATATGTATGTAAGTTGTCCAAATAACTAGAAGAGTTATTTGGATAACAATTTTGGTAAATTTCAGGGCCATCTTCCTACTAGATGAAGGAGATCAATAGCCTAGAGCATCCATTGGGAATGGATTCTACTATGTAATCATGAAATTTTGATCTTCAACTTTGAAGAACTGCCCCTAAAGTCACTTAAAGGATCATTTCTTGACTCTATTCTGAATCCTGCAAACTACTGAAAATTGTTGGAAGAATATCGACACCCAGAAAGCAAAAGAAGAGTGTGCGCAAGAAGCATGCGAGAAGAAAGAGCTATGTACAAACAAAAAATTACGCACAATACACACTTGGATGGATTAAACCACTCTAATATATACAAAATGATACAGAAAATTAATGGAAGGATTTGAGATAGATCCCATTTATTGGGATTTGCAAAGTGTGCCTCCATCAAGATGAGTTAACTCAAAAGAGTTAGCCTTCTTGCATGAACTGATGATGTATGGGCCATTCTAAAGTGCATCAAACTTTGAATGGCACCTTGATTTAGCTCTGTCAGCATCCCATTTCAAAACCAAGTCCCCAATTTTGAAATATTGAGGCTTAGCCTTTATATCAAAATATTTATTTGTTTCTTGTTGATGTTAGTCTAACTTGATCATGGCAGAGTTCCTTGATTCTTCAAGATTAACCATCTTTTCCATTCTTATTTCTCTCTTGTCTATGCCTTCGAGCTCTAGCTACTAGGCAAGCACTAATGAGTTCAACTCCAAGTGTCAAAGGAAGGGTATCCTTTTTCCCATAGAAAATATTGTAAGGTGAATTTCCTATTACTTTTTCAAATTATGATTCTATCTTCCCATAGTGCATGTGAGACCTTTGTATGCCACTATTTTTGGCTAATGTTCATTGTGTGCTTCATGATCCTGATCAGGTTCTTGTTTGTTGACTCTATCAGACCATTTCCTTGAGGGTAATATTTGGAAGAATTCTTTAGATAGATACCCATATTTAGAGCCCAATTAGTGATTTTAGTGCCAAGGAAGGATTTTGCATTATCAGAGATAATGGTTTGAGGAATGCCAAACCTTGTGACTATACCCTTGAGAAATTCAAGGATGAATAAATCGATCGATTCCTTGAGCACGACATCTTTTTCCATTTGGTGAAGTAGTTTGTAGTTATCAACACCCATTTGTGTCCAATGCTTGAAGGTGAATTGATCATGCTTATGAATTTGAGACCCCATTGCACAAAAGGTTGATCTTATTTTATTGGTCGAGGGGAAATGTTTTCAATCTCTTCTTTCCTACAAATAAAGCACATTATTTACATTTTGTGACCCACTTATGTGCATCTACAAACAAGAGTAGGCCAAAAGATACATATCATTATGATCTTCATTGTTGTAGTCTTAGAGAGAAGTGTCCACTAGAGAATCCATCCTAAAATTATGCTAACACTTTTTCATTCTGCGTGTCGTTAATACACCTTAACAACACACCATCAAGATTCTTCTTGAAGATAATTCCATCAATCAAAACATAAGGGATAGATTGTAACCTCATATGTATTCTCTTTTCCTTGTTTAATCTAGGAGGGTATACGCCCTTGGAAAGGAATGTGATCATGTCCTTCATCCAATCGCACATGTTAGGATCTGTATTCTGCTCAAGTTCTACGTGCGTGTGAGATCTTCATCAAGTAAAAATGAAATCTCATATTCATTGTGCACATCCTCAGCAAGCTACTTGTAGAGTGTGCACCTCTCTTACTAGATTTTTGGCTTTGATAGTCACATCATACTCCATGATTTTGGTCACCCATCATGCTCTCTTTTCATTGATTTCTTCTCCCATGATGAAGTCTCTAATAGAAGAGTGGGAGACTAACACCTTGATATGATTTGTGGCGAGTATAATTTTTAATTCTTGAGCACGTGTATAATGGAGAAGACCTGCTTCTCCATGTGACTGTATTTTAATTCATAATCCTTTAACATCTGGCTGAAGAAAGCCATTGGTTGTTCCATCCCTTGTTCATTTTCTTGTGTTAGGATAACAACAACACTCACATTAGCACCATAAGCATAAAGGATAAAATCCTTTGAGTAATTTGAGTTGATGAGTGTTGGCATGCAAGAAATATATTGCTTGATTTTTTGAATATTTCCTTTCCTTTTGCTGTCCATATGAAAGTTATGTCCTTCTTAATCATTAGGGTGATGGGCCAAACCAATCCTGCAAAGTTAGGAATAAAAATCTTAACAAAATTGATCTTTCTAAGGAAGGACTGCAAGGCCTTTTCTTGTGTACTTGATAGGGAAAGAGTTAGGATGGATGAAATGTGCTCTGGATCAATTATGATGCCATCTTTTGAAACCACATGGCCTAAGATCTTACCCTGTGCTACTGCAAAATTACACTTCTTGGGGTTAAGGGATACCCAAAAAAATTGCATCTCTCAAATACTTTCTCCAAATGCGCCATATGATCCACGCTTTTCTTTGAGAAGATAGTGATGTCATCAAGATAGACCAAGATAAAATCATTGATGTAACATTTAAAGGAAATGTCCATGTCACTCCTAAAATGTTGCACTTGCATTTGATAGATTAAAGGGAATATTCAAATATGCATATGTTCCCCACTTGGTTGTAAATGTTTTTTTGAATTGATCTTCTTCCTTGACCATGATCTGATTGAAACCTAAGTACCCATCCAACATTGAGAATATTTTTGCATCAACCACAGTCTGTAGAATCTACTCCATAGAAGGAAAAGGATAATTATCCTTTAGAGATGCCTTGTTCAAATCTCTGAAATCAACACAAATCTGATTTCACTATTCTTCTTGTGCACCGGAACTAGATTTTTGACCAAGGTAGAATACTTGATGGGAAAAATAATCTTCACCTCAATGAGTTTGGATAATTCATTCCTCATGAGGGGATATATCTTTTGATTAACTGGTCACTACTTTTTTTATCGATGAGTTTGATACCAAAATCAAGGTCAATGGAGTGTTGAGAAACACTTGGATCAAAACCTTTGAGGTCTTCATACTCCCATGAGAATATATCACTATATTTTTGACAGAGAGAGATGCATTCCTATTTTTTTTCATGCACACATGTTTTACCGAGCAGCAACTCCTTTCCAAATGTAATAGTGATTGGGGAGCAGTCTTCTTGCATGGATTTCATATATTTTTCTTCACCCTTGAACTCATCATCAGGGCTAAAAATTTGCTCTAAGGTGACCATCCTTGTAGGAAGCTTATTTGAACTCATTTTAATTACTTGGTCACCATAGTTTTCATACAAGTCAGCTTGCATGCTTGATGAGAACTCAACTTCATTCTAGATGAACTGGATGATTTGCACATCACTTTCAAACACTTGTTAGCTGGTGTTGTTATCTAGAATGGATGGTCTAATCACCATCTTAATGTGTTGAGTGCTTCCTTTAACAAATTCCTCAATGGGAAAGAAATGTGAACCAAGTGTGGCCATCTGTTAAGCTTCCCTATTCATTTTGCATGGCACCACCTAAAATTTAGAGAATCAAATCTCTCAAGGAGGTCCCAAATTTGTGTTTATAAGCTTTGAGAAGCTTATTCTTTGTCATGCACTTGTTGGTGACTTGGTGGATAACCAATTTTGTATCCCCAAATATTTGCAACACCTTAATCTTCTTCTTTTTAGCAATAAGCAGACCATGCACCAGTGCCTCATACTCTTCCATATTCTTAGAATATGTAAACTATAACTTGTGCGCGAAGAATAATTTCTCATCCTTGTGGGAAATGATAACAAATCTTACTCCCGCGTTCCATTTCTACTTTTGGATCCATCAAAGTATAACTTACAAAGACCAGGGTTCCCTTCACTTTAATTCAGCATGCATGGCAACACATCTTCTTCTTTAATAATGCATTAAGTACCAAGCCCATTTTCATAAGCTTCTAACTCTTCAGCATATGGGTCAAATTTATGGTGCCTCTCTGCCCACTCATCAAGTACTAGATCAGGAATAGAAGGTGGAAGAGGCTGCTCTTCAGAAACTGAAGCTTGTTCTTCTTGGATTAAACAATTGGCTTGGAGAGGGGATGGGACATATGAATCTACATGATAGGAAAATATTATCTCAGCTTGTATGGTAAATCGGGTACCATACCTTGTCTTAAGTAACATATGGTCCAATCAAAAGACAAGTAACCACCCACTTTAGCAGTAAAATATCTTGACAAACATAAGGCAAACAAATGGGGTAGATCAATGATTGACACATCTTGAGTTATTGTTAGACTTGGAAATGCATGAGAGTTAACTCAATATCCTTGATGATTCCTAGGGTAGTGATAGTTGAACCATCGAGTTGCAAGACTCCTTTTGTCAAGGGGTTATACTTAAGACCTAAGACATCAAAATCTTCTTAGGCATGATAGAAGTACTAACACCTGATTCAATCATATAGTTATGGACAAGATGTTTTCCTATGATCAAAGACATATAGAAGGGTGTAATTTAACAACTTTACTTACTTGTTTCTCCTCTTCTTGGAAAATGTTGAAAAAATCACACGGGTTTGTGAGCAGCTGGATCAGCGCGTGGAAGTTGAGCCAGAGTTTCATATAACAAGTTGTGTTGGGATGGAATAGTCAGGGCATCCCAAATTGTAACATTTATGTTTTTCTTCTTCATCTAGTCCACAATGTTGAATGGAAAACCCACTGACTTGCACATTTGAGGAACAACAACATCTTTTTTGGTTTCTCGGGTACAGAGACATGAACCTTAGTTGGCATAGAGGCTTGACCTACTAAATTATGGACATGCGCCACTTTCGAGAGGAGGTTTGTACAAAGCCTCAGGTGTAAGAACTTGAGTGATTTTACTACTATATGTCTTAGCTACTTCCTTTTTCTTTTGAGGGTCTTCTTGTTGTTGGAATTGTGACCTACACACTAAGATCAAACATTCTCTTCTTGTGTCTTGTATTGTCTGCAACTTTTGTGTGTAGTCTCTGTTTATATCATCATATGTAGCTTGGTTGATTGAACATAAGTCCTCAAGAGCTTAGAACATCAATTTTCCTCTAGAGGATCTTTTATCCTTTCTTGGTTATCTTCTTCAGGTGTGCTTGTTGAAGGCTCACAAGTTGGAAGCATTATGGATCATGTAGGCTTGCATACACGTAACATTGGCAAAATGATATTGACTATGAGGAATATTGTAAAGGAAATCACCATTCAGACTCCTGCACCATGTTGTTATGGACTAGGACAAGTGTTTGACTTGTGTTGGGCACTAGAAGAGGTTGTGTAGGAGGAATAACTTATAAAGGAAAGTGTGCATTAACATGCCATCTATCATTTTGCTAGTTTTTTCCATATCTTTAATTCCCATACTGATTCCACCAAGGTTGATTTCTCTGGATTTGCGCCTGATTGGAAATACCTATGTAGGCTTGTGTTTGTTGTTTTTCCAATGATATGACCTTGTTGGAAAAGTTTCTAATCAGGGAATTCAATTCATCATCTTCTTTTGTTACACTAAAGAGTAGGATGTAGATGCAACCTGTTACGCGCTTTCATGCACTAGGAACTGGAGAAATATAAGGTTGGGGTGTTGGAGACATCTCTAGGAACAAGGGAATAGGAGGCCTATGTGCATACTTACCAGAATGAATGAGACTATTTTATACACTTATTGCAATGTTGTATGCAGCAGGTAAGGTTCTACCTCCCATGATTGAATCATGACTGAAATGTCACTATTTAAATCCCTTAAATAGTACAAGAAAGCATGTTGGGTTATAGGCCTTACCACTTGAGGAATTATGTCCCAAGTCTTCTGAATCTGATGTTGAAATCAGTCATCTACTCATTAGGCATGTGCTTTGTTGTAGTCATCTACTCTACCAGTGATAGATGATCTAATTTATCTTCAAAGAATTGCATATAGTCTTTCCAAGCTTGTCCCAAGTAGCAATAGATGTAGGTCTTAGGCCACGGTACCATTGGAGTGCTTTACCCTTGAAAGAGGTTACGAGCAACCTGATAAAACAACATCATCATGTGTAATCAAATAGACAGAGCATACATTGGCCACATATTGAATGTGTTCAATAGGGGTGACTTGATTTTCTCCTATGAAGTATGGAATACTCTTAGTGCAGCCACTAGCATATCATGTTGGGAATTGAGATTGAGTGGGCTTCTACCAATGAAACTAGCAAAGTTCCTTGGAGGAGGAGGATGTTGAAGCGCCATGGTAAGGCAAGTTTGTCTGTTTTGAGGAGTAAAGTGTGCGTGTGGTGCACCGAGATGGGGAAGCCCACCGGAAGATCTACACTACATGTGCTTCTCGGAAAATTTGGAGGTATTCAAAGGATCCTTCAGCTACAACACTCTATCTAGTATGCACTCTTCTCATAAAATGTGTTCAGACTACAAAAATAGAGATCTAAAATTTTGGGAGTCAGCATATGTGTTGAAATAAGCCTCCAAAGGATGGAAATACTAAGTTCACACACTAGAACTTAGTAATATGAAATTTAAGCTTTCACTACTTGTCCCACTTCGGGCATGCCAAAAACTATTGGTGGTCAAACTTACACCCGTGTCTCAGATCTGGAAGAACCGAGTCATTTGAGACAACAATGGAACTATCTCCAAGTTGTGGGACCTTGCACACTTGAGACAGATCTCCGGAGAAGGTCGGTTCCTCTATCTATTTCTATTGCTACTACTACTCCTAATGTTGAAAGGGAAAACTAAGCTAACAATGCCAAGGGACCAGGGATAAAAGGATAACAAAAAGGAAAACTAATATAAGGAAGGCGATAGCACCATAAAAAGAGGGATGAACACTATCCGTTCTAATCGAAAATGAAGGGAAAGGTGTTAAGGGAGGTTAGGCAGTGTAACACAATAAAAACACATTTTCCATATCTGTTTCATAAATCACAACTAAAAATGGAGTTAAGGGATGTAGGGTGACACAACATGCATACAATGTAAAAGAAAGGCAAGAAGAAAGAATACAAACATGCTTAGGATAGAGAATAGTCACAAAATGATGCTTCCATTATTTCTAGAAATGCACAAAACTATTACAATGGTGAAAGAGGTCGATATCCACATGCACAAGCTAGATATAGAGGTATGTGACTCAGAATACATAAATATGAAGTCCTTAGCCAAGTGCGTAAGGATCCAAAGTTTCCAACATTAAAAATGAGCCCAACTCTTACATTTATAGATGAATCCATGGAAGAAGAAGAGAATACGGATGAAAATCTGAATTTTAAATGTAACCACCAACAAGAATCATTCACTTCCTGTAAATCCTCCTTCAAATCTATCAAATTCATTTCCCTAAGTCTATTTGGCATGTTGGAGAAGGAAATAAGGTAGATCAGAAAAAATTGGGTGGTTGGAGTAATCAAATCTGTTCATTAATTCCCAAAAATATGTTTTCCCATTTATCACCTACCAGATCCACCAAGAATTTTAATTTGAATATCTAGCACACTAGCCTACATCAACAACTAATGATTAAGACCATATGTGCGTGCTGATCAAAGATCTGTAGCAAAAGATATGGTTTTCAAATGATTTTCGGGTTGCTTGCTACATATGTAAGACATGTGGCACATGTTGATTGACTGAAAATATGGTCGTCCATGAAAAAGTGTTCTTTCATTCCTGCCAAGTGTCACTCGTTGTTTTTCTGCAAGGATTCAGCACCCTATTGGCGTGATTTTATAAGTTGTGTGTGGCACACTCAAGCATGTCGAGGAATGACATGGGGCGAGAATGGCACAGGGGAGGGCCAAAAAGTATGTACACGGAAGAATGAGGCATGAGAAGAAGACAAAGTAATGCACGCGGAGGGAAAAGAGCAAACTAGTGAGCGGAGAACATATGGTCAAGGTACAACTATTACAAGGTAATGTGCGGGGCCATGAGAGGGCCAATGACTTAGCTTATTTAAGAAAGTACAAGACATAAACAGATGAATAGCTTACTAGGAAGAAGGTGAATGTGTAGAATATGCATGCAAGGTAAGAGTGGAACAAAGAGGAAAAGGAAAAGGAAAAAGGGAGAAAAGGAAGTATGTAAGGGCGTGTGAGGAAACAATGACCAAGTGAATGTGCCAAGGAGACAACTGAGGTGTATGCCACTTGTAATGAAGATCTCTGAGCTAGAATATGTATGTAAGTTGTCCAAATAACTAGAAGAGTTATTTGGATAACACTCTTTAAGGGTAATAATTTCCTCTTCCATAAAACAATTTTTAATTGGTTCTTCATAGGATTGTGCCTTGTTAACTCTTGTCTTAATTTTCTCCACTTCTTTATCATGAAGGTCCAATTTGATTTGTTTAAAGTCCCATTCTTCACTATTGGAGGAATCTTTCTCGATCAAGAACCTAATTATCTTCTTCTTCCTCAATATACATTCCTTTCTGGATGCACTTCTAGTTTTTCCTGCAACTCTATATTTTAGTTCTTCCTGGTCCTTACTTTATTTACAAGATTTTATTTTGAAATATTTTTCTTTGGCCTCTTCCTTTTTCTTTTCTTTTTCAGGTTTTCTTCTTGAGCTAAATGCTTTCTCCTTATCTTCTCCTATCTCTTCATCATCCCATGGTATCTTGGTAATGTGTTGGACATTTTCTTGGCATCTCTTCCGAATACTTTCGTTTTTGTACCTCCATTTCTATAAAATTGAGAAGCTTTGGAAAACTAAATGATTCATTTCCTCATTCATGGTAGAAACCACATGGGTCGACTCTATACAATTTCTAGCTAAATGTCTATCTTTTCCACATTTGTAATAGTGCATGGGCCTTCTATCTTGGTAGTCACCCTGAATTATTTTGGTTATCTCTTCCTTGGTATCCATGATACCCTTGATATCCTCTTCCTCCATAGTTATTATATCCACCTCTAAATCCTCCTCTATAACCTCCCCTATATCCTCCATGGTATCCTCCACCATTGTATCCTTGATAGTTGGGATTGTAGTTATTACCTTGGTAACCGCCTCTAAAGTGAGGTTGTCCTCCTTGTTGATTTTGATATTGTGGAGTAGTAATTGTTGGATGTGAAGGTGGTGGGTTAAGTGTTGGTACTGATTGTTCTTTGTGAAGGTGGGGGAGGTCATGTATTCTTCCTAGATGCCATAACCTTGTGGGTATTATACTCCTTTAATTCTTCAAGTGCATCTATTGAAGGGCATGTATGGTGGTAATGATTATAAGATCCACAAGTTGTGCAATACATTAATTGGTTGGTAGGTGGAGCTACTTCTAACAAAGGGAAAGTATCTTGAGTATGTTGATCCCATAACCTGCAAATTCCACACCAAGTTACATCTCTACTACGGGTATTGTACTAGATGAAGCTTTTTGTGATAAGTGTTGTTTGACAGCCACAACTCTCTTGTCCTTCTCTAAGTAAGGAAATTTTGTTTTATTGTGTCCTTCTACACAGCACACTATACACCAAATTTTAGGTCTAATGTTATTTCTTGGTGGTGAGCTATTTCTAAGATCCTCTTTTCTCTGAATTTCTTATTGGATTTTTAGTTTGGCTAACTCTAATTGTACTCTTTCCAATTTTGTTTTAAGTGAAGTTTCTCCTTCTCTTTGCCAAGGTTGAGCCTCTAACCTAATATCCATATTTATTTCCTCTTAGAGGGTTTTGAATGGTTGTCCATCCAAAGATGCTCTAATGTAAGGTAAAATTCAAGTAAACCATTCAATGTGTTTCTTGTCTATAAGTGGTTCTTCCAATTTTTTGGTTACATTTTTAAATATGTGGCTGAATTCTTTGATTGTTTCATCTTATTTCTGAACAAGTTCTCTCATTTTTCTAACTCCCTCTGAAGGTGCTTCTAGAAAGTGAAAGTTTGTCTTAAATTCCTTCTCAATTGTATCCCAATATTTAGATCCATGTGCATTTGTTTTCATGTACCAACGTAGGGTGTCCTCTCTCAAAGTGCCTATGAAGTCATATAACTTTGTTGTGTCATCTGTAATATTGTTACTCTTCCAATATGAATCCAAAATGAATAAGTTCTCCTCAACATCTTTGGTGTCTTTTCCAAATACAAGTAGCTTAATTTTCTAAGCCATCTTTTTAGTTGGTTGGGGATTTAGTTGTGGGTGAATAATTGGCTGCTTCTTCAGGGTTTTACTTTATTAGATTGGTTATGAGTATTTGTCAAGTTACTCTTCCTCCCTTTGTCTTTGAATAATTTAATATCAAATTATAAATATCTTAATAGTTCTCTGAACTCTCTTACAAGTTCTTCCCTCTTCTTACTTTCTTCTTGTAATTATTGGTATCTTTCCATAAAAATTTCCCCTTTTCTACCTTTCAAAAATGTGTGTTAAATGACACGTGGAATGGAGACCAATCCAGGGGGTTATCTCCTTTGGTCTCATGTGGTGGTTGGGGGATGCATATTTTCTTGACACCTTTTCATAATCATTTTCTTCAACGAATAACATCATATCTTTAACATCTCTTAATCTATAGTTTTCTTTTAATCCTTCGTTACTTCTTATTTTATTATTTTTTCTTTCTTCTTATTTATCTTGTTCCTCTAAAATACTTTCTCCTTCATTATTTTCATCTATTATTCTTATATTTTCTTATAATTCTTCAATTAATTCCTTCATACAAATGACTTCCTCTTCCTCTTCGCCTTTTTCTTTAATTAATGATGAGACTTCTCTTTCTTCCTCTTCCCAATTTTCTGATCCTATTACCTTCTTAAAAATAGTTCTAAGCCACCTACTAACTATTGTAAATATCTCATTAGGATAGCTTGCCTTGATATCAATTGTTGAATTGGATTGCCTATGGAATATCTTACCATGGGGTTCTATGGGGTAACCAAACCGGGTTGGTCTCTACCTAATGTAGGAATTATAGCAAGAATTTGTGTGTCCGCCTCTGTCTCCGGAGCAGCTAATTGTTAGCCTCCACTTTAAGTGGGTTTTTCTTTCTTTTCTATTTTTTGAATTTTGTTCAGTTTTTCTTTTCTTTCATTTAACTTCTTTTCCCTTTCCTCCCTTTCTAACCTTTGTTTTTCTATATTTTTCTCTAACTCCTTCTTTACAGCTATCTTGGATCTCTCTTCTATCCTCCTCATCATGATTACTTTTTTTAAGATACTAACTCACCTAATTTTCTTAATTTATCCTTTGTCAACTATGTAATTTTTCTGATTTTTCTTTTCTTCATGTTTTCCTATTTCTGTTATCACAACCATCACCCCATTAATTTTTATCAGTTACATCTCTTAGATCACCCCCTTCACGTATGGCATCTCATGGTGCATGTCCCCTAAAGGAAATTTTTTGTGCTTCTAATTAATACTTTTTCTACTAAAAACTTTGATTAAAAATAGAATTTGTTTGAGAAATCTTCCTCTTACTCTACTTAAACCTTTGCCTTTCTTATAATCAAAGTTGGTCCAACCTTGTATGGCCCAACCAATTATATAAGAATCTAATGTGGTCTCAAACTACTAATCAATTTCTCTGGTCCAGGTTTCATCAAAATTCCTAAGTATATTTAACTTCTTCTGAGTCTACTCAAAATGTTTTCTCAAATGTAACCACAACCACTTTGTTCTTTTAGCATGTGCCAATATGCAAGGCCACAATAAATGTGGGAACTGAGACCAAAATTCCTCTCCGTATTCTCCAAATACTTCTTCCTCAATTTCTTTATATGATGCTTTGAGTCTCTTTGCTTCTCCTTTGAAAAATATATTAATTTGATTCTCCCACCAATCCTCAATCTCTGTCAGTGTTGGTTTCTAATACCCTGGTGGTGATATTTTTCCGGACATCCGACTAACAAAAGGAACTTAGGTTCAGACACCAAATGTTGACCTTAAGCCTCAACAATAATGTGAGGGTTAAGAAGTTTTCCCTTCATTAAGGATGTGTAAAGGAAAAGTAAACTAATATAATTTGTGAACAAAAAGAATGTAAAATAAATTAACAACCTTTTCTCTAAACATCAGTCTTTATTTATATCTCAAATAGATTACATTAGTCTCATACACACATATATAATCTCTCTCTCTCTCTCTCTCTCTCTCTCTCTCTCTCTCTCTCTCTCTCTCTCTCTCTATTCTTTATATCTTGACATTTTCTCACTTGTGGCACAAACCTCTTTTCTCTTAAGTATAATCTATCTCATACCTCATGTGGCACACCATATACATTTGATTAAGTACAATAAATATATTTCCTACAAAATAATCCATAAGACATTTCTTTTTGCCACGCCTTTGTCAATTTCCACTTTTCTCTATTTTTGTTTTTCTTTGATCTGCGTAACTTTGTGTTGTCTTCTATAGATTTATCTTATGTATCGTAGTTTCTTCTATCTATCACGGATTTCCTCCTTTATCCACAACTTTCTATAATTCTTGCTAGCTTCCTTCTTTTATCCGTGGTTCCTTCCTTCGTCTCGCGGGTTTCCTTTATTTTGCGGATTATTCCAAAACTTGAATAAGAAACCTGTCAACATGTACATTGATTTATTTCAGATCAAATATACATTTATACAAATATAGAAATCACTTTAAGGAATAAATGCAAGCAATCAAAGGTGGATTTAGGGAAAAGAATTCACTTAGCTGATTCATGTGAGTTTTAGAATTTTTTGATGAGTGATCTAGAATAGAAACAAAGCTTAAGAATTGGAGGATTCTTCTACTAAACCTCCTGGGTCAAAATTGTATGGTATGATCAGGATCATAGATCACAAATTGACCCTGTTGTATGGTTTAGGACATGTACAAAATATGGAAATCTTGGTTTCACTTTGTGTTGTTTTTTTTTTTCCTTTTGGATTATCCAGGTGTCACACCACACCCTAGATTTCACACCTACGCCTACAAAATAAAACTCTAGCTACCTTACAACACACTCAAGTGCACATTAGATGAAAAATAAATGCAAATTCTTGATTCAAATTGACCTCGCTGTTCACCTCATATGTGATTCATCGAGTGTTGCACTAAATTTTAGATTCCATGTAGTTCTCCTAGTGATTTTTCGTTGTGCATGCAAATATTGCTTGTCTTATTATTTCCCTTGTGTTTTCACACTAATAGTGGGCTAAGCTACTTCATCCCATTCAAACCCTTGTGTGTTGATGAAATAAATCAAAATTATGCCCTCTTATGTTGTGATATGCATATGTGTAACAATGATTCTTTCTCTTTCATTTCAAAATATGGTAGATAGATAGATGATTGCTAGATAGTAAATGCCCACATTAGACCTTATATATATGAGTTCATTCTCTTGATTTTTGAACCTTAGTGGTGGGAAAATGCCAACCCAAACATATCAAAGTTCATAAAAATGAGTGAAGAAGAGACCCATAAATCAAATTTAAACGAAGACCTAAAACATCCAAAAATGTATGGAAGCTCCAGGATCGGGGTATGATCATGGTCCTCTTTATCTGATTTTGGTGACACTGAATGTGAAGAAAGCTAGAAAATTAAAAGTACATAGGCCTTTGTGAAACAACATAAAATCGTACAATAATATTAAAGTAAACATCGAAGCAATCAAACCAAACAATGAAAACCCGAAGGAGAGTGAGTTATGCCACTAAGATTTAGTTTTAAGGTCTTGAACTCGTGTACATAAAATTCTAACAAAAGCATGATGTAATAATGATTTTGTGAAAATTTTAGTGCCTACATTTACCACGTATGCTAGTGAATGAAATTTACTAGTGTAAAGGAGAAGAAGAAAGCTGTTAGAGAAAACTCACAACACCCCGGATGTTGATCGGGCTTCTAGGTTGATCGCTCTTGCATCCAGTGTGATTGCACAACATGGAAACCTCTCTCCAAGTGTGGGACTTGTGAAACTGATAGAGGAATCTCCAGATTAGAGGCTGGTTCCTCAAACTCCTCTGATTAGATCTAATGCTTGCATAACTACAGAGGTTCAGATCCTAATCCTACTCTAAATTGCAAGGAGACATGGATAGAAATATAAAAATTGAAACTAACTAAAGATGGTGATGCACCAAGAGGAGTGGTGAATATTTTTTTCATGAAAATAGACACAAACCAAATATTTCAACATAAAACATACACAGCCTGATAAGATATAATTTAGGATCTGAAATAAAGCAAATAATACAAACAAAGGACTGAAACCCATTCACAAAGCTTGCATTATCATTTCCAATGTCAAAACCACTACATTACAACCTCAGAGAGGTAAAAAACTATTACAATCTTTGAAGAGGTATGATTCTTGCAACAATCACTTGCTGGAGGTGAAAGAAGAAGTCTACTATGCCAAAAGTGTTCCATCTTTTAGAAATGAGCCAAATCTGCTTTTACATTGCATGGGTCGAGCCCAGGAGAGAGAAAATGTACAAAACATGGGAACCCATTCCTCATTGACTGCAAATGCATTAAATCAGCATGGAGGACCTTACAAACCCATACCCACCATTTTTGACCAAATTGGAGGAGAATGTGACCCATTCTGTATTAAATTTGGTCGCTGAAATGTCACTTCTAGCCATGAACACGCGTCAGAGCCATTTCTTAACTTTCTCTCTCCAGACTGAACCAAAATTCAAGATTGACCCCGGAATCATGTAGAGAATTTTATAATCTTTCCAATGATATAAAGAACATGCAAATCCGAGCTCTGGATCGAAAGATATGGCGATCTGAAGATTTAGGGCACAAAACAGGCAAAAATGGGTTTTGAAAATTTTTCCCACACTCTGCCACCTGGACGACACGTGTTAGGCGCTGATTGGATGAGAAATTATCTCTCCTTCCCTTACCCACAGGTTTTCCTTGAAATTTTTGAATTTTTTTAATTTTAGAAAATTCCCCATTTTTTCCCCGCGTCCCTGCCACTTGGGACACGTGGCATGATCTGGTTGGAGGACAGGGGCGCGGGGTCATCCTTTACCTTTTAGTTTTTGGCCAAAACTTTTTCCAAATTCTCTAATTCCTCCCCGAGCTCCGCACTCCCCTTCTCCTTAGGACATGTGTCCTCTTTTTATTGGCTCGGGCCAACGCTTCAAACCTTGCCCTTAGAAATTTTGGACGTTTTCCCTTGTGACACGTGGCATTTCCTGATTCATCCGCGGGCCTGCCGGCTTTTCACGTCCCTCGCGTCCCTTTGGCCTGGTTGTCCCAAACTGTCTGGGAAAAATTCCTCCGATCCGCCCGATTCGGGCTTCCCTGTCCCTCTTTGAGGCGAAGACACGTGGCGTGATTTGATTGGCTCTCGGCTCCTTCGGCTCTCCACGTCCCACGCGTCCCTATGTCCCAACTGTCCCAGTGTGAAAGTTCTCTATTTCGGCTGATCCAGGCGGTTCGCGTCCTTTGCGTCCTCACGGCCCAGATGTCCCAGCCTGTTCTACACAGCAGTTAGTCAATTTTTTCCTCCTTCGGCCGAATCGGCTTTCCACGTCCCGCGCATCTCGATGTCCCAGTTGTCTTAGTCTTTGCGTAGAGATGCTGGAGGCTTTTCGGCCGATTCGCACCCCGACGTCCCAACTATCCCTAGGACTGCCTGGACTAGGACTTAGCCGATTTTCATGATTTTTTTCTGGCCCAAGCTTGTTTTTGTAACTTTTTCACCCTTTTTTAGAACTTGCTCCTTTCTCCTTGGACAGGAGAGTTAGAAAAAATCCGAGGGGACCCTAGAAACATGATTTTTGCCTTGAATCAATCTATTTGCCTGGGACTTGAGTATTCTGATGCATGTTATCAAATTTACCCTGGGGTGAATTTTGGATAACAATTTGGCGACTCAGCGGGGTTACCTACCTGCTAGGTAGAAGATACCAGTTGCCTGAAGCAGTCCATTGGGCATGGAGTCATCGATATTTTGTTTAGAACCCCAACTGACTTAGAATGTGTAAGGAGGAAGATGGAATATCACCTGAGGGGAGCAAGGGCTGTAAAACATCTCCATGGACAGCAAGCTGTGCCAAAGCACTTAGGGAAAACAAAACTAACCTACAGCAAAACAATGTGCACAAGCACTTGGAGGAATGAAAATCTAATCTAATATTTACAAGGTAGTGAATTTCCCTCTAGAAGCAACGCTTGAGATAGATTCCATTTACTAGAATCTGCAGTTCTTCACCATCCAATGGGGCCAATTGGAAAGCATTGTTGTTCTTGCACTTCGTGACCATGTATGGGCCACTCCAAATGGCATCAAATTTTGAATGCCTTCCCGGTTTTGCTCTATCCACATCCCATTTCAACACTAGATCTCCAACTCGAAGGATCTATCCTTGGCCTTCCTATCAAAGGTCTTCTTGATCAATGCTTGATCCTTTTCCATTACTTGGGATGCCTGATTTCTGATCTCTTGCAGCTCCATCAACTCTGCATACCTCACCTCCATGGGCTCAAATTCAAGCAACTCCAGCTGCTTCATGAGTTCCAATGTTGGCAACTCAAGTGACATGGGCAAGATTGCCTCTCTTCCATAGACAAGCCTGAATGGAGAGTTACCTGTGGATCTCTTGGGAGTTATCCTATCAGCCCATAAGGCTGATTTCAGTTTAGTATGCCAAGACCTCTGATTCTTGTCAAGAGTCCTCCTAATGATCCTCAACAAGTTCTTGTTTGTAGACTCGGCCTGGCCATTACCTTGAGGGTAATAGTTTGATGAAGTGCTTAGGTAAATACCATTCTTGACAGCCCACTCAGTCACCTTAGATCCAATGAATGCCAATGCATTATCAGAGATTATTGTAGCAAGCACACCAAATCTGGTTGTTATCCCCTCATAAAAGTCTAAGATGCTAGACTCATTTGCCTCTTTGAGTGCTCCTTCATCCATTTGGTGAAGTATTTCGTGTCAAAAAATCCATTTGTGCCCTTGGCTTGAATTGGGATTAATGACTCCAATGAAGTCCAAACCCTACTATATGAATGGCTGGTCAACTGAGATTGGATGTAATGGAAGGGCAGCAAGTCTCTCTTTTCCTGTGAAGAATGCACAATTCTTACACCTCTTGATCCATGCATAGCAATCACTGAAGATTTTAGGCCAATAATAACTAGCCTTCATGATTTTTAGAGCTGTCACTCTTAGTGCAAAATGACCACCAGCTGGTCCACCATGAAAATCTTCCAACACCCTTTGAATCTGATTTGTGCTAATGCACCTCAGCAGCACTCCATTCACATCTTTCTTGAACAAAACTCCATCAACAATGGCATACGGAACAACCTACAATCTGAAGTGTCTCCTTTGGGTCTTGTTCATCTCTGGAGGGCATAGGCCTGTGCCTAGGAAGTGCATTATGCCTTGGGTCCAGCAAGGAGTGGGGGCAGCATTGTCTTCTTCTTGATTGCCACTTGGCTCATGGCTATCCTGGACTGTCAAAACAGCCTCTTCTTCATTGCATACTTCTTTTTGCTTCCCCAAAACCAGCTGCTCACACAATCCTTTCCCTCTTACCAGCTTGGTGATCTTGATCTCAATATCATACTCCATGACACGGGTGATCCAACCTACCCTTTTCTCATTCAAATCCTTGTTGAGGAGGAAGTCCTTAACCCCAGCATGCGAGACCAGCAACTGGACCTTGTTGTTTGAGACTAAATGCTTGAATTTCTTCAAGCTTCTAATTACTTTGCCAAAGACACATGCTTCTTAATAAAAAGTACTTCACCTCATAGTCATCTAGGCTCTAGCTGAAGAAGGCAATTGGCTGCTCATCATTATCCTTGTTCTGTTGTACCAAAATGGCAGAAATAGTGTCATTACCTCCAAATGCATAGAGGATGAAATCCTTGGAGAATTCCGGGTTGATGAGAGTTGGTGCTTGAGAGATGGCTTCTTTGATTACTTCAAAACTCTCCTTGCCTTCTGCTATCCACTTGAAAGCCATGCTCTTCTTTAACATTTTGGTGATGGGCTTGACAAGGGATGCAAAATATGGGACAAACCTCCGAACAAATTTTATCCTTCCCAAGAAACTCTGAAGGGCTTTCTTGTGGCTTGGCAATGGTAGTGCTCTTATGGCTTCAACCCTCTCTGGATCAATTGCTAATCCTTCTTTCGAGACAATATGGACAAGGATATTTCCTTCATGTGCAAGAAAGATACACTTCTTTGGGTTCAAAGACACTCCAAATCCCCTGCACCTTGTGAAGACTTGTCTCAAATGAGAGAGGTGGTCTGCTGCATTTTTGGAAAAATAGTGATATCATCAAGGTAAATCAGCACCACATTGTTAATCAAACCTTTGAATGCCATGTCCATTGCCCTTTGGAAGGTAGCACCAGCGTTGGACAACCCAAATGGCATTTTCCTGTATGCAAAAGTTCCCCATTTGGTTGTGAAGGTTGTCTTGAACTGGTCCTCTTCCTTCACCATAATCTGATTGTAGCCTGAGTAGCCATCAAGCAATGAGAACCTTTCTGAACCAGCCACAACTTGCAAGATTTGCTCCATGGAAGGGAGTGGGTAATGGTCCTTGAGAGAGGCTCTATTCAAGTCTCTGAAGTCAACACACAATCTGATCTCTCCACTCTTCTTTCTGACTGGAACTAAGTTGGCAACCCAACTAGAATGCTTGATTGGGAATATGATCCTTGACTCAATCAGCTTGTCCAATTCTTTCCTCATGAGAGGCTCCATGTGTGGATTGACTGGTCTTTGTTTCTGCCTGACAGGCTTAGTATTTGGATCCAATTTGATGGTATGCTAAGCTAAGTTGGGATTGAAACCTTTCAAGTCTTCATAGCTCCAAGAAAACACATCAGGGAACTCTTGACACAGCTGTATGAACTCATACCTTTCTTGTTCAGTTGTCATCCTTCCAATTTGTAATGGTTTGTTCTCTTCCACCAAGATGGATACTGAATCCTCTCTCTTGACCTGAATGTTTGCTTTTTCCTTTCTAAACTAGTCATTAGGGTTAAAAATGGACTCCAAAGTGATAAGTCCCTTGGGCAGCTTGTTAGTTCTCGGCTATTATACAACCTGGTCACCATATTGTTGTTCCAATCTTTCTTGATTCTTGGTGAGAACTCACTTCTTCTTCTGCAAGAAATGGATGATTTTCTGGTCATTTTCAAACACTTGCCAACCGACATTGTTATCCGCATCAAGGCCTCACAATCACGTGGATGTTTGGTTATACCCTATCTTGTTGAATTATTTCCACAATGTCAAAGGCTTCCCCTCTGCTACAAGCATGTCAGCAGCTTGATTCTCTTCCCTAGGAATAGATTTAATGCCAAAACCCTCAAAATCTTCCATGAGGTCCCACACCATGTTCTTGTAGCACTGAGAAGATCATTCTTGGCAGCATGTTGTCCCTTGACCTGATTTACAATCAATTCACTTGTCACCAAAGACTTGCAAGTTCTTTATTCCTCTTTTGATTACCCAATGTATCCCTTGCACTAAGGCTTCATATTCAGCAGTGTTATTGGAGCATGCAAACTGAAATCTAAAAGCTGAATAGTATCTTGTATTCCTTGAGGTGAAACAAGCATAGCTCCACCCCCTGCACCTTGTCTACTCCTTGATCCATCAAAAACAGCTGCCATACCTTATTTTCACCTTTGTGGTTTGGCTTTGTGATGCTAGGAATAGGCTGATTTTCTTCGTGTATGCACAATAGACCCTAGCTCGATTCTTCCACTTCTTGATAAGGATCAAATGCATGTATCTTGTTTTCCCATTCATCAAGAGTTAGATCCGAGATGCTTCCAACCTTGGTGTCAGCCTCATCGGTGCTTGGGTGATCTTCTTGATCAAATGCTGAGCAATTGGCATTAATCTGACTTGGAGTGTAAGGCTCCATATGGAAGTTTGCAATAGGTTCGACTCGATTGTAGCCTTAGTTCCATACCTCATTACGAACAAAGATGTGTGACCAATCAGCAAACAAATATCCCCCAATCTTGGCTGTGAAGTCTCTTAACAAGCATAGGGAAAAGAGTGGTGGAAGGTCTATGACTGATACATCTTGTAAAACAACAACATTTGGACATGCATGCAAGGTAAGACTCAAGTTTTTAATCACTAATCTGCTACTTCTATCCCATCTAGCTGCACTACCCCTTTGGATGTTGTTTCATACTAGAGCCCTAGCTGATCAGCTATTTGTTTAGGCATTACCGAGCTACTTGCCCTGGAGTCTATCATGCAATTGTGCACTAGCTGATTTCCAATGATTAATGAAACATAGAAAGGAGGGGGCTTCAACATTTTACCTTGCTGTCCTCCATGATTTCCCTCAGGCTGGGCAGCATTTGTAAGTACCTTCTCTTGCCTTTGGATCTGTTGATTTGAAGTTGGCCAGTCCTTCATGGCAGCTTGCAGCAGATCTCTTTGGCCTGGGATAGATAGGGATTCCCACATTGATATATTAACATTTGTCTTCTTCATCTGATCAATGATACTGAATGGTGATGAAGGATCTCTTTGCTATCCCTTTGCTTGCACATTCACTCCTTGCATGTGGGCAGCAACAACTAGTATTTGAGTTGGCCTAGGGGCTGTTCTTGGCTGCCCTTGTGCATTTGAAATTGGATTTTGCTTGCCAATCATTTGTGGAGCCATGGAAGGTTGTGGATTGGTTGGGGCTAATGGCTGTTCTTCACCTAAATTCCTCCATTTTGACCTTGTGTTGGCTACAACACCTTGAGAAACTGCCTGATTCATGCCACAGAAATATTTTGCTTGCCAATGTGGTGTCATTTAGGGTTGATTGTTGTTGAAATGTTTCTTGTTGTTGTTTTTTCCTTGACCCCTCACCCTCCACACCGGTAGTTGTCACCATTAGTGCTTGATTCAAAGCACCATTGAAGCACATGGATTGGTTATGAGGCTCATTGCATGGAAAACACCAATCATACTCCTGAGCAATGTTGTTTTGTGTTGGCACCAATGCCTTAGAGGCAGATATGGCATTTGGATTATAGGGCTGAAATGGTCTATTGGCAGGAGGCCTTGTTTGATTCATATTTGCAACTGGATTAGGTGGCCTTTGTGGTTGGTATGGCTGCCTGTTAGGCTGAGCTTGGGGTTGATAAGAAGGTCTAAAACCTTGGGCTTGCTGCCTTTTGAGAGTAACCAGCTCATTGCCTAGGTTTTGCAATTGCTTCATGACTTCTTGAAGCTCATTTGGGGCACTTGGAGATGAAGTGGAAGCTTCATTTGAACTCTGATTTCTAGGAGTGGGAGAAGGAGCCAAATTAGGTGCTTGATTGGTGTTTGGGCTCTCTAAACTTGGAAACAATGGCATGGGAGGTCTAGGGGCAAGTTTGCCAGCTTGGATCAAACAATTTTCAGCCCTAATGGCAATGCTATAAGCCATAGGGATAGTTATGCCTCCCATGGACTGAATTAACATAGAAATATCAAAATTTAGAGCTTTGAGATAGTAGAGAAAAGCACCTTCTGCTATTGGCCTGACTGCCACTGGAATTCTCTCCCAAGTCTTTTGAAATCTGAAGTTGAAATTGGTCAGCTGCTCATTGGGAGCTCTCTTGATGGTTGTCAGCTGCTCCAAAAGAGACAAGTTGTCTCCCTTTTCTCCAAATTGCTCGTGAAGTGCTATACACAGTTGATTCCAATTTGTGATAGAACCAGCTCCAAGGCTCCTAAACCATTGCAATGCTTTACCCTTGAATGAAGATGCCAGCAACTTGACAGCCACTTGCATCTCGTCGATTTCATGGATTGCACAAAGGTTAGCAATATCTTTAACATGATCACTTGGAGTAGTCTGATTTTCTCTAGTGAAGTAGGGAATGTTCTTCAAGGCTGCAATAGGAATTGGATGTTGTGCATTGAGGGCAAGTGGGCTGCTTCCTGTGAAGTTGACATAGGGGTTGTTTTGTGCCATTCTAATTGGTCTTAAAACCCTTGTTGACTGAATGAAAGGCCTACCAGGTGGAGGAGTTGAGAGAGTTCTGTTTGGTGGAGATGGAGACCTTTGAATCCTTCTTCCTCTTTGCCTTCTTCTTGGAGATAATTGCAGGTATTCAAACAGCACTTCTTCTTCTCCAACTCTTGACCTTGTGGTGATTCTTCTCATGAGTTTTCAGGCCTGCACTTTGCTAAAAACCAGTTGATTCTTTCCCTTGGAGTCGCCAGATATGCAAATAATAGCTCTTTTTAAGCAAGAAAATTGCAGCAGATGCACATCAAATTTTTGCAATAAGAATGAGACCTCTACTCCCACTTTGGGCATGCCAAAATGTTAGAGAAAATCACAAAGCACCCCCGGATGCTAATCGGGCTTCTAGGTTGATCGCTCTTGCATCCAGTGTGATTGCACAACATGGAAACCTCTCTCCAAGTGTGGGACTTGTGGCCGAGAGAGGAATCTCCAGATTATAGGTTGGTTCCTCGAACTTCTCTGATTAGATCTAATGCTTGCATAACTACAGAGGTTCAGATCCTAATCCTACTCTAAATTGCAAGGAGACAGGGATAGAAATGCAAAAATTGAAACTAACTAAAGATGGTGATGCACCAAGAGGAGTGGTGAATATTTTTGTCATGCAAATAGACACAAACCAAATATTTCAACATAAAACATACACAGGCTGATAAGATATAATTTAGGATCTGAAATGAAGCAAATAATACAAACAAAGGACTGAAACCCATTCACAAAGCTTGCATTATCATTTCCAATGTCAAAACCACTGCATTACAACCTCAGAGAGGTAAAAACTATTACAATCTTTGAAGAGGTCTGATTCTTGCAAAAATCACTTACTGGAGGTGAAAAAAGAAGTCTGCTATGCCAAAAGTGTTCCACCTTTTAGAAATGAGCCAAATCTGGCTTTTACATTACATGGGTCGAGCCTAGGAGAGAGAAAACGTACAAAACATGGGAACCCATTCCTCATTGACTACAAATGCATTAAATCAGCATGGAGGACCTTACAAACCCATACCCACCATTTTTGACCAAATTGGAGGAGAATGCGACCCATTCTGTATTAAATTTGGTCGCTGAAATGTCACTTCTGGCCATGAACACGCATCAGATCCATTTCTTAACTTTCTCTCTCTAGAATGAACCAAAATTCAATATTGACCCTGGAATCATGTAGAGAATTTTATAAGCTTTCCAATGATATAAAGAACGTGAAAATCTGAGCTCTGGATCGAAAGATATGGCGATCTGAAGATTTAGGGCACAAAACAGGAAAAAATGGGTTTTGAAATTTTTTCCCGCTCCGCCACCTGGACGACACGTGTCGGGCGCTGATTGGATGAGAAATTCTCTCTCCTTCCCTTACCCGCAGGTTTTCCTTGAAATTTTTGACTTTTTTTAATTTTGGAAAATTTCCCATTTTTTCCCCAGCGTCCCCACCACTTGGGACACGTGGCATGATCTGGTTGGAGGACAGGGCGCGGGGTCATCCTTTACCTTTTAGTTTTTGGCCAAAACTTTTGCCAAATTCTCTAATTCCTCCCTAAGCTCCACACTCCCCTTCTCCTTAGGACACATGTCCTCTTTTTATTGGCTCGGGCCAACGCTTCAAACCTTTCCCTTTGAAATTTTGGATGTTTTCCCTTGTGACACGTGGCGTTTCCTGATTCGTCCGCGGGCCTGCCGGCTTTTCGCATCCCTCGCGTCCCTTTGGCCTGGTTGTCCCAAACTATCTGGGACAAATTCCTCTGATCCGCCCGATTCGGGCTTCCCTGTCCCTCTTTGAGGCGAAGACACGTGGTGTGATTTGATTGGCTCTCGGCTCCTTCGGCTCTCCGCGTCCCACGCGTCCCTATGTCCCAACTGTCCCAGTGTGAAAGTTCTCTGTTTCGGCCGATCCAGGCGGTTTCGCGTCCTCACGGCCCAGATGTCCCACTGCTCTACACAAAGCGCTTAGCCAATTTTTTTCCTCCTTCGGCCGAATCGGCTTTCCGCGTCCCACACGTCCCGATGTCCCAACTGTCCCAGTGCTACGCAGACCGCCTGGAGGCTTTTCGGCCGATTCGCGCCCCGACGTCCCAACTGTCCCAAGGACCACCTGGACTAGGACTTAGCCGATTTTCATGATTTTTTTCTGCCCAAGCTTGTTTTTTGCAACTTTTTCACCCTTTTTTAGAACTTGCTCCTTTCTCCTTGGACAGGAGAGTTAGAAAAAATCAGGGGACCCTAGAAACATGATTTTTTGCCTTGAATCAATCTATTTTCCTGGGACTTGAGTATTCTGATGCATGTTATCAAATTTACCCTGGGGGTGAATTTTGGATAACAAACATACTTGAAAAATTGTTGAAACAAGAACCAATAGGAACGTGTCAAGAGAACATAATTGTGCATGGTGAATGACATGAGCCAGATGGTGACACACATGGATATAGGGGAGAAGTGTATCATAAGCATCAAGGGAGATTATGTGGCTATGTGAAAAGAGTGTTTCAAAGACATGGAAACTTATATTTAGTGTGTTTGCAAGGTTGGGGGTGATCAAACCCCAATAATTTGGGATTGAAGAGTTTGAATGTGGGAATTGGGTGTCCCAACACCAAGGGAATAATGTCTCTATAACAATTCCCAAATTGAGACCACACTATTGGAGATGGAACTAGGTCACATTGCTATTCCAAAACCTTTGTAAAGGTATTAGAGAATGACATCATTTCCCCCATCGTATAACGCATGGGTGTAAAAGCTAAAACGTTGAAATTGTTATTTTTTCTTATATATAATTTATTTTTAAAAATTCCCCTATGATTATTAAGTATAGTGGCATTGTGATGTTTTTAACTTGTTTTTATATAACATACTTTTCATGACTGGATTGTGATTTATTAGATCGTGAGATTAAGTCAAAACTATATGACTGGGAGAATAAACTTAACCTTGTAAGGTTGATTTACATATAGCTTTACTTTGAGAATCGTAGATAACACAGGATGGTCTTATGTGGCTAAACAACTAGTGATTTATATGTTAATTCTAAAGATATTAAATGTAGATGGCCCTATATTTTTCACCCTTTCGGTGAAAGAGATATGGAGGATCCATGTCACTCGAGTGGAAATAATGTAAAGTAGATTGTGTGTGTATGTACAGGGGCATTAGGGTATATAATTGGTTTAGTTGAGTATATGACAGCTTTACAAAATTTTAGAGAGTTTATAAAATGGAGAATAGACTTGTACACGAGAGGATGTATTGTATAGATGTGAGAACATGTACACACATTATCAAAGTGTGTGAGATATAATATAATGATGATATGGCATAGTAGTGCCCAAAACTATGAATTCAATGCCACAAACGGTGTGTAAAATGGAGCAAAGGTATCAAGATATGAGTTGTACCATGATAAAGGTGTTAATGAGGAGTTATACCTTAGTTAAAGTGAGGAGCATAGTTTGTTCTTGGAAATATTTTTATATATATATATAGGAAAATTTAAAAGTTGAAAGTTACTTTTCATTTGTGATTGAGTAATTAAGCATAGTGCTCTAAGACAAGAAGGATGTTAAGAGCCATAGACATGATTCTTTCATGGTTTGAGAGAGTGATAGATGTCATCCAAAATCACATGACAACTTAGCTAGTGAGTGTATTTAATACAACATTTTAGTAGGAAATAGCTTGATTTTTGTCAATTTTTGAAAATTTAATTTTTGACAAATTTTTTAAAAAATCTAAAAAAGCAGTGAATTGTCTAGCATTGGACTGGTCAAAACCATACGGTTCTAACCCGAAACTTTATGGTTTTGACCCGGTAATAATATTGGTAAATAATGGGATTCAGATCATGTTTTGAAGATTTTATGAGGAATATGTGGCTTTAAAAGGGACTAATACATGTTTTTGGGATGGTTTGTGTTTTTATAGAGATGTTCCCGAAAGAGAGTTTCATAGTGGGCAACACATGGACACCCTATTTTCCCTAGGTATGGATGATGTTGATTAGGACATACAAAAAGAGCAAGGCTTCATCATTTGGCGTGGTTAAGGAGTGTGCCCCCAAATATGCACCTGATTACATATTTATGTGAGCAATGAAATGTCGACACATGCACATTCTAGCTCCGCACATGGGAGATAACAATCACCTTAGAAGATGTGTACCAAATTATGAGATTGTCATTTATTGGAGATTGATTATAGTTGTTACTTGCAGATACAACATATCATATGAAATTTGCATAGAGATACTTTGTAGGCTAGGGTGTGCCATGAGATCCCTCAATTAGACAAAACATTATTATGACATCCTATGTTATGCAATTACAAAAATATATTGCAATGTTATTGGCTTCCTATGTGGTAGTTGATGGTGATGGGGTATTTATATCATATATGATGTGGCATATTTTTCAGGATATTAAGGATCATGGGACCCGATGTGCATGGGGTCGATGTATGTTAGCACACTTGTATAGATATTTATATAGATTCACTTTGGAGAGCCACTATGGTGGTGTGGTAGCGATTACATTATTTCATATTTGGGATTATGAGCATATTTCTTGTGTGCGAGACCATTAGTGGTCCATATATTGATTGGGAACATCCAGCGATAGTGGTAGCATAGTGGGTCCTACCCAAGAGGTGGGGTTTTGATACTATGACTTATAGATTGATCTTGGATAGAGTGACATCGGTGGATATTATTTGGAGACCATATAGATACTATCTAGGTTGGTTAGAGGATGTTTTGTAGCTCCAGTGTATTTGATAGACTGTGTGGTTAATGATCGATTCCCCATGCATGTGGAATTATATCATTATGAGAGAGTGACACACCGGTTTGGAGTTATGCGGGAGGTGCCTCGACCACCATACTCATGGAGGTAGTCCACACATGCATACCATAAAGTTGGGGCCCATCATCAGCCCACAAGAACTAACATATTAGCACCCATAGTAGTGGAGGTGGATTCGATGATAATGGTGAGTTACATGGATGATGTGGGTTGTCTTTGGAACTTATACAACATTTTGGGTTAAGTATCGATGAGTTCTTTTATTTCCAATATTAATACGAGGCCCGGATGGAGGTGCACCACCTCATGGTGGAGATAGGGCTTGGGGTCCTCCACTTGCATGTGGAGTAGGAGAAGGAGATTCTTCTATCGGGGATGTAGAAATGTGATGTAGTGGTTCATTGTAAGTACAAATTGTGATTGATTTATTTGTTAATAATATGTTATTGATTTGTTGGAGATTTACCGTGTCGAATTCGTGTATTGTGATGATTACATGTGGTGCTTATTCAACCACCATTGTGGATGCCTTAGTTTATACTTTTCTCTAAAATGTTTTGAGGGACCTTGGCATTGGTGGAATTTTTGAGAGAGTAGAAAACATTAGAGGAAATCACGCCTATTTATTTGACCCAATAGAAATTTTAGTAGTCAATTGTGTGGTCTTACCACGCTATAGATATGAGAGTCATGTTGAGGTAGCGATGCACCCCAAAGGCCAACCTAGGGGTGAGTTATCGAGAGATTCTATTGGAAAACTAGTATAGTCACATTCATAGTACGTCCAAGTGCTAGTGGACAATGTGATTTTGCGAGAACAATTGTCACACTATCGAGCTGGTCACGATCCGAGACGCGTCAAGACTTTGGAGCAGCCTCTAGCTCATGATATCCCATGGATGTAGATACTTGAGAGTGATGAGGATTAACATTATGTGTATGAAGATATATGCTCTCTACACCATTGTTGTAAAACATTTTGATGCGAGATACATATACATATTGAGATTTTTGTTTCTAATGCATTGTGTATGACTTGTCTTATATTTTTGTGTTGCATTGATAGATAAATAGTTGGATATGTGATCAATGTATATTACATTGATTTATTTATGATATGTGATGTGTTATGATTAATTGTAAGGTAATGTGCCTTTGTCATATAACTTATAGATGAAATGATCCCTTGTGATGATGGTAATGTTTTGAATGGTATATGAATAATGAGAATATCGATAGCAAAATGGACTTGTGACTATACACTAATCCTTGCTTGTATACAAAGTGAGGAAACCTATTTGTAACAACAAAGGAAGGGTGATCCTTGGATATCCCCATAAGAGACCAAGTGTGAAGGTTGTGAGTATTAGGTAATATAATAAATAAGGGCTTAGTATGGATGAGGCATGTATGGTACGAAATATTTATAAGAGAGACTATACATGAAGATTCAACTTGATGGGGGAAACGATGGATAACACCAAAGGTTACTGCAGAATTCACGTGTACAACTTTTGGGACAAATCCTTTCTCCTTGCTAACCCATTTGTATAAAGCTTGAGATTACTCATGTGTAGGAATAATGTATGTGTGAGAAATATTGTTAGATGGAGAATTATTCTCATCAAGTGTAACGTTGCATGTAGGTCTCGTGTCATGGAGGAGGTGAATTAGATTGATTTGTATGTCGTGTCTCATAAGAGATGATATCTTTGTCTTCTAATAACTTAATCTTATGATCTAACACATAACAATCATTTTCACGATGTCCATTAATACGATGGAAGTTGTAAAACGGATGAACCTTCTCACATTCAATCCTATGAGGAGGGATATGATCATTATATGGTAACCAAATCATCCTCTTGTGAAGTAATGTAAGTAAGATGTCATGGGGCCTATCACGAGCCTTATCAAAATAGATGGGATTCCACTTAGGAGGATATGGTTTTCATACTCATTGATTAGGATTAGGATGATAAAAATTATTACCATGATGTAACACTTTCACTTGATTATCATTGGGATTTTGACATGTGTCATAATTATTTGCAACAAAAGAAATTATAGCATTCACATTTAAGGGCTTAGGATGATGTGCTAGCATAAGATATTTTTTAAATTAACAACACTTAATTAAAGATCATGGAATGAAACACAAATATCATAATGTAATTTTTATTTGAGATATTGTATAAGTCCTCTACAAAATATGAATTGCATCTCTAAGTCACTAGGTTGATAGACAAGTAAATGCATGTTTTTCCTTAAACGTAATATATAACTAGATATAGATTCAACTTCATCTTGATGTAAAGAATTAAAATGTTCATATATATCTGATGGCCTCTATCGTAACTAAAGTGAGCTAAGAATGGATACTTAAGACATACAAAATTCCCCGTAGAGCCACAAGGAATATGAGTAAACTAAGAGAGGTCATAACCAATGAGACACTTAGAGAAAACCTTAAGGAGCATCCTATCAGTGGCATAAGGAGCCATGATTGAAGTATAATGCTTAAGATGTATATATAAATCAGAGTGCCATCAAACAAGTGAAATGAAGGTATGAGAAAATTTCTAAGGAATGGCAATCTGAAGTATTCTATGTGGAATAGGATTTGGGGTATATATTGTAGAGATATGGTGTAGAAGAATTCATTGTAATATTCCTCTAAGGTAGGCCAATGGCCCTCCCTCACATATGTGTTTGAATATATTGTGTTGAATTATGGAGCTTAATTTTTCATTGGCATGATTTTGTAGACTTACTTTGGAATACACACAGAACTAGTGTCGGTTGACAAACCGATGTTGGTCACCCATGGACTGGTATCGGTCAAGAAAGGAGGAACCAACATTGGTTAGGGATAACCGACATCGGTTAAGGTTAACCAACATTGATTTCCTATGTGTGATGATTATAATTAAGTTGTGGGAATTAGATCTATCTTTAGTTGTAAATTGAATCTAATGGTTATAATTGCATAGCTAAAGTGCCCTAAGATTGTAGATGCATATATAAGCATAAAGTTAGGGTTTAGAAGAGATAATTCATTGAGAATTAAGAGAATTTTCCTTTAGAGAGAAAAATATAAATTTGTAGAGAAGAAAGTATAGGACATCCAAGAAGGTGTGGAAGATTGCAAATCTTCATTGTATTTCCTCTGTGATAATAAATTGGTTGTTTCTTGGTGGACATAGCCCACACTGGGTGAACCATATTAAATCTTGTGTATTGTTTCTTCTTGTTTATTTATGTATTGATTAATTTTATGCTTAGATATGATTAATATATCTATACAACTGGTGTGCTAACCCCAACAACTTCTATTGGAGGATCTTTGTTTGAAGGTTGTGTGTGTTGGCAAATTTACTCACAAAGGGATTTCTTATTGAGTGGGAGAAAAGTAATGGCAGAATAAGGAAACTTTAGAGTAGATAAATTTGATGGTGTGACTATCTATTATGGAAGATGCAGTTGGAGGATTATCTCAGTATCGAAAGATTTATACTTACCATTGGATAAGAAGAAAATACCTCCAAAGATGACTGATGAAGAATGAAAATTTCTTGATAAAAATGATTTGGGATCTATAAGATTGGGCTTGACAACATCTATGGATTTGAATATTACTGAAGCAAGATCTACAATATAGTTTATGAAATCTTTAGCAAATCTATATGAAAAACCTAGTGCTTTACATAAAGTTTATTTGATGAAAAAATTGTTTAATTTAAAGATGCAAAACAATGGATCTGCGCATCAAGTCATTTAAATTATTTCCAGTCTATTATAAATCAATTAAAATCAGTTAGTATTCCGTTTGAGGATGAAGTAAAATAACTTTTATTATGATGATCTTTTCCGGATAGTTGGGATAACTTGGTAATGGTTGTTTGTAATTGTTATCCATATTTTCCCTTGGGAAAAATATTGGATCAAAATGACCCCGCACTGAAAGAACATGAGAAATCATGTTTAGATCCTGCAAATAGATTGCAGAGGGACTCTATAATGGAAATGGCGGGGCTGCGAAGGACAAAGAACCTTGTGTGGGAGAAATCTAGAAAATGTCTCTATTGACCAGATCCGGGCCTTGAATCCATTTTATGGGTTACAGGTGGACTTGGAAATAGAACAACAGGGTTAGACATGTCGAGCAACGTCACGAGAGAAGCAGGAGCAAGAAAAGGAAGAAATGGTGAAGATCTAAATTCTACGGGCTCAAAATAGTTTAGAACGAGTCCATAAATTGGCTAAGTATGGAGAAGGCAGTGGAGAGAGACACTTCTCCAAAGTTGAATCCAAGAAAGGAAGTTCAAATGAGCACCATGCTTCCACACATCAAGAGCCCAAAAAATTTACATGACCCTTGAAAAGTCTCCAACTAGACAAAAAGGTGTCAGGTGTCGGCTTGGCATAAATCTGAAATGGGAGTCCAAGGCAGGGACTCAAACTCGTGCCAGTTCGCCACATAGAAAATGGTCAATAGAGGTCAAAAGGTAGATGGGGCGGGCCTAAAAAAATTCTAAGTATAGAAGTACTAGCGGAGAGAGTCGCATGTCCAAGCGGCGCATCTCCAAAGTTGAAACCAAATGCAGACATTCAAACAAGCGCCAGTTCACCACGTAGCCTAGAATATGAAAAGGTAAGGTAGAGGTCATTGAAAAGTCTAAAGACCCGCGGAGGCTACCAAGTGTCAACCTGACGCTCCTTCAAAGGCAAATATTGATCGGGCTTTCAAGCAAGCATGGAGCCTCCACGTGTCCAGTCTCTTGAAGGGGACAAGGTCGGGTTCAATAGTCAATACATTGTGGCAGGCCGGCATAGAGTGCCAAGTGTCCAAATGATGCTAACTCAAGGGTCGAATAGAGAGAGGGTTTTTAAACAAGCACCAAACCACCACATGTCCTCGGTCAAGAAATATGACCCTGCCGAGCAAAGGACTTAGCCGAGAAACAAAGAAATTGAGTAGGCTGACAGAGGAAGCCACGTGTCAGCCCCACGCCATTCCAAGAATAAAATATAGAGGCTGCCTTCATATGAGCGCTAGCCCTCCATGTGTCCCATATTAAAAAGGGGCCCATTTTTTCAAACTAGTCTTCCCGCCTTTTGTATGGACTCGATACAAACTTCAAGTCTTCCTTGTTACTATTGTAATGCATTGTATCAAGCCGTGAGAGCAATAATACATGTTCTGTGGGTGATCTTCATCCCTTTCTGTGTTAATTGTTGTCTTCTAATCCTTCATTACAACTTTGGTTATTTGTGCATGTTTTTGTGTTGCATTCTTCTGGTTTGTGTCTACCAAAGCAAAATAATTGTTCATCACTCCTTTGGTGTATCACCTGGTAGCTTAAGTTTTATTTTCTTTGCATCCCTTCTTTAACTCTATCTCCTTGGAAAATTAGAGTAGGATTTAGGATAGATCCTCTGCAATTTCATGCATACACCTAAATAGAGGAGTAGGAACCAGCCTTAATCTAGAGAGTTTTTCCCACCTGTGAAGTCCCACACTTTGGGGGAAAACTCAATGTTATGTGAATCACACCAAATGAATCTGCCTTAGAAAAGTAGATCTAATGAATCATTTGGGGGTGCTGTGATTTTGCACTAACAATAATATAACGTCTACTACTAATGTTTTAAAGTTTGATGATATGGTTAGTATAATCCTGAATGAAGAAATACACAAGAAAAGTACCATAGAATCATCTTCTAGGAATGATTTGAATGTAGAAAGAAGGGGAAGATAGAAGGAGAGATAAAAGAGCAAGAATAATGGGAAATCAAAGTCTAAGAATGGACTATTTAAATCTAGAGGTAGAGGTATAATCTGTTGGAATTGTGGAAAGAAAGGTCATGCAAAAAGATTATTGTTTCAAGGAAAACAAAGAGAATGTACCAGAGAAAGGTAAAGAGACAAATGTTGCTACAAAATAGGTAATGCAATATTTCCTAATTCTCTCCTTGAATAATAAAATTGAGTCATGGGTTTTAGATTCAGAACTTGTTTTGATACAACCCCGATAAGGGCTATTTTAGAAATTATGTCCAGGGTAATTTTGGGCATGTTTATTTAGGAGATGATGAACAATGCAATATTAATGGTAGAGCTAAAATTCATCTTAAATTACAAAATGTAAATACATGGATATTGAAAAAAAAATCTAATTTTTGTAGGAAACTTGTGTGAAACTGGTTGCATGGTTACACTCACAACCGAATCTTGGAAAGTTACCAAGGGATCTCTTGTTGTAGAAAGAGGAAAGAAGGTAAGATCATTGTATTTGTCTACCTGTATTACTGATTCCTTTTCTGTTCTATCTACTACAGATTCGTATACAATCATGTGGCACAATTGGCTAGGCCATATGAGTAAAAAGGAATGCAGATCTTAAAGGAAAAGGGTAAGTTATCAGATCTGAAACGTGTAGATCTTGATTTCTGTGAGCATTGTATTTTTGGAAAGTAGAAGAGAGTGATATTTCTCAAAGTTGGGGCAAAAAGAAGCATAAATTGGAGTTTGTACACTCAGATGTGTGGGGACCAACCCAAGTAGATTCTCATGGAGGATCCAAATACTATGTTACTTTCATTGATGATGCCACAAGAAAGGTATGGGTTTATTGTATTAATCGTAAATCTGATGTTTTTGAAACTTTTAAAAGATGGAAATCCCTTATGGAAAATGAATTGAATTCAAAGTTAAAGCTCCTTAGATCTAACAATGGTGGTGAGTACTGCAACAAGGATTTCAATGATTATTGTTTAATAAATGGAATACACATAGAAAGGATGGTTCCTATAACACCACAGGAGAATGGTGTTGCAGAGATAGAATGAATAGGAAAATCATGGAATGTGTTAGAAGCATGAGGATACATGTTCGATTGTCCTTACAATTTTGGGCGAAAGCAGTAGATATAACATTTTATTTGATTAACTGTGGACCTTCAAGTACACTAAATGGTGGAATACCAGAAGAATCTTGGACTGGAAAAGAGGAAGATATTTATTTTCTTATAGTATTTGACTTAGAATCTTTTGTGCATATTGATAAGGAAAATAGAAATAAATTAGATGTTAAATCCAAAATATGTACTTTCATTGGTTATGGCTCTGGTGATTTCAGATTTTG
Organism: Taxus wallichiana var. yunnanensis; assembly: GCA_018340775.1. Classification (NCBI taxonomy): domain Eukaryota; kingdom Viridiplantae; phylum Streptophyta; class Pinopsida; order Cupressales; family Taxaceae; genus Taxus; species Taxus wallichiana. The sequence goes on from CM031242.1 coordinate 105,089,463, forward strand.
GTTTTGGGATTCAGAAGGTTCTAAGATAATTAGGATTCGTGAAATTGATTGGAATGAAAAGAGAATGTACAAGTTTTGGTACCCAAAGGTGAATCGATGGAGAATTTTGTGAATGAAAATGAACTCTCATATTTAAAATTAACACCTACAGGTTTACATAGTAACCGGTATCGGTTTACCCCTAACCGTATCGGTTTACCCTTAATCGACATCGGTCCCTGTACCGACATCGCTTATAGAAGAGACAGAGACCAGCGTTGGTCACTTTCAGAAGTAGATACAAATCTACAGGATGAGCATATTGAGCCTCTGACAACCCAAACATCAGTGACAAGGTCAAAAAAGGTAAGTAGACCTCTAGTAAGATTTTAACCTTCCTTGTCTTATTTATTATTGACTGATAGTGGTGAACCAAAAATATTTGAAGAAGTAATACAGATAAATCCCACAAGCAGTGGGAGCATGGCATGGATGAGGAGATGGAATCCTTAGAGCAGAACCAGACATGGAATTTGGTTAAGTTTCTAGCAGGTAAAAGAACATTGTAGAATAAAAGGGTTTATACGATCAAGGAAGAAGAGGGTGGACAAAAGAGATACAAGGAAAGACTTGTAGTAAAGGGATTTGTACAGAAAGAAAGTATTGATTTTGGTGAAATATTTTCTCCTTTTGTTAAGATTACTTTTATTCATACTGTATTGAGTTTAGTTGCAGTAGAGGATTTTCATTTAGAGCAACTTGATGTCAAGAAGGCATTTCTTCATGGTGATTTAGAGGAAGATATTTATATGAATCATCCGCTTGGGTATGAAGTCAAGGGTAAGGAGAAACTTGTGTGCGGTTGAAAAATATTCTATATGGGCTCAAGTAAGCTCCAAGACAATGGTATATGATGTTTTATAGTTTCATGCATGAGCATGGTTATTCGAGATGTGAATCTAACAAGGGTGTTTATTTCAAGATGTTTAGAAATGGGAGCTATATTATTTTGTTATTATATGTCGATGGTATGCTTATTACGGGATCTAGTATGCAGGACATTGAGGAGTTTAAAGAAAAGATAGCTCACACATTTACAATGAATTATTTGGGAGTTGTAAAGAGAATACTTTGCATGCAAATTTAAAGAGAGAGGAAAACAAGAAGTTGTATTTGTCTCTGGAGCATTATATCAATAAGGTTTTGGAAATATTTAATTTGTAAAATTCAAAACTTGTAAGTACACATATGGTTTGGACACTTCAAATGTAGAAAAGATCTGTTCCTACATCACACGAGGAGGTTGAGTACATGACATGAGTTCCATATGCTTAAGTAGTTAGGAGCTTGATGTATACTAGTTTGTACCAGACCAGACATTACACATCAAGTGGGAGTTATGATTAGATTTATGGTTAATCTAGGTAAAGATAATTAGAAATCAATCCAATGAATTCTTGGGTATCCGAGAGGGACATCCGGCATGTAGTTATGTTATGGAGGGTCAGATACTTATTTACGTGGCTATGTGGATTCTGACATGGCTGGTGATTTGGATGGCGGAAGAGCACCACTAGATATGTTTTTAGAGTAGGTAGAATGATAGCCGGATTTCTAGGTTACAGAAGGCTATGGCTTTGTCTACTACAAAGACTAAGTATGTCAGCGGCTACGTGAAGCTAGCAAAGTTCATGGGAGAGTTGGGAAAGGAGCAAGAGGATTGCAAATTGTATAGTGATAGTCAAAGTGTGATTCATCTGGACAAAGAACTCAACATTTCATTCTAGAACGAAACACATTCAGTTGAGATATCACTTCATACGATAGGTATTGGAGGATGGGCAACTGAAGTTAGAGAAAATTCATACAAAGGAGAACCCTGTGGATATGCTAACGAAGCCATTGACAAAGGAGAAATTAGATCTACACTCCACTTCTGTTGGTCTTCGAGTTTGATACTTGAGGAGGGAGAAACAAGCCAAGGAAAGGATAAGAGGAAGGAGTTGTATAGTATAGTGCAACAATTTATCTCCAAGTGGGAGATTTTTGAGTTGTGGAGCTTAATTTATTCATAGGCATGCTTTTGTAGATTTGCTAGAATACACAAGTACCCAATATCAATTGACGAACCGATGTGGGTCACCCATGGACCGATATCGGCCAGAAAGGAGGAACCGACATCGGTTAGGGATAATCGGCATCGATTAAGGCTAACCGGAATTGGTTTCTGTGCGTGACTACTATAATTAAGTTGCAGGAATTAGATCTATCTTTAGTTATAAAGTGAATATAATGGTTGTAATTGCATAGCTAAATTTCCCTAAGATTGTAGATGCATATATAAGCATAAAGCTAGGGTTTAGAAGAGAGAATTCATTGAGAATTAAGAGAAGTTTCCTTTAGAGAAAAAAATAAATTTGTAGAGAAGAAAGTATAGGACATCCAAGAAGGTGTGGAAGATTGCAAATCTTCATTGTATTTCCTCTATGATGATAAATTGGTTGTTTCTTGGTGGACGTAGCCCACACTGGGTGAACCACATTAAATCTTGTGTATTGTTTCTTCTTGTTTATTTCTATATTAATTGCTTTTATGCTTAGATCTAATTAATATATATGTACAACCGCTGTGCTAACCCCAACGTATTATGCAATAATTCTAAATTGACATATTTGTGTTTATATTGCTTTCATTCTCCATCAATGCTATAGTTACTTAAATCAACTAATTTTGTAATCAACTTTTCCAATGAAGGCCACATCTTCTATATTATTCATTATTTTCAAACAAGTCATTATATTTATTCTAAGAAACTTTCACTCATAGTTAATATCGTCATAACTAGACTATAACCAAGTTCAACATTTAATGTTGTAGGAATTCTAACTCAATATCATTCCTAATTATTTATCAAAGCATCCAATGTTTTTGTTTGTACCTGTTGGTGAAATAATTTTTCGTGTTGCAAAATTAATTTTTCGCAAATAGTACGGGGCTAAGCCCCTCCTTATGTATGGGGAGGATCCCTTTATTTAACGTAAACTACTTAAACTATTTAAAAGTTTTGGGCGGTCAATATGTTGGGGATCACATATGAACACTCCATCAACTCTGCAAAAAGTGCTTGTATGAAGGTACAAGAGAGGAATTTACAAAGAAAGATAGGTAAAGGGGAGTTTGGTAAATAAGGAGAGAGAGCATTATTGTTTTGAGTAGGCACTAAAGACAAAGTTCACATAAAATAACAAGAGAAGGTCCACATTCAATTAGAAGAATATGACAATGCTAACAATGATAAGACCAAAAAATCATAGATGCAGACTTCTATTGACTTGTTTATTAAACATGAAGACACTTTTCTTAATTTTACAAGACTATCATGTATGCAAAGTTGGAAAGAGAGTAGAGGAAACATAGAGACAAGAATGAGAAGAAATATAATGTCCATTGTTTGATGTAGAAGTGGTAATCTCAACAACATACATTCAATAAAAAATTGTTAACCCTTTGGAATGGAGAATTCATTCCAATTTATAGCATTACTAATTGTCTTTTCATTTACCCCCATATGAATCTTAACCTATCTTCATCACTTGTGACCTTTCATATACGTAGGAAGTGAGTATTTTTTATTGTTATTAGAAAAAAGACTTTAATGTTTAGCTAAGGGTCACTTAAGTGAATAGGATGTAATAGAAAAAGCACATTCCTAATTGAAAATTAGAATATGGAGAGAGAGAGAGAGAGGCCGAGAATGAGTTGACTGATTTGATGAGGAGAAGATTTGTTGATAGAGTATTTGATTATGATCTCTGAGGGAGAGTTACAATAATGAGCTATTGTCCTTTGATCACCTATTAAAATGAAACACCGAGATTGTATATACTTCCTCCCCTGTGAGATACGATAACTTGTTTATATGAAACATGATAATCACAATTTTCTCCTTCGTAAGATGCTTGAATACTACAGACTACTAAATAAATGTTTAGGAACACTATTGTGAGACATTTTGATGTGAGCCTAAGATGATTGTGGGCATCAACCATGGTGGTTCCTTCACAATCTCACAAAGTGAGAGTGAAGATCAATTTTTTGTTTCTAGGATTTCACAAATGACCCAATGATCACTAGAGACAACTCCCGATGCTCAACCTTCTTGATGCTTGTCTTTCACTTATTGAAATAATCCTTCACTTTGCAGATAGAGGATTTCTTCCCAAATGATATTCTTGAGAAGTGCACACCAGTTGGAATATAATGAGATGATGGCAATGTCTTTCCTTCTTGAGACATGATCACACTACAAGGCTTTAGATGATTGTTTAAGAACGCTACAAAGTGGGCAGTAGAAAATGAAACAAATATGATTTTTCATTCTTACACAAACAATGCTCTGAATGAAGATCATTTTCTATTTACCTTTCCCAGCTCCAAAATTTGTGTATACACCTCCTATTCACATGTTTCTCATGGGAAGGTTTCCGCCATCGAGAAAGATACACTTGATTCTCTTGAAGAGGAGGGTGTGATGGATCACTCTTTCTTAACTCAAGAGGCTTTATGGGATCTACGATGAGTTTTACCTTCTTACAAATCTTACTAGAATATGGAACCATTGTGTACCCGCTTTCCTTACCTTTATTTTCAAATATTCTTGTTTAATACAACTAGATGGAACTAAAGTGAGATTCAATTTCAAATTTTCATACTTTAAGGATTGACCACACTACTAGGTGTTTGATTGAGTGTTTAAGAACATTATGACATCAAATGAAATTGGGATGATTTCTTATTCTTGCATTCATGATGCCACACATGAAGATCACCTATTTACATTTCTTGAATCCAAATCACTTCCTTAATAAAATCATATTCATAAAAGCTTATGTACCTTCATGTTCATATGTCTCCCATGGAAAAGGATGATCTCTTGATTCTCCACATAGATGGCTTGAATACTCAGATGACTTGAGTAGCTCACTTTGATTTGCTTCTCGAAGAGATGATGATGGATTCAAGACATGATGTTTCTCGTCTTACCCGATGAGTTTTTCATTTCCTTTGATGAATATGACATGGATTTGATAATTTGATTTCAATGGGGCTCTTGAAATCTTGTCGATTCTTTTTTGGCCTCACGAAATTCCCGATTTTCTCATGTTGCACCTCGATATGCTCTATCATGTACCTTGACACAAATGTGGTCGAACAATTGCTTTAGATCCTTATAGAGGGTTAATTTTATTGTTTGAGATGCGAGAAAACTTTACAACCATGTGAGTATGGAAAAAAGCAACGAGATGAGTGAAAATGGATCCAACAAAATTTTCTACACTGAAAACTAAAACTTTCTATTTTTGGAAGGTGGGATCAAGAGCTGCTATTTTGGGAATTTTAAATTTTTTCCCATCATATTTGGTATTTTAAAGCTCTATAATAAAAATAATTCACCTCCATTAATGATGCTTTATCATTTTTAGGAAGTTTCTATTTTTAGAAGGTTACTTTTTCAAAAATTGTTATTTTGGGAAATTTGCTCATTTCACGTTGTTTTGTTATTTTGGCATTGTTCTGGATATTCTACGTGATGGGAGCTTTGCTTGTTTTGAGATACTTACTATTTTTAGTAGGTCATTATACAAAGCATATGCTATTTTTAGAAACTAGTCATGTTGATGTCAGTTTGCAACGAAAACACCATTGTTGGATTCGAATCTCGCACCGAGATCTCGTTCTCTAATTTTTACAATGTCCTTCAGAAGAACTCTTATAAATAAAAACAACTTTCAGGGTTAGGGTTTCATATTTTTCAGCTTTATAAAGATAGGACATAATCTGGTATACAAAAATGTGTTTACAAAAGGTGCATAGGAGGAGGATCTCCACTTTGAAAATTTTAGTTGAATCAAATTTCTGGATGAAGAGTTATGAGAAAAGCTTGGTTTCTAAAGTCATGGTTATTTTGGGAGAACTTGAGCAATATGCCTTTTTATTCTGATGTTTTTTACATGTCTTTCAACCTCAACAATGATGTAAGAGTGAACATTGTAAAGGAGGTTAAGCTTAAAACAAGCTAGTTTATTTTCATGTTTTCTCCTAGAAACTACAAGAGGTTGAACCCTGGTTGATAAAAGATTAGTGGTGGTTAAACTAGCATTAAATGAGCTGCTCATGGGTGCTCATTTATGCCCCCTATGTCCTCTTAGTGCAAAGGGACAATAAGGACACAAATGGGCGCTTTTTTCAATATATTGACAAGTGTGGCAATTTGGTGCAATGTGGAGGGAGAGGAGAAATCCAGAAAAATACATGGGGAGATGGACACATGTCATGTGAGGAACTAATTAAGGGGGATTGCATGGGGTCACTCATTTTTGTACCCTTTATCCCCTTGGTGAAAAGGGACAAGAGGGAAAAATGGGCTCTTGAGCAAGATGCTGCCAAGTGGCAAGATATTTGGTAGTGTGCGAGGAAGATTAGCCAAACAAGCCCTCCCCGTGGAGCTGGAGAAGGTCACATGGGGACTAGAGAGGGGACTTGCATGGGGGAGATTATTTTTATCCCCTATGTCTCCTTGTGAAAGTGACAAGAGGTACACAAATGAGTTACAGGAGTGAAATCATGACATGTGGCAAGAAAAAATTGGCTAAGTATGGGATCAACACACTTTGCACTAGAGAAGACTTTAAAACTTCATTCTCAAATCTTGGAAAGGTATTTTGAGATGAAATTTTATATGATTATAAATCCAAGGAACCTTAAAAGATCAATGGAATAGGTTTTAGAACCTAATTCTTCCTAAAACTCCAAAAATGGTCATGTTTTGATCATGACAACGACGCACCTTCCAAAGTTGGCTTGTCTTGAGAAACTCTTAGGTCTTGTGAAAAATATGATTCTTCCATCATGTATAGAATTATTAAATTTTTTATTTGCTTAATTTATTTCCTTTATAACTCCTTATGGAGCTCCCGAATCATTCGACAAGTTCAAGTTCATATTTTGACCATTCATTCCTTACACTTAAAAACCCACTTTTGCACAGATTTGTCCCTAAACCACAAAAACTTCCTAAATCTTCCTAAATCACTTCCAACACCTTATTATCTCTCCAATACCACCTCCAGATGATTATGATATTTTGGAACCTTCTCGAAGGATGCACACATGCCTTGAAATGGCCAAAATTGGCCTTTCTAGGCCTACCAAAGAACTAGTCTTCAGTTGTACTTTGTTGAATGGAATGATTGACCTTATCACATCATTTCAAAAACTTGAACATGTTTATTCAATGCATTAGAGGACCTGCAAGGTTTTATGATCATGATATGGAAGAGAAACTAACCATGAGAGGGTTTAGGAAGATTTGAAGCATGTTTTCACATTTGGCTTAGTTGTCATGGCTCAAGTTTTAAATTTTTGGGCTTGCAAAAATGCATGACAATAGTTGGCTAGATATGACTTGGGGACATTGGATTGTAAGAGGCAATAGAGAACCTCAACACTCTTGGGTGAGTAGACCAATTCCTTGTTCAAATTGGGAAATAGAGTCAATTCTTCACACTAACAAAAATGAACACACACACGAGGAAAATCCAAACAAACACACAAACGGAAAGGAAACACACCAAACCAAAAAACACACACACAATAGAAAGGGAACTATGTTATAGGGGAGGGAAATTCATTGAGGGGGAGAAGAATGTACACAAATCCAATAATGGGTTCGAGAGAAGTACATGTACCATCATGGAACAATGGGCTAAATTCAAACCTTCAAGCTCGAAGATCATTATCTGATCATGTCATGCTCTCGTGATGGATCTACATGGTTTGAGAAGAAGGAGAGAAACCAAGATTCCATCTTCATACTTATATTTCATAGAAAACTCCTTTACATCTAATGACCATTTTGTAACTTGTTTGAAAGTCTTTCCTTTTGTAGTCTCCACTTGATGCTTTGTGACTATGAGAATCCATTCCTCCATGTTCTCAAAAATAGAATCATTGATTTTGTCTTGAAGGTATTCATCATCCTTGAATAAAGGTTGCAAAATCATGGAATTATTTCAAAATCAATAGAAATATATAAAATGTGAAAGAAGCTTGATTCTCTTTCCCATTCAAAAAAGCTTCTTCAAGCTTCTCACTTTGTTGTTTGGGATAATTATTTCTATTAAAACCAATCAACATTGACCTTGATATCATTTCTTGTGGCAAAGGTATTGTCCTCATGAAGGAAGACATCCATAGGAGATTCAAGAATTTTTTTCTTTTCCATTCACCATGAATACAACCTTCTTCACAAAACATGAAAGAGGGAGACTCATTTTCACATTCATTCTCATCCACCACGACTTTAAAGAGAACATTGAGCTCATTTGTTTGGTCCATCTCATTATTGAGTACTTGTGCATCAAAATAAGGATCATGACTGAAATCATACTTATCTTGCATTGTCATGGCATGTCATCAGATCTCAAGACTTGGTTGAGGGTCTTCAATCTCTTCCGCAATCTTCAAGATGTCTTGCATAGATTTCTCTTCAAAGTTTCCATGTACTCACTTTCACCTTCATTTGAAGATTCTTCATATTACGCCTTAAAAAAATGGTTGGAAATATGATCTTCACATGGCCAAAACTCATTTGAAAAATCCTTCATCTCCCTATCCATACTTCTTGTCTTCATCGGTGGTTACCTTCTTGCAAGATCGGGAATGCCTTGTTTCATCATTTTCAAAGAAAGAGAAGAGATCCATTTCTACACAGAAGGGCACACCTTTCAATTCAAGATTCATCAAATCATCTTCATGATATGAGGGAGGATACAATGTTGGAGTAACAACATGAGAATAATCTTCTTCTCCATCCTAAACATCTCCTAGAGTCTTCTTCTTTGTAAAGAAAAGAAAGATCCATACTTGTTATGGTGATCAACATTACACTCTTTTGGTGAGGATGGTGAAATCAACTCCTCAGAGAGGTCATGTTCAATTTTATCATCCATCTTTGTCTCAAGAAGGAAATTTGATTCTTCAATTATCTTCATTTCATCATTGTGAATTTGTGCATCAATTAAAGATTCAAAATTGGAAAGAAAACTATCCATGATTACCTCAAAGTCATTCTCCTCTTGAGAATTTATGGTGGGAAGGAGGATTCCTTTCTTAAACATCTTCATGGTTGGTGGAGTCTTTGGAAAGAACACTAGATCATATGTCATAGAACAAAATCTTCATCTCTCGAACACATTGTTTCTCCAAAGGGTTATGTGCCTCGAGCCAAAATGAATTTATGAATGGAGGTTCAAATTTCATGTTTTCTTCATCATCCTCCAAGGTGTTGATTTGAATTTCATTGAAGGTTCAAGGACAGAGCATTCATGAGAAGTGCACAAGAGTCTTTCAGAACAAAAACCTCATAATATGGAGAATCATCATAATCTTCTTCCGAAGGATGAATCTCTTCTTCTTCAACATTATGGAGTGCTTCAAGATACTCATACCTCTTTTTTGCATAATGAAGGCATAATTTAGAATCTCAAGATTGGTTTGGGATCATAATTTTATTCTACAACACTCAAGATTCTTCACACAAACTCTCTTTTCAAGGCTTCCATTTCTTCATCTCCATATGCAAGAAAATCATCCAAAGGAAGAGAGACAAAGACAAGGCTTTGAGTTTCTCATTTAGTTGCATGAAGTTGAAAATATTACCTTCAAGGATTCTTCACCATCATGCCCTTCATACAACATTTCATATCTCTTCTGCATCTTTCTCATCAAGCTCTTGGATTCTTGATCATCAATAGGTGCAAGTCCCATTTTCTTTCCTCTAACAACAATCTCTTGAATTGGAGCCACCAGGATTTGATGGTAGGATCTTCATAAGTAACAATTTTCTCCATTCTAGACATTCTTTTCATGACTACTTGAAAATGATACTAACCTTCTTTCCCTTTTTTGATTGCATTTTTTTTTGAAGCTAGAGACCTCTTCATTGAGCTAGAATCCTTACCTTTGCAAGAGTTGGTCCAAAATGATGGCTGATAAAAAATTTGCATCTCTTGTGGTCATCTTCTTCTTCATGGTTGTTGTCACTCATTGGTGTTGAACACCAATATCAAAACTTCATCATTTTGATGCGAGAAACAAACGTGACATGGATTCATTCCTTGATAGAGTTGCCTTTAAAATATGATTTTACTTTGAAACCTAATATTTTTGATTTTTGAATTTATATTTTTTTGTATTTTCCAGAGATATTTACGGGTGCACAAGAGGCAGATCTCTCCCAATGAGTCACCAAAAACTATTGGCAAAATAATTTTTGTGTTGCAAATTATTGAGTTTTTACCAATAGTACATGGCTAAACCCCTCCTTGTGTATGGGGAGGCTCCCATTATTGAATGTAAACTACTTAAACTATCTAAAAGTTATGGGGTGGCCAATAGGTTGAGGATCACACAAGAACACTCCATTGAACTGTGGAAAAGTGCTTGTATGAAGTATAATGGAGGAAATTACAACGAAGATAGGTAAAGGGGAGTTGGGGAAATAAGGAGAGAGAGGGTTACTATTGTGAGTAGGCACTAGCAAGTTCACATACAATAACAAGATAAGGTCCACATTTAATTAGAAGAACACAACAATGTTAACAGTGATAAGACCGAAAAATCATATACACAAAATTTCGTTGACTCATTTATCAAAGGCGTAGACACCTTTCTTGCTTTTACAATACTCTCATCTATGCAAAGTTGGAAAGAGAGAGTAGAGGAAACATAAAGACAAGAATTAGAAGAATTGCAACTTTTATTGCTTGATGTAGAAGTGTCATATCTCAACGACATACATTCAATCAAAAATGGCAACCCTTAGGAATGGAGAAGTCATTCCAATTTATAGCATTACAAATTATTTTTTCATCTACCCCTCACATGACTCTTTACCTATCCTCATCACTTGTGACCTTTCATATGCCCAAGAAGTGATTTTTTTCTTATTATTAGAGAAAGGACTCTTACAATGTTTAGCTAAGGGTCACTTAAGTGAATAGGACAAAATAGCAAAAAGTACATTCTTAATTGAAAATTATAATATGGAGAGAGAGAAGAGAGGAAGAGGAGTTGACTAACCCGATGAAGATAAGCTTTGTTGATAGAGAATTTGGTGATCATGATCCCTGAGGAAGAGTTCCAAGAACGATCTCTTGTCCTTTGATCACTTGTTGAACTGAAGCACTGAGATTGCATATGTTTCCTCCTACTATGAGATTCAAGAACTTGTTGATATGAAACATGGTAATCACAATTTCCTCCTTCTGTAAGATGCATAAATACTCTAGACTACTGAATGAGTGTTTAAGAACACTATTATGAGACATTCTAATGCGAGCCTGAGATGACTATGGGCATCACTCATGGTGGTTCCTTCTTGACCTCATAGTGAGAGTGAGGATCACTCTCTTGTTTCTTAGGCTTTCACAATTGACCCCAATGATCACTAGAGACAACTCCATGATGATCAAACCTCTTGTGTTTGTCCCTCACTTCACTGAAATAATCCTTCACTTTGTAGATAAAGGATTTCTTCCCAAATGATATTCTTGAGAAGTGGGCACCAGTTAGAATGGAATAAGATGATGAAAATGCCTTTCCTTCTTGAGATATGATCACACTACAATGCTTTAGATGAGTGTTTAAGAACACTACCAAGTGGGTGGCAACAAATGAAACAAAGATGATTGTCCATTCTTGCACACACAATGCTCTGAATGAAGATCATTACCTTCTTACCTTTCCTAGCTCTAAAATCTATTTATACACCTCTTGTTCACATGTTTCTCATGGGAAGGTTTCCACCATCGAGAAAGATACACTTGGATGCTCTTGAAGAGAAGGAGGTTGTGATGGATCACTCTTGCTTGACTCAAGAGGCTCTATGGGATCTACGATGAGTTTTACCTTCTTATGAATCTTCCTGGAAAATGGAACCACTATGCAACCGCTTTCATTACCTTTCTTTTCAAAGATTCTTGTTTAATGCATCTTGATGGCATTGAAGTGAGATTCAATTTCAATGTTTCATCCTTTCAGGATTGAGCACACTACCATGCATTTGATTGAGTGTTTAAGATGCACTATGACATCAAATGAAATTGGAATTATTTGTTGTTCTTGCATTCATGATGCCACATGTGAAGATTACCTATATACCTTTCTTAACTCCAAATCACTTGATGGAATCACATTCGGAAAGCTTGTGTACCTTCATGTTCATGTCTCCCATGGAAAAGGATGAGCTCTTGATTCTTCACATAAGATGGCTTAAATACTCAGATGACTTGACTAGCTCACTTTAACTTGCTTCTCGGAGAGATGACGATGGATTTTAGACATGATGTTTCGTAGCTTGCCCGATGCGTTTCTAGTTTCCTTTATGATCACGAAAACACCTTTTGATGAATCTTGGATTTCAATCGGGCTCTTGACTCTTGTCAAATTCTTTATCACCTCACAACGTCCTTGATTTTCACCCGTTACACCTCAATATGCTCTATCATGTTCCTTGACATAAATGTACTCAAAATGATGCTTTAGTATCCTTATGGAGGGTTAATTTTCTTGTTTGAGTTGCAAGACAACTTAACAACCATGCAAGGATGGAAAAAAGTAGCAAGATGAGTGAAAACGAAGCCAACAACAACTTTCAATATTAAAAACTTAAACTTTCTATTTTTGGCAGGCAGGATAAGGAGTCATATTTTGGGGATTTTTACTTTTTTGTTCAAATTTGGTCTTTTGAGGCTCCTATCAAACTTAATTCACCTCCATTGATGATGTTTTACCATTTTTAGGAAGTTTCTATTTTCAAAGATTATTTTTTCATAAACCGTTATTTAGGAATTTTGTCATGCTTCACCTTGTTTGTTGTTTTACATTGTTACTGGATGTTTTGGGTGATGGGATCTTGCCATTTTGAGAGGCTTACAATGAAAAAACACCATTGTTGGATTCAACTCTTGATCTGCATCTCATGCTCCAATTTTCATAGTGATCCTAATCACGAAACTCTTACAAATTGGAAAAAATAACTTTTGGGGTTAGGGTTTTAGATTTGGAGTCAGAAAACTAGAGAATCATCTCGGTATACAACAACCGTGTTTACATAAATGCCTAGGATGAGGATCTTCTCGTGAAAATTTCACTTGGATCAAATTTTTGGATGAAGAATTATGAGAAAAACTTGGTTTTTGAATTCATGGTTGTTCTAAGAGATCTTGGGCAACATGCCTATTGTATTTTGATGTTTTTCAGTAGCATGAAAAATGGTGGAAGAGTGAACATTGTAAAGGAGAGCTTAAAAACAAGTCGATTTATTTTTTTATGTTTTCTTGGTAACTACAGTTTAACCTCGAGTTGGATGAAAGTTGAGTGTGGTTAAACTAGAGTTAAATGAGTTGCTCATGGCGCTCATTTTTGTCCCCTCTATCCTCGTGCAAAGGGACAAGAACAAAAAGGTGCTTGGAGAAGGATCTTGACAAGTGTCGCATTTGGTGCAATGTGGAGGGAGAGGAGAAAGCCATGTAAGCACCCGGAGCTAGAAACATGTCATGTGAGGAACCACGAAGGGGCCTTGCGTGGGGGCACTCATTTTTATCCCCTCGTGCAAAAGGACAAGAGGGACACAAATGGATGCTTGGAACAAGATGCTGCCAAGTGACAAGATCCAATGGAGCATGAGGAAGATCGGTTTAGCTAGTTAAGTCCCTCGTAGAGTTGGAGAGGGTCATATGGGGGACCAAAAAGGGGACTTGCATGAGGGCGCTCATTTTTTCCCTTATCTCCCCTTGGGAAAGGGACAAGAGGGACACAAATGAGCACCAAGAGAGAAATCATGACATGTATCACCAAAAATTTGGCTAAGTATGAGATCAACACACCTTGCACTTGAGAGTGTTGGCAGAGCATCAAACCTACGCAGCATGAGATAAATCTCCTCATTTAATCGGTGAGGCTCCCGTGTTAGATTTGTCAATTTAAGTATGCTAATATCTAAATGGGGTTTTCCTTTAACTACTCGGTTCATGAACCATAATTGAATAGTTCTCAGCAAAGTAAGCAATTGTTTAAAGAAAGAAAAAAATTATAGAAGGGAAAGAGAATTATATAAACACGTAGAAAAAATGGAGAAGATGTGTATCCCAATCAATAGATAGTAGAGTTGATTGCATGCACATAGAAGAAACCAACAGATATAAACACAAAATTCTAAGCAAAGATAGTTTTAGATCTAGATCTGAAATAACACAAAGTCTATTAAAAGATCTAAGATAAAAAAACAAGAAACACAATACACCATGATACAAAGTTCTCTGGAAATCTGCTCCTATATATTCATTTGCTTCAAGTGGCTCTCAAGGGTTTTAGCACAAAGTCTGGAACATAAGGTTGCTACTTACAAATTCTGATCATTAACCCGAAGGTTATTCCTCTACTTATAGAATATAGAGGGGCAATTACAAGTCAGAAGCTTTTAGTTGAACTCGACACATGTGGAAGTCGGAAAAGAAACCAATGGCAATCTCCATCCTAGAATTCCTCTTTTGACATGTATGATTTGCAACTGAAAATAGAACCTTCTATTTTACACGTCCGCCACCTATCTCTAAGTAGTTGACTTCTTCAAGTAATGACTTATAAACCAATCACTTAAGTTGTATAATTTAATTGATCGCTCAATTACTTTGTCGGAGGAAAGAAGAAGGAAGAGGAAAGTTGTAGTCTTGTCCTTTTTCATAATCGCATGCAGTTGATTCTTTTGCCTTTGATTCTCACCAAAATGGACCTGGGAGCACCTTGATCTAGAAGCAAGCTGGATCTGGAAACAAGCTAGATGTGGCTAGATTTGGAAGCGGTTTGCAGCTAGATCTCGAAGCGGCCGGATCTGAAACACGCTGGAATTATGGATCGATCTAAACAAGTTTGGAATTAGAAACAACTGGATTTTACCTTCGCCTTGTCTTCTCTTTTATCCTTGAAGTTTTTGCAGTTCTTCTCCAGTACATGCATCAATGCAATGTTTGCCGTAATTAACTCATCATCCTTATTTTTAATTGCATATGAGCAATTAAAAATTCTGGAAAGCACTCCGGATGAATGAAAATTCAATGAAGGCTTCAACTGGAAGATGAGAGCATTTGCACAAGATCTTGGAAGGAATTTTCCACGCACTAACTTCTTTATGGGCTGCATTCGAAACAAGAGGATGAAGCCTTTGTGCTGGAAGCTTTTGCAACTATGAGATCTGGATTTGGATCTGCATATAGATTTGCATTTGCATATGGATATGGATCTACACCTGCATAACAAACTCTGCAACTAGGCTGTGGATGGAAAAACTGCAACTCGAATAATTCCACTGCTTTTAATCTGCACACATTAGTGAAGTTTTTCCTGTACGCATGAGTGAAGTCTTTCCTGCTCTGGATCTTTCTATCAATTCAGCAAGAGGTTCCGAGCCTAGATCCATGTCTCCAATATCTACAAATTTAGAAGTGATGCATGACTCCGTTGTGCTTTCTTTTTCATCTTTCTTCGCCATAGCTTTGTCTATCTTTGTTTGAATAATTCTTTTTCTTCTTATTTGACTGGAATTCTTCAAAAATAGTGCAGATCTAGATAATCCTTCAGAATCGGAGGAAATATTCAATGTATTAGACATTGATATAAGTTCCTTTTCTTTATAAAATCACCTCGTATCTAACTCCCGCAATTAATTCGAGACAAAAATGACAACCGTAGTATGCACGGTAAATTTTAATCACAAAAATATGCACTTTTCAAGCCTCTCGCCCCAAAAATTGATGTTTTAATTGCATGTAAAGAGAGCATGAATTTTACTAACATCACCTAAGCACTGTATCACTTCTATAAACAATTATGCGAGACACAAATCAGCCTTCTTCAAAGCATGCACCAAAACTAGAAGCTTTTAGCATCAAATCCACCTTTGTTTGAGCAAAAATCCTCTTCAAATGGGACGCACTTTTTCTCCGGGCTGCACTTCTTTACCCGTGAATTAAATAATTCATCATTATGGCAAAGACATGCTTATATAACCCTCACAATTCTATAATTAATAATTGTCCTTATTCCCGACAATTAATTGATTAAAAGTCATGTGTCTCTCTTTAAAAATAACATGTTTAAGGACAAATGCATCCAATAAATTAAATTAATTTAATTTAATCATCCACTCTTCACTTCACTCAAGTTTCACAGTGTGCTTTGACCATAGCCACTGAAAATAGAATTTAATTTAATCAATTAATACTTTAAAAAGTATTATTTTCTTTTCAAAAGGGGTTGCATTAAATAAATTAAATTTATTTAATTTTGGAATTCTATTTTTAAATTTCTTTTGTCCACTTCCTTTCTTGACTTTTCCACAACCCGGTGCCAAAATTGGGTGAATAAATATTAACAAACATTTATTTAATGCATTATTATTCACCCAAGGTGGGTCACACTTTTTGGAATAATAGAATTCTATTTTTAAAAACACATGGCAATGGGAATTTTTACCTTGCAAGGCACCAATCCCATGATCCACTTAAGTGATTTGACTTTGACAATGGGATTATTTACCCTCAGTATGGCGGTGCAATAAAATCTCACGATTTCACTTAAGTCACTTTCTTTTATTTCACCATGGAAATTTTTACCTTGGAAGGTAGGCAATAAATTCTCGTCTGCTGTTGCCTCCTAATTTTCCCACTGCAGCTTAAGTGAATTTTCTATCATGGAAAAAGTACCTTCTTTGCGGTACAAAATTCTTGCTTGTCTCTTTGCTTTTATTTTTCCCACTGCAATTAAATCCTTTGTTTTCCAAAAATGTGCCCAACCCACAGGGGCTTTTTTAGTGCACGACTTCACTTTTTTCCAAAGAACCGACCTCCAATGGTGACTTCCTTCCGCACAATGTGCGTATGTGATCTCCGAATACTCCAGCCAAGAATCGGGCTAACCCGCAAAGGAATTGATCTAGAGAAATTTCACGAGAAAATGAAACAGAAAACACAAACACGAAAAATTGCCAAAAGTCACAAATAAAGTCTAAAACTTATTTTTAGTTAAAACCTTTATGTTATATAAAAATAATGATATGTTCGATCACAACAAGGTTAAAACGGAGCACAAATTGCCTCAAACGAGGCTCAAAATAATTAAATGCAAATTTTCCGCATACAAATCCCAACGATGAATATAACAATTTTTGGCATCCGGGTATTTGGCGAAAAAGGCAAATGGCTTTTTGGGAATATCCCGACACAATACAAAAACTTTCAAGCAATAAAAACACAAAACGACCCATTATTTTAAAAGTACGATTTTTTCCGAATAGGGTAGTCATAGATTTCGGATGAAATCTGGGTACACTGAAGACTTGAAAACTTCGTTTCCAGAGCTTGGAAATGTCTTTTGAGGTGAAACTTTATATGATTCTAACTCCAAGGAACCTTCCAAGAACAATGGCATAGGTTTTAGAGCCTAATTCTGCCCATAAATCCAAAAAAGGCCATGTTTTGATCAAGACAGTGAGGTGCACATGCCAAAGTTGAATTCTCTTGAGAAACTCTTCGGTCTTGTGAAAAATATGATTCTTCCACCATGTAGAGAATTCCTTCAACTTTCCAATGGCTACTCTTTTGCATTATAAATCCTTACAAAGCTCCCGAAATCATCTAAACAAGTTCAAGTTCATATTTTGACCATTCATTCCTTACACTTGAAAAAGTTGTTTTTGCACATGCTTTGTCCCTAAACCACCAAAACTTTCCTAAATCTTCATAAAGCACTCCCAACACCTTCTTGGCTCTTCAATACCACCTCCGAATGATTATGAGATTTTGGAACCTTCTCGGAGGATGCACACCTGCCTTGAAATGACCAAAATTGGCCTTTCTAGCGCTATCGGAGAACTAGTCTTTAGTTGTACTTTGTCGGATGAAAGATTTGACCTTGTCACATCATTTCAAACACTTATAAATGCTTGTTTAGTATGATAGGAGGATCTACGAGGTTGGGATGATCACGACATGGAAGACAAACTAAACAGGAGGGGGGTTCATGAGGATTTGGAAGCATGTTTTCACATTGTGCTTAGTTGTCATGGCTCAAGTTTTGAATTATTGGGCTTGCAAAAATGCATGACAATAGTACCACAATCATCATTAGCATAAGAACCATAGCTTATATATATATATATAGTTCTTATATCAAACTCAACATGCAAAGCCATTGTAGCAAACTAGGGAGGGAGCTAGAGAGAGAAATGAGTGGAACGGTGAGGGAGATGGGGCAAATGGTGATACCAAAAGCATTGTTTGTTTGTGTTATGGGATAGAAATCACAACACTCTAATCGTCTACCATACAAATGGTGGGTTGCGAAAGTTAGGTGATGTGGCACCTTTAGTGTGTTCGAGAGTTGTACCTTTTAAGCCAAACATGTAAGTACTCACATTTTAGGATACACAAGTCCTACATGTGATGCTCCATACCCCGCATTCCACATGAGAAATATTTAGTCATAAATTAATCGAAATTTCGACAACATTGGATTACACTAATGCCACCTATGTACCAACATTATCTATAATGTCTAAATGTCAATGTTGGTTTGGCAAGCCCATAGTTCAAGTTGTAATTGGTAATCTCATTGTAAACTTGAAAAAACAACTCCAATTAAAATGTCTTTCATGAATATGCTAATGGTAAATTAAATTTAATCCATAGACCTTAATTTGAACCAATATGAGCAACATGTTTGATTATACTAAAAAGCTTACCGTTGGTTGTTAAGGTTGATGCTAATATGATTGTCGTCCAAGGATGTTACAAAGTATGTAAGTGGGTAGACTAATGAATGTTAAGATTCAAACGCTAAGATGACTCAAACTTACATGTGCACAACTATGGATTATATGAAGGATCTAATCCCAAACACTTATTTAGATACAATTGTGGATATTGTATTGAACACTATCTTCAAACTCTAATAGTATTTATTTTACTTCCTTTCCAAGAATAATTTCTAAAATAATGTCTATTATATTTTTTTAACCACCATTCCCATGCATCCCTATAATTAGATTCGACACCAAAGATACCCTATAAAGATAATGCCTTATACTAGGTACATTTATTTATTAAGTGAAATAAATAAAAATGAAACAAATGAAACTTGTTAAATGTAACACCACTATAATAAAACTAAAGACGGACAATGATTTAAAATAACTAATCCAATGATAATAGGTGTTTCCTTGATTATCAAAAGAGTGTGGTAGTCCTAAAAAAACAACTATGTCACTCACAAAAGTATTCAAAGCAAAACAAAATTGTGATAATCCTAAAACTATTACTATGTACCACTCACAAAAATATTGTAAGTGATAAAAACAAGAGCAGCAATGATGCAAAATATTGCCGCAGCTGAAATGATAGTATATGGTATCAAATGTGAATTGATCACATTAGATGTGGTGATTATATTTAATGAAATGGAAATTGAGAGTGATGTTAACCAAATGTTGATTGATGTAAGGACTCCAAAATACATGTGGGTGGTCAAAGTTGCTAACAATGACAAATTCTTTATGTAAACATAGAATTAGGTTGTTAAAAATCCTGAAAAATACGTGCGAGAAATTGAAACTGATACCCATTATGTAAAAATTTTGACCACAAACTTAATCCTTGAAATATTAATTGAAATATTTAATGATGTTGGTGAACAGGCTCAAGTGGAAATTAGAGAAATCAATATAATCTTGTGCAAGATTACAATGCACGGGTGGAATAGAAATACGCAGCAAGATACAAGAAGATATTACATCCAAGGAACACATAAACAATTTGTGAGTTGAAGAGTATCAATGTCACCCATGTGAGTCGTGGTCTGCCTTGAGTAGCTGGGTGCAAATGGAAAAGGGGAGAAAAATTAGTGGTAATTACAAAGCCTGCAAAAGCAACCGATGTAATCATCTCAAAAATGACTTATCCAAAAACCTTATCATTATAAATTTCACCATGAGATTGCAGTTAACAATGCCACATAGAAATGTATTAAGGACGAGAGATATGAGGTCAGAATTACCATATCGTGCATAATTGTTCAATACGCCCATATTCATTGCAAAGTTGTTTGCAAATATGAAAGCCCACACAGAATCCTGGTTGTTGAGCTAAAAAACAATTCAATTTTATAACAGATCTCAGTTGCGAGTTAAAAATGAGACAACTCACTAAAGCTTTGCAGTGCACTCCTCGTTGTGAGACTTGTCGATGTTACCAGCACCCTCTATCCTCCCAACAATTGTGCTTTGACGTGTTTACCATCTTCTCTGAGTAATTTGGGGGAGTTAACAGACTTGATTCTATGTAGATGCTCAAATATCTATTATATTGGAAAATCTATTGAACATTTATATGGGAGGATCAAAATCCCTGCAAGGTCTCCCATGCATTTTTTCCCAAGACCGAAACAGAGCTTATATGCACAGGTTGCTAAACCTGTTTCACCTACCCGGTGGAGACAACAGTGTTGATATAAGCACTCGCGACTATAATTCTCAAATTGATGATAGTTATTGTTGACGACAGGGAGAGATTAAGAGAACTGCTCAACAAACTCGGAGGAAAAGAGCTTTTGTTGCCTCATACCACCGACTGGGACAATGTATCTGTGGCGGGAATGATTAGCACGGTTGCTCATGGTAGCGGTTTTGCAGAGAAAAGATGGTGGAATACACAAGTATGTGGTAAATATTACCATGGTGATTCCTGCGCCTGCACATAAAGTCTACGTGAAGCTCATTCGTTTAACAGAGAAGAGTATCTTAAGGTCGTTAGGGTTTCACTTGGAGCATTGGGAGCCATTTCTCAGGTGAAATTTTCCATGGAGAATATGTTCAAGCGGTCGATCATCCTAAAGCTCACAATCGATTCAGATCTGCAAACAACATTCCTGAGCATTGCTAATTCGCACGAGTTTGGGAAAATATTTTGGCAAACCACTAAACTAATTTTTCCGTAGCCATTTTCAATGAGATACGAGATACGTAAATGTGTCAACTGTCAAGTTAATTAAATGTTGTACTCCCTGTTGTCAATGTAATAAATATCATGACATCATTTTTTTCTCGAAATTGCTGAAGGCCACAATAACATCTCAATGTGTAAGCCAATTAAATTGAAGATAAATGAAATTTTGTAATTATTTTGTTAAGAAATATGCAACTTTACTAATATTTATTATGGATGTGAAAAGTGTTTATTAGTTTATGAAAATGATAACAAGCCCTAATTGGTTGAAAAATATGAATAATAATAACTAGTTATGCAATTGTGAAACCTATAGTTACACTGCCTTGGGCAGTACTAATAAAATACTAATAAGCGAGGATTGATGATGTAGAAAAACAAGACGCGAGTAGTTGATTTTATATCTAGATGTTTATCATAACACTAGATGTTTACTAACAGTAGAACTGAATTTGGCATTTCAAAAAATTCTTAGCCAACTTATATTAGCTAGATAAAAACAACAAATCCATCAGTTCTCTATTAAACCACAGTTTTCTAGTGCTAAAACAATAGTCATTAAACTTTAAGGCATTTGAAAAGTGCTTCCATATGGTGGATGGACGATCTGCAAGTGTGCCATAATCTGAGGCAGGATATGCTGGTTTACATCTTGAGTGCCTCACTCCGTAAGGCACCGGCATTGCTTACTCCCTGCTCAATAGTGTGGGAACTTTCGGTTACACAGACCATTAGTGGATGATAAGCAGAGAAAGCATGACACGTCTAAAGAAAACAGAGGGAAGAGAGGAATTGTTGATGTTCAACAAAATTCCATCATACAGATATGCCTCCTGTAGATCGACAGCAAAAGACATAAGATTGGTCAATTAGAGACTTATACACAGTGATCCAACCTTGAAAGAAATATTCTCATATGAAAAGAGTCTACTAACACATACAAAAATCCACACATCTACCTTGTGAGTTTCTATAACACTTCTTTCTAGAACTGACAGCTAAATGTTATCTGTCCTTGGCTAACATTTTAAATGAGTCACTCTACATTTAACTTCAAACCTCTAAGTACTGTAACTACTTTATTTGCAAGCCCATCATCCTCCTTGTCCCAACTACAGCATAAGATAACTCGCTGTTTTCTTTCCTTAGGACAATCATACGTCCTGTAGAAACATTTCTCATCTGAACAAATTCGAATACAAAGTGACTTCCCTTGTATGCAGTCCTCATGTTCCTGAAGAATCAAGCCTCCCAGGGATCTTACTAACTGTACATATACAGAATGAAGTAAATCAGATCCTTTATATGATAATGGAAATCTATAATCTGATGATAAATTGAAAGTAGTATTGATATTCATATTTGTTGCCTCCTTATTTCCATCTTCTAGCACTGCTGGAGAACAATCCACTGCCAATGTTTGCATATTAAATGTACATTTATGACTGTGCTGCATATCAGGCTCTTGCTCCATGTCCGGAGTCAAACTGTCATGGGACTTGATACAATGTTTCTTTCTTGATGGCTCCTTAGGTTCTTGGATGGAGCACGATTCACTCTCAGGATTGTACAAATTCTTCAGGTTTAATTCACTGCTTGTGTCAATGTAAATGGCACAGCAACAGCTGAACTCGACTTTATGGCCTTCCTCTATTAATGCATCCGATGCTTCTGAAGGATGGAGAACTTTAGCTTTTTGTGCATTTTCCATAAGAACAATCCCCTCAGCTGGTATTCTATCCCTGATGAGAAGTTCTTGAAGACTTTTGTCTGCTGCATGCCTAAGCCCAAATTGGCTACTTTTTCTTGATTAATGCATCTAGCCATGCTCATATTATTTTTCAGAAATTGTTTTGTGACATCAACTTTGACGGTATGATGGCAAGGGACATCAATACTTTCATTGTTCACGGGATCATAGCATGGAATTCCCAGCTCAGAGGAAATCCTGGCCTTTAGTAAGGCCATTTTTGGCTTCTCACCATGAACAAGAACTGTATGCCGTGGAGAAACATGCTTCACAAGGTCCATGATCCCTTTTGCATCCGTATGGGCACTGAATGATAACATATGTACCTGCTACACAAGAAATAAAATAATAAGATATGGTAGCTTTTGATATTCCAAGACATTGTATGCACATGCACAATCAGAAACAAATCATCTACTTTTTAATATAGTGCTAGCATGCAAAGAAGAGGGGTAATTACATAAAACAATGGAATACCAAAAACAGATATGAAAAATGCTAGAGAGCATCTTCACCAGCCCTAAAATAATTTGATGGACATGAAATAATTGATCAAAGAATATTTTCCACTAAAAGTAAATTGGGTTTTCCTGAAAATGGATTAAGTCTAGATAGGTCAATAAAAGCTTTTGTTTATGTTTCTTCCTCCATCAGGTGCCCTCAAGTTGAATTTTGATGGGGCTGCAAAGGGAAATCCAAGCCATATTCAATGTGGTAGAGATTCCCAGGAATTTAATTTCCAACCTGTTCTAATTTATACACTGGTACACTGGATGTGGGTAGAGACATTAATAATCAGGCTGAAGCGTCTGCCTTATTAAAAGGTAAATTGTAATTTTGAGAAGATTGAAAAAGATTCTAATAGAAGGAATTCACAAATAGTTATCAATACAAAGAGAGGAAATGCGAAGGCATGAAATCTCGAAGATATCATTGACAGAGCAAAAATAGTTAGGCTGAAAGTTTGAGTCCATCTCATTCTAGAAAATCAAGAGGTTAAGGAATAAAGTAGCAGATTTAGCAGCTAATAAGAGAGTTGGGATGCTTTCCACTATAGAATTTCCTGACAAATTTGGCTAGCTCTCCTACCCAATGAATTTGAAGGCCTTCCTGTTAGGGATGCCTCCTTCCCCCGACACTGCTGCCCCCTCTCCCCCATCCCCTATCCCCTTCGCGACCCTTATAATCTACCTGTCCCTCTCCCTTTCCCCATTCCTATCTTTGGCAATATGAGGCTTGATCTTAATATCATCATTGGTTTAAATGGCTTAGAGCCATATAAACCACTCTTGATGATCATGAATACACCTTATTTTTCACTCTTACTAACAACTTCTCTTTGCATGTTCTTGGCGCATTAATCTCCCTTAGTGTTTGCCTTAAGGAGCGTGCTAGGAGCATAGTTGGGTTGGGTAACGATACTTAGTAAGAGAGTCGTGTGTGGCATCGCCTAGCTTGCACTAGCATGCCTCCTCACTAGCTTGCCCTGGAATGACTCCTTACTAGCTTGCCATAGAATGCCTCCTTACTACCTTCCTTATTATCTCTTTATGACCACTTGATATCCTTAGTATTATCACCTTCACATCTTCCTATAGCACCTTCAAAATCCCCTTCATACCTCTTCCAAGTGTTTGTTCTACCTCCATTCTCTCTTCTCCTTACCTTTTAGCCAGACTATGTGGCTGACTACATCGACCATGAGCAAAACCTTCTTTCTAGCCGACTACATCGACCATGGTCAATGCCATCGACTAAAAGAGATAGTAACTTAAGGTTGTTCCCTATTTATAGGCATCATTGTTGTCATTTCTCTATATCATCATCACATAGTTTGCTCTTCTTTTGCTTGCAAATCTTCCTTTAAATATTTAAGAGGTTTTATGTTTAGTCGAGCTTATTCTTAGAAGTCTACTTGAAGTATTAGATTACTAGGAGCAACCAATAGGAGCTGCACCAACAACATTTACCAAGTCTTTGGAGTCTCCAACTTTGGTCTACTTAGGTCTTCTACCTATCCCTCTTGTGATCCACCCATGATAACTCTCTCACTAGGTGGTACTACTAACCTTGAGGGGGTTTAATGCGCCAACAATGTCTTCAAAATGTAAGTATCCCTAACTCTTCTCTTTCCTTTATGTTGGTACGATTGATTATGTTTGATGTATCATGTATTAGACTAGGATAGAGTAGCATATTTTGTCTATTGGATTATCTCTTATGGCCCTTGCTTATTACTACCACATAGCATTATAACCCTTAGCCTAGATATCTTATAGCTCTTATAATCATTACTATGGCAACCTTAGAATTATAGTAATACCCCACACTCCTATCTCAGACATAGGCTTTGGAAACCTATGCCTTTGATACAAGTGTAGATCACTTGTCTTCTAGATCCACAACTATTAGGCGTCTTGGTGTTATCCATGGCTTGTATGTTAGCGCTACAATGGTTTTCTACTCATATCCTAAATTAAATTATTGAGAAAAGAGAGAGGATAATCATATTGATCGTCTTAGCTAACATACATTATGGTGAACCCAACACGAATCAAATGCGGAACCTTTTCTATCTTACTTCAAATTGTTACCTCCTTGGTGTTGGCTCTGATCAAAGATTTGTTCATATTGTAAGACCTTCAAAATTTTATCACAAATAATCCCTTGTGTCAATACCATATTCATTCACCCTAGACATGACATAAGATGGTATTTCTTTACCTCCCAAGAAAATCCATTGCAAGCATTGATATGGTTTTACTCATTCTAGAATTTCCTTATCATCACATTTTACCACATGTTTTGTTCTCTTTGATCTTTATTAGGTTTCATTAGATGTTATTTCTACCTCAGTCCGTGATGATGTACGGAAAATTAATGAATTCTAAAATTTTGCAGCAAATCCTTACGGAAGGAAATTAAAAATTCTGAAATTAACCTTTTATTATAAAAATATGGCAATACAATGTACGGACACAACCCAAATTTTGTTGAACGTAATTAGCAAGAAAAGCCAAGCACAAAATATGGAAATTATTCAGCTAAAACCCTACCTGATTTTTACAAATAAATTGCAGCAATCATAGCTAACTGTACAGATGAAACTATAGGCTGGAAAATGCTGTTTAAAAGGTACAACTACTGGGAAATGATGACATCAGCAATATATGACTGTTGCCCTAGCTGGTACGGCTGGTGGAAAATGAACAGCAGGCTGTCTGGAAGGTACAGCAGCTTCTAGTGATGAAATTTAGCCTCCTAAAATGATGATGTCAGCCTTCAAGGGTGACATCGACCCTCACAATTATGTCAGCCCTCAAAATGATGCCCTAGCTTATATCTGGAGCTTCCTGAATGCTGCCCTGATTATTTTCTCACTGCTAATCTTTGATGTAGATCTGATTTGAAGCACACATGCAGTCCCTGAATGGAACCACCATACAAGACGGAAGGGTTTTCGTTCCCAAGCCTTATTCACCAAAGGGTTTTGTCCTCGATGCTAAAAGATAAAGCAAAAGCTCAAACTCACCATATAAAAATAGGTGATTGAAAAGAGATCCCCAAATGAGCCCAATCACCCCTCTTTATAATTTGATTTTCACGCCTTTCAAGGAAAAGCACTAACAAAGCAATGTCTCCTCCTTTTATTTAATTTTGAGTTGCATTTAATAATGTTCACCTTTTTATAATAAAACATAAGTTGCCTTTTAATGAATATAACTTAAAGGTACTTTTGGACAACTTAAATTATTAAATTATTTCCCTTGCACCACCACTTTAGCCTATGGTAAATGGAGAATAGGCTGAGGGTCTTCTTACTGGATTAGATTTGAGAAGGGAGCATGACATGGTCACATTGTGTTTTTATGAGATCCCATGTTTTTTTACATTGGATGTCTTTTATTACCTACTTATCTTTCTAACATGTATTTTACTTTCTTTGATTTCTCTTAGATCTGATAAGATGACATTTTGCCTTATTACTATCTTTGCCACGTCTTTTTATCTTCTTTGATCTTTCTTAGATTTTATTAGAAGGCATTATTACCTACTTATTTCTAAAATTTGTTTGTACATTAGACTTATTTTCCTGTACATTAGATGTCTTTTTCACCTACTTATACTATCACATCTTTTTCACTTCCTAGATTCTTCTATCTAGTTTTCATTAGATGTTTTATCTTTACCTACTTATCTTACCATTTTCCTTTTCATTTTTTAGTCATAAGCGATATCATATTTATGCAAGATAGAAACAAAAACATAGATTAACACGTAACATAAATACAACCATCCAACACAACACCATAAACCATGTACATTGAGCCAAAATATTGTCATAAATACATATACGGTATCTCAAAAATACATCAATATGTGGAGGTGGAAAGGAGATATTTGGATTTTGAGAAAATTGTCCAACAGAAATATTGTTTCTTAAAGAATTTTTGGGCAAGTTTCATGCCAAAAGCAAGATTAAAAATTTGGAAATCCTTGATGCTAATTCCTCTACTCTTGGGATGGGTGATGCATCTTGGGCCACTATTGGAAATTTAAATTGTTCCTCACCCATCATAACTGAAATCTTTGTTGGATACATGTAATCATAGTTCCAATACTTGTACTCGGAAAATACTCTGCAAACCCAAAAAATTAAACTTAGGAAAAACTCAACAATACTCGACAACTTAAGAATATTCGAATTTCTTAAAAAAAACATAAATTTTATGCAAAAATATAGTTACAAAATGTATCAAATGAGTCTGTAAAACATTGGGGAAGTGTTTTCTATTAGTTTTGAATAAAAATATAATACAAAATTGCATCATCATGCAAATACAACAGCCAGCTGATAAGTCGTATGAATTTATGATGATTATCATTATAGATTGCATATCTACGTGACTTGCAAATTACAATAATTTTTCAATTTTCAAAAACTCGCCAAAATAATAAATTGTAAACCAACAATTTTTTTTTTCCAAAAACTTGCAAGTAATTGCTGAAATCTTACGAGTAATCGTTTAAAACTTGTGAGTATTTGACAAATACTTGGCTCGAAGGTTCATTGAGTTTTGGGAGTTTACTTGCCCATCTAAAAATATGGAGAGTACTTGCCAAGGTTGTAAACTATGCACATAATGTTGGCTTTTACCTTCTTGGAGAGAGATAAGCTAGACATGAGATTTACTCCGTTGAAACTTGAATATAAATATCCCAACAAGAGATATCCATTTATTGCTCCAATGTTGCATCTTTCCTTGTATATGGTCCATTAATAATTCCCATCTGTAGAAAAATTAGTGGCTATTGATGAATTACGAAACCCAAGTATGTCATGGGAAGATGGACCTCTTTGTAGCCCAATGTAAGGAGAGTGGTATGCATTCTTGTTTCGTAGCATGGAAGAAGCAAAGCTAAAGGTCCGTGGACATTGAATAATTTTTCCAATGTTTGTTGATAAACCTAGAGAAGCACACAAAGCATAATTATTATCTCCTTGATCTATGTTGTTGGAACTTGTGTTTAATTTGGAAACATAAAATGAGAATACGAAGGGGCTTCGCAAAGGAGTTCCATGGATGATCTTGTTATGTTTGGCTTGGTCGACAAGCTTATTCAAGCTTTCATTCATAAGGATGAATACATAGGGGGAGAGAGTCCCCTCATGGAGCCCACGTTAAGATTTGAAAGATTGTTCCTCAATACCCTAAATATTGACAAGACACAAGGTTGTAGTGATGCAACATTGAATCTACTTGCTTACTATTTGTCCGAACCCTAACACTCATATTGAATTGAATAGTAGTCTCCATCTACATCTATCAAATTCTTTAGACATATCTAACTTGACCATGGCCCATCGGTATGATTGGTTGTGGATGACATGGAACAATTCTTAGATAGCAATCACCTTTTCACAAGTGCTGAGTTTAGTCAATGTAGGCCACAACCTCCTCACTATCATTATTGATATTAACTTATAGGCCATGTTACATTGAAAAAATAGGTCAAAAAGATTCTAGGAATCAACATTCGAGTTTTTGGAATCAATATTAACCTTTTCATGTTGAGGCGTTTGAGCATCGTTTTGCTTCTATGTCAATCTTCCAACACCACAAGAAGCTCCCGCATATTAAGATCCCAAAATTTGTGGTAGAATTGGGATGGAAAACCATCATGGCATAAGGCTTTATACACAGGAAAGAAAAAAAAACACGTCCTTTAATCCATCTTTATTATTTGATGTGGTATAGGTATTATCCTCACTATAATACCCTAGGGGATTAACGATTAAAAATTCTATTATGCTTGAGATCAATCACCATTCGGCTCCATAAGAAGATCTTGGAAGTAAGGTGTGGCAACCGGTACAATATCCTACATAGTGTATCACCACCTAGAGCATTTAAAATAGGTATAGCATTGGGGTTCTATTGATTTAGGCTTTAGGACACATTTATAACGTAACTTGATATTAGAGTCACCGTCTTTGATCCAATTTTCCTAAAGGATGCCAATAATTTTCTTATTGTTGCTAGTAGATTGCCATATTTGCAATTAAGTTTTGCTTTACCTTCTCCATTTCTTTGTAAGCCATTCCTATCTAATTTGCTTCTATAGGTGGTCTAGATGTTTTTGGTGGAGCGAGTTGTCGAAAGATGTTACAGAAACTCTCTTGTTTCAAACCAGGAGTTATTATATATACTTTGACTTTACCATGAGCCTCGTACATAATTGAATGTTGAAGTCACACGTTAATCATGTTGGGCATGTTTCATATATATACACATCTTGCATTGTCCATTTAGTATCAATCAATTAAATCATCACGTCTTTCTTGCACATTGGACATTTGCGCACATATTCACATCTACTTGTTAGACTTGAGGTTTTGGAGCTTACCATTTTGCATTTGGGTCACCATAGTGAGTTAGGACTAGAGGTCTTCTTCTTGAGCTTTCCCCTTCTCCACCCATAGAATTTCTTTCTCGGTGTTATCTCTAGGGAGGATCAATGCATCAACGGTCACACCACAGGTAAGTATCTCTAACCCTTCTTTATCCTTTGTTTTATGTTTATTGTTGTGCGGATGTTTGATCATTCATTGTTATAGATTAGGAAAGATATAAGTTTGCTTTAGTCTTTTGCTTTGTCTTATTCGTGTTATGCACCTTGGCTTTATCCACCTTTTGACCTACCTATATTCTGAATCCTAGTAGGATACCTCTCTTTACTTTAGGTATAGGCCTTGGAAACCTATAGCTATCTTAGTGTTAGGACTACTATCCTTTAAAATTGCGACACTTGCACTCCTTGAGCACCTTTGGTATCCAGATCTTGTGTGCAACCCTAGAATTGATTCCCACTAGTAAGAGAACAAGCGAGGATCCATCTTAGCTTGTCATACATTCATGTGAACCCGACGTGAATCTTACACTACCCTAGATTAAGTTAGATTTACTTTGATTTTTCATTTTCTCTTAATTGCCTATTCAATCAGCCACTATGTAAATTCCTTTACACAACTGATCCTATCTACACCTTAGTTTGCTTGACTTTATGCCATCAGCACCTATCACAACACCTACATGAATGATCATGTTAAGTTATTTTCCATAATTTACACTCTCTCCATCCCAACACCATCAACCTGTGTGTAATTTTTTTTGCACGTCTGATCCCATCGAAAATGTCTTTCCAAAATGGAGAGTATCTAACTGGTGAATCTGGTGATTCATCTTCCAAGCAATACTTGTACAATGGCATTAACAACGAAAAAAATAATTTTCCTAAGCTCATCTCTCATTACAGTGATTGTTTGGCCATATGAGTTGTTAAAAACAAAAAGAAACAACTAAACCATGGTATGAACACCAGGTCCAACACTCTTAATCCTATCTTTGATTTAGAGGAGAAAGGAAAACATGAAGATATTCTTGGTTTTGATTATCCTCCTGCCATCCAAAAATTTCTACAACAATTCACTTAGTTTATAGGAGAGACACCTGATATGCTACAAAAGTGCATTGAAGATTACCTTTCTAGAAAATTAGACTCAGATGTTATCCACACAAAGCCTCTTGCAAGTGGAGAAAATGTTGATCCTACCAACAACATTACCACTCCTTCATCCAATGATCCTACTCAACTCATCATTCAACTTATTGATCATTTAAGCCAACAACAAACTACAATGGCCAATCAGTTCTTGCAAATGTAAAACAACTTGGCCCAACTCACTAGCCAACCACAAATGGTCGCTTGGGACACAACAAACCAATGCACAACCCTTACCTCTCGATTGGTATAAATGCAACACCCATTACCGAGCCTCCTATCCAAAAACAAAGTCCTTCAAGCTATTCAGAGAGAGATTCTTGCGCCCTACATTGCTTCCATGGAAATTGGAGGGATTGCACCTTCCATTTGTTATGATGGCTCTACTAACCCTACCCTTCACATCAAAGCCTTTGACAACCTTTACAAGGATTGGGTCAAAGCTAATTCCTATGTAGCCACCAAGCTCTTGGCCAAACACTTACAAGAGATGCTTTGGATTGGTATCACACTCTTTTGGCCAACTCTATCATCAAACTTGAAAGCTTAGTTCTTGCCTTTGTGAATGAAATCCCATGATCATCCACGAATACAATGTCAATGTCTTCATTAATTGCCAACATGCTGAAAAAATCTGCACAAACTTTCATTAAACGATGGAAAACCTTATCCACTAAGGTTGAACATAACATGCTTGATGAGAGTCTATTTCAACTATTCCTTAGAGCCCTCGAGCCTCGCCTTCAATACAAGGTGAGATCCTTCTCTCCTACCACATTGGAAGAAGCATTCAAGCAAGCTAAACGCCAAGATTATCTCATGAGGGAATTTGAAAAGCCTTCCCCAAACAACTACCTAAGAATGTACACATTCTCATGCGTCCTAGAAACAAGAATGCCACTAATGACGGAGTCACAAACACTCTTCCTCAAGGCACCTCTTCTAATAGGACCATCCATAGCATTGATCATACAACTCCTAAACCACAAGGAGGTTCTCACTCTCATTCTTCCTCCCATAATGACTATCACCAACCTCTGTCTAAGGAGTTGAGACGATGTTTACCCCAACCATTCACCATGGTTGTAGACCCTTCTCGACCTCTTCCTCAATGGCACGATGAAAGCAAATTTTGTTGGTGGCATGTTGATTGGGGTCACTCCTATGAAAATTGTTGTGCCCTTGATCCTTTTCCTATACCTTCCTCCTTGGTACTAACTTTGATCATGAAGCCATCACTTAGGAAAGGTTAGATGAAGCTATCAAGGCACGTGACAAAGCCCAATAGCGTGATCCGCTTGAGGCGGATCATGTAATGTCCCCTCTTCAAATTAATCCATTTAGAAGGCTTCTAGCTCATTCTTCCCGTGAGCTAGAAGGTGAAAAAGGAAGTATTTGTTGATGTTTTTAGTCCTTTTCCGTGAGCATTTACATTTTCTTTTAGTGTTTTCTCTTATGAGGCAGGTCGGTTGGGTTGGAGGATTAAAAAGGCAAATTAAAAGATAAAGCAAGCTTCATTATGAGGTTGGTCATGGGGAAACTTCCTCATGAGGTTTGGTGCCACCAAAAGGATATATAAGGGGTCACTTGGGCTCATTTTGGGCATGCATCTTTATTATAATTTTACACTACTTGGTTTTGGGGCTGATTGCTCTATTCCATTCCACTAGAAGGTGAAAATCCTTTGGTGTGGCACACAAAGAGGACGAAACCCTTCCTTGTTCAAGTTGGAGAACGAAACCCTTGTTCAAGTTGGAGAACGAAAAACTCTCCAATTGGTGGTTCTAAGGGCTTTAAAGAAGGTGGTCTTGCTGATTTACAGTTGGGGTTTGAAGGAGAAAGTGTTGTCAAGGTCTTCTACATTCATTTTGCACCCTCTCCTAGGGTGGCGACTTGGGTGGAGGAATTCAATGCTTTCTAGGGCACATTTCAGTATTTGGAGTTGATATTCTTGTTCCTCATATTTTATAAGGCCGGAATCTACATTTTGGTATTTTTGGGGGTTTGGAATCATCATTTCCATCCCTTAATGTGAGTTGTACTTCAGTTGTCATTTATTTAATTTCCAACTATGTTTAGAGGTTGATTTCTTGGTTGATAATTGTTCTAAAATATGCCTCTACATACTTTGGATGATGTGAATGGTGATATATTGATGAATTAATGTTTTTTCCTTGTTTCTCCACGAATCGATCGTTTCTATTTTTAGTTGGCTGATATAAAAATCAGAATATTTTCAGTTTGGGTTTGTGCTATTTCATTGCTTTTCAGTTCAGCCCTAGAAAGGGACATTATAGTGGTATCAGAGCTTTGGTCTTCCCATCCTAAGGGTTTTCATGCAAGAGGGTGATAAAGAATACATTTGTTATCAAAGGAGAGAGAAGAAGAAATCAGACCAGCCGGTTGAAGAGGTTAGCATGGCCCACCAAGATGCACAGGAAGCCAAAATCGATAAGCTCATTGAAGGGCAAGTTAGATTGGCGGACACCATGGACTTGTTGGCACTAACCCTACAAAAATTTCATGAACCAAGGGTTCATAATGGTGAGGGCAGCTCATCTGGAGCTAATACTTCACGGCAGCCCCAAGGATCAACTTATGGATCAGCCACTAGGCCTACTTTCCTTCCAAGGGAAGAAGCCATTCTAGAGGTGGGAACAAGGCATTCAGTTGGGCAGAGCATTATGGCCAGCTATGAAGAGTATAGGGCTGTTTCAATGAGATCCAAGAAGCTATTTCCTTTTCCAAATTCATAGGGGTAAGCAGAGGGAGGTCAAGGCAGGAGACTAGACCTACTGCGCCACAAAGGATGTTCAAAATACCTTGGGTAAGATGTCATTCTCTACATTTGATGGTTCCAACAAGGGGACCACTTGGGCTTGGATTCAGAAATTGGATACTTATCTATCATTGAGGCCTATGACAGAGGATGATGCAATTAAATTTGCAACCCTTCATTTGGAGGGAATTGCACATGAGTGGTGGTTTCATGGTTTGGTCACACAAGGGCACAATCTCATCCACTCATATGATGAGTTTTGTAGAAGACTCATTGGGAAATTTGATAGGGTTGATCCGGAAGTTCACTTTCGAGAGCTAGCACAATTGAAACAACAAGGCACGGTTGAAGAGTATGTGGCTGATTTTCAGAGACTTTCTGTGATGATTACGAGAGTGACAGAGAGGAGGCTCATCATTTTGTTCATTGAGGGTTTGACAAAACCACTCAAGGGTTTGGTTAGAGCCTTTGACCCTTTGTCTCTCCAAGAGGCAATTAAGAAATCATTGGATCTTGAAGGTGCTGCTCCAAGGACAACAACAATTAGTGGGTAGACAAGGACAATTTGGAATGGTGGACAACCAAAGGGACAATTGGGATAGCCAAAGACCACATCTTTGGACCAGCCAAAGAGGCCATTTCAGCGAACACCCATCATTCACAAAGAGCTGTCCAAAACCAGCAAAGAAGGAGAAACAAGGAATGAGCTAAGGAGGAAGAATTTGTGCTTCTCTTGCAAGGATCCATGGTCTCTTGGTCATCATTGCCTAGGTAAAGGTAATGTGCATTATATTGAGGTATTTTCAGATTGTGAAGAAGAGGAAGAAGCTTGTGTTGATGAAGCAAAGCAAGATCATGATCCGGAAGAAGATCTAGAAAGTTTGGACAACACTCTTGCCACTTTGTCTGGTGCTCCTAGATACCATCCATTCCGGGTGAGAGGAGACCTACAAGGGAAAAGAGTCATGGTCTTAATTGATAGTGGAGCTACTCACAACTTCATTGATGAGAGCTTGGTGAAAAGATTAAAATTGAAGGCTGAAAATTTCAAAGGATTTAATGTTACGCTAGTGGATGGCTTCACTCTCCCATGCACAAGGAGGATAAAGATTAAAATCGTATGTAATGTCCCCATTTTTTAAGACCCTTAGCCTATCTTTCCCCGTGGGCTTTGGGATGTTGCGAAGGGGAAAATTATATTAAATAATTAAATAATATTGCATGGAGAGTGATTTTTATCATTTGACATTGTAAAGCAATGATTATTTGCATGGAGACTTATGTTGATTGATCATTTTGATTTCACTCCATGCTTGGAGTAATGGGATGTATGCCCTAGCTCTCTCTCTTGCATTGTAATCTTCATTGGAAGCCATTGGTGAAGACATTGAAGACTCTCTTGTTCTAATCATTGTGTTCTATTGTGTTGAGGGCAAAGTGACTTGCATTAGAGGATTTTAGGGTCTGTTTGGATGCACTTTGAAAGGGAATTCAAATCTGGTTTGTTACTGCTTAATTTTCCAAGTATATTGCACATGATTGGATGGTTTCTGGGCACTTTAAGGAATTGATTGGGTTGAGGCATTTAATATCACATTTTGCAAGGAGTTTTGGTGTTTCTACATGCTGCTGCAATTAAATATTAATTTCAGATCCGTAGTGTTGTTTGGGTGGTTTGGAAGCAAGGGAAAAGGCTGGAATTTAATTATTTATTTTTCCTAACCCTAAGCGACTGGTTTATAGATTTATGGTTCAGTTTTGAGTGGGTTACTATGTGTGAAAAATTCAAATTGATAGCTCTTTAGAAAACTCTTAATTTATAGAGAATTCTGCAATTTATTTGAGGGAGAAATATTGAGTTTTGAGCAAGTTATGAATTTTCCAAGTTTCAGCTGTTAGCAAGCTTTCTGGTTGTTATAAATTAATATTTATTTCAGATTTGTTGTTTTGGGGTCAGTTTAATAGTGGATTTGATTGTAGAAATTAGGAGAAATAAGGAGAAAGTGATTTTATAATTTTTGGAGTTATTTGGATGCCCTAAATGTGTTGGGCGACCTAATTTTTAGGGAAAAATTAGGGTTTCATGTTGGCTGTGCAAAAATTGGTTTTGGGACATTGTTCTTCATATTTTTGTGGCCCAAGATCCAAAGTTTGAAGATTTTTGCTTGGATGGTTAAGCGGGAATTAATTTTGGAAAATTGCAGCAGTTGGGGTTTGAATTTAATTAATTTTCAGCTGTATGATCAGATTTATGATTAATTCCTAACTTGTCCTAAAAGGGGACATTACATCATACCGGATCAAGATCATACCAGATTAGATGTTAGAATGCATTATGCTTGATGGTTTACTTTTAAGAGAGTGTAGCTTCTATTATAAAGGGTATGTGGGTAGCACAAGTTTGCTATGCTTAGCCAATTCAAAAAGTTGGTTATTACATATAATGTTTATGAAGCTAGGGCAACCTATAAATTTTTGGTTTGCTAACATAGATGAAAGCAATTTGATGGAAAGTTGTGTTGAGCTGTGCACCATATGAGAAGCTCAATGAATTATCTTAGCATTAGGACTATATCCTCTAGAATTGCAACACTTGTGCTCCTTGAGCACTTTTGGTATCTACATCTTGTGTGCAAGCCTAGAATTGATCCCCAAAAATAAGAGAATATGCAGGGATACATCTTAGCCCGTCATACAAAATGCAATTTCTTAGGGCCCTTATCACAAAACTAGACAAAGAAATAAATCAAAATCATAGAGATTAAGATCATACCAGATTAGATGTTAGAATGCATTCCACTTGATGGTTTGCTATTAAGAGAGTGTAGCTTCTGTTATAAAGGGTATGAGGGTAGCACAAGTTTTCTATGCTTAGCCAATTCAAAAAGTTGGTTATTGCATATAATGTTTCTGAAGCTAGGGCAGCCTACAAATTTTGGTTTGCTGACAGAGATGAAAGCAATTCAGTAGATGGAAAGTTATGCTCAGCCATGCAGCATATGAGAGCTCAATGAATTATGGAGAGGTAGAATTGCGGCAGCTTGTTAGGAAAGGGAAAGAAGAATTATAACATAGGGCTAGCAGGACAGGTACATAATTTGGAAAATAGTACTATACAGGACTTGCAAACTGGGTTACTTTAGTAGGGTTTCTGTTTAAGGGGAAGCGTGGATTTGTTTAATTTGATCAGGTAAAGATTTAAAAAAATTGAGGGAGTGTCAGGAAATAATGTTTTAGAATATGGTCAATACATTAAAACTTGTATTTATGTAATAAATTGTTGCATGAAGGGTTTCATATAAGGTAACCCAAAGTGGCACATACAATGCATATGGCATGGACCGGGAAAATGTGACAAATGAGAGAATTGGAGAAATGTTTGACATATACTGGAATAGTTTTTGCTATATATGTATGTAGGGAGTATTTACTCGATCAATCAATAGCATTGTATTTATTTATTTAAAACTTTGTATATTTATATGCATATTTGCCTCTTATTTTAATACAATTATAGAATTCAAAAGCATGGTAGATATTGAGCTAATCACAACACGAAACATAGTCTATTGCTTTGCAAAGTATTGTTTTTCTTTCTATTTGAATAAGTTTATATTTACTTAACGTTGGAGAATTTTAGCTTGACCACTAAGCAACATTAAGAATTAAGACCAATATAGATATTATATTTATTCATTGTAGTTGTATGTTGGAGGTATTCACATGTTCAATAAACTATGCCTTGTTAATTCATTCAAAATTTGTGTCTATAAATGGATAACAGCCTCTAATTTTCCTATAATTCTGAAATCAAGAGACATACCTGATTTTGAGAAAATCTCAAAAACACTTAATGGCACAAAAACAGATATGGGATACTAGGACAAAAGTCAGTTACAAAAGTAGCCATCAACAAGGCTGTAGCCATGCGAACAGAGAACTTTTCAAACCAATAACAAAGACTAGAAATGAAAGCAAATGTAGCCCGGAACATTAAGCTGTCACTGTGATTGTACAATTGTTGAAACAGCACCACATCGCATAAGTCAAAAAATGTCTGAAAGTATCCATAGTAAAGAGGAAAGGAGCAAAACATCAGAATATCTACGAAGTCAGCAGAATGATTTTTGTACATATTCAGAGTTGGTGAAAATAGAGACTGGTGTCCCCAGATTTCACCCTAAAATTTGGGACTATCCTATGTAAAAAAAATTCATACTTTTAAAATAATGGGTCGTTCTGTGTTTTTATTGCCAGAAAGTTTTTGTATTGTGTCGAGATATTCCCAAAGAGCCATATAAGCCAATTTTGACAAATACCCAGATGCCCGAAATTGTTATATTTTTGTCATTGGATTTAATCACAGCTAGGAAATTTGTATTTAATTATTTTGAGCCCCGTTTGAGGCAATTTGTGCTCCGGTTTAACCTTGTTGTGATCGTACATGTCAATATTCCCATATACAAGTAGGGTTTTAACCATGAATGAATTTTGGGCTTTATTTGTGACTTCTGGCAACGTTTTGTGTTTTTGGTGTTTTCCTGTTTCGTTTTCTGTGAAATTTCTCTAGATCAATTCCTTTGCCGGTTTGGTCTGATTCTTTGCCTGGAGTATCTGGAGATCACCTATGCACGTTATGCCAGAAGGAATTTGCCACCGGAGGTCTGGTTCTCTCTGAAAAGACGAAGTCACACACAAAAAAACTTCTTCTGGGCAGGCCACATTTTGGAAAAAGAAGACTTTAAAGCTACAATGGGATTTTTGTCAAGCCAGTAGGTGGGATTTTTGTACACCGCCAAGCAGGATACTTTTCCTATAGAAACAACGCTACTTAATTCACAATGGGAAAATTAGAGGCAGCAGGTAGGCGGGAATTTCTTACACTTGCCTTGCGCGGGGAATTTCTTACCCGCTTGCGGGCAAATTCCCATTGTGAAATAAAAGAAAAATCACTTAAGACATTCATGGGATTTTCTTACTTGCCAGGGTGAAAATTCCCATTGTGAAATAAAAGAAAAATCACTTAAGACATTGATGGGATTTTCTTACTTGCCTTGTAGGGTAAATAATCTCATTATGAAAGTCAAACAACTTAAGTGGATCATGGGATTTTTGGAGCTGCGGTGCAGGGTGAATAATCCCATTGTTAATTGGCTTTTAAAAATAGAAATTGCTTATGCCAAAAAGTGCGACCCCTTTTGGGAAGGAAGGGCAGCTTTAAATGCATTAAATTAATTAATTTCTTCTCCAAATTTGGCGCCCAGGTATGTGGAAAAGTCAACAAGGGTAAAGTGGATAAAGGAAATTAGAATTAGAAGTTCTAAAATTAAATAAATATTATTTATTTAATGCAGCCCCTTCATGACAAAAAGTGTGCCCCATTTGGGAGAAGAATAATGCTTTTTAAAGTATTAATTGATTTAATTAATTCTTATTTTCAGTGGCTGAGGTCAAAGCATACTGTGAGGCTTAAGTTAACTGGAAGTAGAGAGCTAAAATTAAATAAATTTAATTTATTTAATGGCAGCCATGAACATGCACAAAATAGGCGCCCCATTTGAAGAGAAGTGCTTCTTAATTAATTAATTAATCGCTGCAGCATAGGGGGGCAATAATTAATTATAGAATGATGTGGGTTATATAAGCAAGGGTTGCTATAAGGATGAATTGATTAATTCAATAGCAAAGAAGTGCAGCCAAACAAAAAGTGCGCCCCATTTGAAGAGGAATGCACAAAGGTGTATTTACTATTGGAAGCTTCAAAATTTGGCGCCTAGGTTTGAAGGAGCTTGATTTGTGTCTAAATAATTGTCTGCATAGTGGTACAGGTGCTCAGGTGAAGTTGGTAAAATTCATGCTTGCTTTGCATGCAAATAAAACATCAAATTTTGGGGCAGCAGACTTGATATATGCAGATTTTTATGATTAAAATCCACTGTTCATGTTCCGGTTGCCATCTTTGTCTGAATTAATTGCAGGAATTCATTACAGGTGCTTTTATAAGAGAAAGGGAGCTTAAATCAATGTCCAATACATTGAATATATCCTTCGAATTTGAAGAATTATCCAGATCTACACCGGTTGTGAAGAATTCCGGCCGAATAAAGAGGAAAAGAATTGTTCAGACAAAGATAGATACAACCATGACAAAGAGGGATGAAAAAGAGAGCACAACAGAGTCATGCATCACTTCTAAGTTTGCAGACATTGGAGACACAGATCTAGGTCTGGAACCTCTTTCTGAATTGATTGACAGATCCAGAGCAGGAAAGACTTCCCTCATGCGTGCAGTCAAAAGCAGTGGAATCATCCGAGCTGCAGCATTTCCATTCACAACCCAGTTGCCATAGTTCGTCATGGAGTGTGCTAGGTCTTACCATCCATTATCCAGATCAGTCCGAGATGCTTTGCGGGAAAACAATAATCCGGTTGGACGCTCAGTTCATCAATTATTGTTTGAAGATTCCGGCACGAAAGGTGGTGACTACTATTAGCATATAGGATGCCGACAACAGATGGGAAAAGCATAAAGTTGACTGCATAGGCATAATGAACAACAGATACATGAAGAAGCCTAGATCTCCTTCCAAGTTCCCGAGAACTCTTCCATGATCCAATCTGGTACAAGAGGTGGATGATATTGTCAAATTGTTATGCAGGGTAAATGGCGAAGCGAATGCTCACAACTTCCGCATGGATGTATGCTTTCATCAGGACCATTGAAATCAACAAAGCAGATTCAATAATCAATTGGTTAGAAATCATTAGCAACAATATTGGTGAGCAGCTATTCGGAACGTGAGGCGTACTTACAACTTCAAAATGACTTTCTACTTGGTATATGCAGCAGCTTCACAAGGCATCTTCTCCAAGCTGGATAGATGTGGTGTTCTTTCCAAGGACCCTATTTTTGAGTGCTACACACAACTTACTGTACCTG
This sequence comes from Taxus wallichiana var. yunnanensis, assembly GCA_018340775.1. Lineage (NCBI taxonomy): Eukaryota > Viridiplantae > Streptophyta > Pinopsida > Cupressales > Taxaceae > Taxus > Taxus wallichiana. The sequence goes on from CM031242.1 coordinate 105,130,091, forward strand.
TGTGTAAGAAAGATTACAAAGTGGTCAACGATGGATTCTTCTATGAATTCATTTGCAGGCTAGATGGCGATCTAAAGGCCAACAGGGTGAGCAAGGAAGCGTGGGAAGTCAGTGTCCAGTGGATCGCGTTCTTCATTCGGGCCATTTACGATTTCACATACCTCAAGGTCACCGTCTTTTCTAGAGAACCAGTTAAATTGCCCAGATATCCGAGTGATAGATTGGTCATCATGGAGCTGAGCAGACAACTTGTGGAGATGCATGACCTACAGTCGAAAATGGCACAAGTCTACAAGCTTCTTCCCGATCACTGTGGGCCATTATAGCTGCTAGAGCATTCATAAGGCCCGAGGAATTGAAGCAGAGATGTTCTCTGAGTACAAGCAAGAGTTCTTCCCAGCACGGCTGAACTTTTATCCATTCGGAGTGGCAAGGAAGACAATCTCCCAGGAGTACGCGCACGTGCCTTCATTGGAAGATTTTTGGATGAAGTGCAGAAGTGAGTACGAGGTTAGAAAGAAAGATTTCAGCAGGTTATCAATGCAACAAGTGTTTGACTTTGGATTAGCACGGATATCTACGGATCTTAAAGATGATGGGCCTGTGTTACTTGACACATACCATCGGATGGGAGGAGATAGAGATTTAGTAGAGAACGGGCCGCCATACGATAGAAAGGTCTCATTGCTTTGGTCAATACTTCAAACCGTCATTGACGAAAGGATATTGCCTTGATGAAGCATTGATGAATCAAGTCACGGCAAACTTCGGCATAGGATTCCCTCAAGAGGAAGCACGGAGGAGAAAGCAAAGCAGAAAGCCCGAGAAGATTAAAGTGCATAAGGTCTCATTCAAGGAGAAGATCACTTCTACGGCCATGATGATAGTTTCGACTTCTCTAAAGATCAAGTACTTCACCGACTATCGCACCTCAAAGGCAGACACCGCCATTCCTCTCATTGAATCCGACAACATTCATCTTCTCTCCTCACCACTTCGCTCAAACCTTCTTCCCGAAAAAATGTTAAAGCTGAAAGAGCTTTGTCTTTGGATGACTCAAGAGGATGGCAGCCACAACACTGTAGCGGTTTCAAATGGAGAGGAATCGAGCGCGAGATAGTGGTACACTCAGCAACTTCTCATTCTCCGAGAAGTAATTTCTCAGAATGGTTGACTTCATGCTTGGTTCCAGAGGCTAGAGAAGAAATCAACTTGGAGGAACACGACTTGCAGCTGCTCCTGAATCTAAGCGGGAAAGACAAAACCTAAAGTTGCTAAGGTAACTTCAAGGTTGATCATTGAGGAGTCAGGGCAGAAGTTCACTGAGATGTCAGTTCCGGTAGAAGGGAAGGAGGATGAGCTCACGGCAGAAGACATAACAGTAACCAGAGTACCCATAGGTCAAGCCACCACCAAAAGGATTGAAGCAGGACACGCAGACATTGATAGATGCTCTATTCTTTAGGCTTGACAAAGAAAAGGCGGAGAAAGTTGAACTTCAGAAACAAGTATCTCAGTTGTGCAAGATCATTGCCAAGGTTGTTAAATCTTCCACTCAGCCCATTTCAGCACAAAAGCAGGTGAGTGATCATCTGATGCAGGAAATGGAAGATGCAAGCAACCAGGTTAAAGCTATCGATGAATGGAAAAGTCTGATCATTCGTCAAGCTTCTGTACAACTCGGAGAGGTGCCAGCCCGCCTAAAGGTTATGAAAGATGCATCAAATCAGCTAAAGCAACTGGTGACAAGCACGATAGATATGAATACAATTGCTTAAGAGTAACCTGAGTACTTTGGCCAAAATAAATAAGTTACCAAGAGAGGTGTTGATTGCATGAATGATTGTGCTCTGACGGATCGACTGAGAAGGGGAAGCAACTTGAGTTTGCAGTATCTTTCCATTTGGAGATCTGCAGAATTATGCTGAAAAGGATGCAAGCACTTAAGAGTATGGCATCATCTTTACTAGACAATGTCATTGCTTTCACTAATGAGGAAGTGGTCGGAAACGTTACTTCATACACACGAGGATCATTCCTAGCAAAGTGCCTAATTCCCTGGAAGGATTTCTTCTGATGGTGCAAGGGAGAATTAATCGAGATGTAGCCTTTCACGATGAATTCCATCGCAAGTCAGGGCATTGCAGCAAAATATTGAGAAGTTCGGGCCTAGCTTGGAGGAGGTGGAAGCATGTATCAGGGTATTGAACGAAGGTTTGCTTACTGCGATTCAGACGAAAAAGGAAGTCAGTGGCTAAGACAGATGGAAAGATGTTGAATTACATGTTCGACAAGTATATTCAAGATCGTAACAAAAAAAGATGTAGATGTTACAAATGGCGTATCTCTTTTCTTCTACTTTTCTTCTTCTATTTTCCATGTTTCCGGATGTAATTATAAAACTTTAAAGTTATTGGTTTTGAAACCATTACTTTAAGTTATGTGGAACAATTCTATTAGTTAAGTGACAGATGTGTCACTTGAAGAGGAATTAGAGGGGGATGATTGCCAGATGTTATCTTTACCTTTTGTTTATGTTTCATTTAGTTGAGTTTCCCATTTGTACTTTCCCTTCTACATTCTATAAGTAGAAGAAGAACCTTCGGTTAAGGATCAGAATTTGTAAGCAACATTCTTGTGTTCCAGACTTTGTGCTGAAACCCCTGATAGCTATTTGAAGCAAAGGAATACAAAGGAGCAGATTTCCGGAGAACTTTGTGTCACGGTGCATTTTGTTTCTAGCTTTTGTCTTAGATCTACTTATAAACTGTGTTATTTTAGATCTAGATCTGAAGCTGCCTTTGCTTATAATTCTGTGTGTTGATATCTATTGGTTTCTTCTATGTGCATGCAATCAACTCTGTTATCTATTGATTGGGTTGCACATCTTCCCTATTTCTTCCTTGTGTTTTATTATTCCCTTCTTTAAATATTTCCTTTCTTTAAACAACTGCTTACTTGCTGCAAAACTATATAGCTATGGTTCATGAGCTGCATGGTTAAAATAAAACCCCATATAGATACTAGCATATTTTATTGACAAATCTAACACAGGAGCCTCACCGGTAAATGAGGGAGATTTATCTCATGACTGCCTAGGTTTTCAGCTATGCAAGAAATCTAGCCAACAGTTTTTGGCGACTCCGTTGGGGAAGAACTCTTTGCGAGATCAAAGCTTATCTCTTGAAGATCAAAGTGTTTTCCATACAAATCTCAACCTGGCTGAACGTCCATTCACTCGATCTATGAAAGCACAAAGAAGGACGGATCATTTCTTCAGATTGCATGAGCAATTTAATTTCAATCATCCTCCTCAAGTTAGAAGCCGCAGATCCAGTCTCTCACCAAGGAGAGTGCACATTCATCCAAATCAATCGTCTTCAAAGATAATCCGGTGGCTGGAATTATTCACCAAGTCTACACAAGAAGAAGACGTGCCTCGCTCATCATGCAGAACCTGAATCAAAATCAGAACCAGATAGTCCCTGTCCCATGTGGAGTAGCTTTTGGGCCACTGAACTTGACTCCACCTATGCACGATCTGCCCAAAGGATCCAAAAAGAATTTTCCAAAATTCTTTGGAGATGGAAAGCAAAACCCGGATGATCATTTGGCAGCATTCTTCATATCTTGTAGCGTGCTTGCAGTGGAGCATGAAGATGTCTCGGTCAAACTCTTCATTGAGACTCTACATGACTTGGCTGGCGAAAGGTTCTATCGGCTAGCTCCTGGCACCATAACCAACTGGGCGACGGTGCGAGAGCAATTTCTGAAAAGATTCAAGCCTGCAGAAGACTCTAAAGACGTTGACTACTCAACCGACTCAGTTGAAGAAAGAGCCAATTGAGAACAGCGGGACTTTATTGCAAGGTTCCAAAGGATTTTATATTAAATCCCCACTTCTGCCGCATTGAGCGATGAAAATCAAAAGACATTTTTTATAAACGCTTTGTTGCCCGAAGTTGGATATCAGCTGAGAAGGGCAAGACCTGTGAATCTACTTGAAGCACAAAATGCTACCGTGGAGGTTGAAGATGACTTGATCATGGCTGGAAAAATCAAACAATCATCCCACAAAGGTGATGGAGCTTCTTCAAGTACTTCAGATCCTTTGTCTGCAAAGATTGGCTAATGATATGCTGCAAATCAAGAAGCAGATATCTCAAGCAGGAAATGCAACCCCTTCAAGAATAGCTCCTACCCGGACCTTTAACGGTCAAAATCAAAATCGAAATAGACTTGTTGTTGCACCACAATGGTTGGCATTGAAAGCTGCTCCAAGGAATAACTTGGAAACTAATGAAGAAGATCTAGGCATTGACGAATCATTTGATGATGAAGACTTTATAGATCCCGCTGGTGACTCCAATATTGGTTACTTGGACTACGAATCTGACAAGGGCTATTATGAATCTTTTGAAGATTCTGATGGTCACACATTTGCGGTGTTCACAAGGTCCTAGACATGCCAAAATGCCGAAGCATCCACAAGCGGCCAAAGAAGAGAAAGAGAAGATCCTGGGCCGGATGTTACTATCTTGAAAAGAGGCAGCCCTCTTCCTTCTTCATTAGCTCCCAAAGATAAATATGCAAATTCTTTCAATTCGCAGCGAAGGCCAACACGCATCCGGCTGAAGCAAGTCAAGCTTTTGACATCATTGATCACATTAAAAAGACCAAGGTCCAAATGTCGGAAGTTGAGTATTTGAGGGCATTTCTGATCAGCTAAATAGATTGGTCAAGTATGTGCAAAGTAATGGTCCCAACCCTCCAACAAATAATACTTCACGGGTATCTTGTCAAGTCCAAAGATTACTCCTTCAAATAATGCGGCTGCAAGTTCTTCTCCCTCTACTTCTCCTACTACATCGGAAAGGATCGAGCCATTCTATGTATCATTGCTTATTAATGGATACAAATTGAGCAATTGCATTTTAGACTCTGGAGCTTCTAACAACGTCATGCCTGCCAAAGTTGCTTGATGCCTTGGGTCTCACATTGACAAAAACCATTAGAAGATGCTATTCAATGGAAAGGCAAGTGCCTCTGGTTGGGCAAATCAAAGATGCACAGGCAATACTTGCTTCTTTCCCAGACAAAAGATTGAAAATGACTATCCTTGTAGCAGACATCCTAGTGTCTTATGGCATGTTGTTGAGTAGAAATTTCTGTAAAGAGTTGGGCGGAGAAGTCAAGATGGATTGGTCTTGTGCGCACATACCAATCAAACGAGTTAATCGTGGTTAGAACTCGAGAAGAAATCCAAGTACACAATCAAAGTCTCAAGATCCTAGATCTCGATCTTGTTTCAAGAATCGATCACGGAGTTTATTATCTAGAAATGGATAAAGAAGAGGTTCAACTCCGTGATCCAAGAACCACCTCAACTTGATAATAAGGTTTGGTCTCTCGGAATTTGATGGCGATTCTTTGTTCATCCGGATCCGGTCAGCATTGTTCTTATCTCTCTTGAGGGAAATGTGCATGCACATTCCTTCAAATTGATGTTCAAAATACTAACAACATGGCAGAGTATGAAGCACTGTTGTTAGGTATGGAGCAAGCAAGAACAATGGGAATCAAGCTCTTACATGCAAAGGGAGATGTTGAGTTGATTGTTAAGCAGATAAGAGGTCTCTACCAAGTAAAAAAGGAAAAACTTCGGCATTATAGAGATCGAGTCTACTCTGCTATCCTGGATTTTTCAACTTTCTCGGTATCTTACATTCCGAGAGAACAAAATTCTAGAGCTGATTCACTTGCAGTGACTGCAGCTTTGTTAAATCCAGATCAGCCTCCCACATTTTTCAGACAGGGGGATTACAAAGTTGAGATGGTTTTCCGCCTGAAAGTTCTTGACAACGTCCAGCAATGGCAGGTCTTTAACGATGACAAGCAAATTGCTGCGTTTCTCCAACAAAAGGACAACTTTGAAGAGATCTACTATGAGGGAAGTAACTCACCTTCGAGACAAACTACAGTGGGAGAAATGGATGCAGATGTCTCAGGAAGTCAAAAGATTATCCAGCTAAAGGGAAATAAAATTCCTAAAGGCTTGGTATCTCTTGAGGAAATGTTTGACAAGCATGATCAGATGCTTAAAAAGAATGAAGAAAGTGGGGAAGGTTCTTCCTCCGATACATAGTTACTAAATTTGGGAGCAAGCAATGACCCCAAATTAGTAAATTTGGGTAAGTGTTGTTCAGAGGCAGAAAGAGAAGCTTTTACAAAACTTCTTAAGAAATACATGGATAATCCAAAGACTTTGTTCTTTGGGATAATGGTTTATACAAGAGAGGGATTGATGGCATATTTCTCTGATGCGTGGATAAAGCTTAGCAAGATCAACTCTTGAAACAGTTTCACAACATGGCTTGCGGTGGTCATTTCTCAGCCCGAGTCACTGCTCACAAGATCCTCTGAGCAAGGTATTACTGGCCCACACTTTTTCAGGATACTGCAGAGTGGGTATCTAAGTGCCAAGCGTGCCAACACTTTGTTGGGCATGTAAAATTACCCGCATTACCTTTAAAACCAATTGTAATTGAAGAACCTTTCCAAAGCGGTGGGAATGGACTTTATCAAGATATGCTCAACCCGGCCTCCAAAGGCGCCATCACTATATTCGACAACTACAGCGATTATTTCAGTAAGTGGGTAGAAGCCATTCCTGTTAAGAACGCTACTTCCACGGAGGTATGTAATTTTATAAAGGAAAATATTGTTGTCAGGTTTGGCGTGCCTAATAAAATAGTAGTAGACAATGCTCCAAATCTGTCTTCTGAGGAGCTGGTTGATTTCCGCTACACTCATGAGATCCAGCTGGTACATTCCTCCAACTACTACCCACAAGGGAATGGCCAAGCTAAGTCAAGTAACAAAAATTTGGTGACTATAGTGCGAAAGCTAGTATATGAGAATCAAAGAACTTGGCATAAGAAGTTATTTGATGCATTATGGGCCAATAAGAATTACACCAAAAAGGGTTATAGGCATATCCCCTTTTCAGCTACTATATGGAAGAGACATAGAGCTGCATCTTACCTTGGAACTACCGGCCCTACAACTTTCTAAAGCCCTAGAGGATTCTACATTCAGTGATGCTTTATTGAAAAAGGATAATGTATCCGATTGAAATGCGAGAGGTGCACTCAAGTTGCAGCAGAGATTATCGTGAGCATCAAAGGAAGGTGAAAGTCATCTTGGACGAAAGGCGGGGAAAGAAAGTTTGAAGTCAATGACTGGGTCCTTTTATGGGACAAAAGAAGAGAAACAAAAGGCATGCACGGAAATTCGATTCACTATGGAAAGGGCCTTTTGTGATTAAAAAGATCATCGGAGCAAATAGCTTCATTCTTGCTCATCAGGATGGAGTTGAATTGTCGTTGCCTTTCAATGGGCAACACTTGAAGCTGTTCCGGACATGAAAAGCAGGGTAAAACCTATATGTATATAAATAAAACTTTGTTTGTTTTTCCTTGTTTTGTTTTTGTGTTGTTGTTTTCGTTTGCGACCCCCTGTGCACAAAGGACAAGATACGAAACCGAGAGTGTTGGGGTCTTATCTTTTCCCTTGTCATTTTGACAAACGAAAAGATGTCCACAGACGGAGTGATCGGTGTCCCAGTTTTCACCCCAAAATGCTGGGACTACCCTATGTTATAAAAATTCGTACTTTTAAAATAATGGATCGTTTTGTGTTTTTATTGCTAGAAAGTTTCTGTATTGTGTCAAGATATTCCCAAAGAGCCATATAAGCCAATTTCGACAAATACCCAAATGCCCGAAATTGTTATATTCTGTCGTTGGGGATTTGCTGCGGGAAATTTGTATTTAATTATTTTGAGCCCCTGTTTGAGGCAATTTGTGCTCCAGTTTAACCTTGTTGTGATCGTACATGTCAATATTCTCATATACCAGTAGGGTTTTAACCATGAATGAATTCTAGGCTTTATTTGTGACTTCTGGCAACGTTTTGTGTTTTTGGTGTTTTCCGTTTTTTCTATGAAATTTCTCTCGGATCAATTCCTTTGCGGTTTGGTCCGATTCTTTCCCCGGAGTATCCGGAGATCACATATGCACGTTAGACAAGAAGGAATTTGCCACGAGGTCTGCTTCTCTCTGAAAAGACGAAGTCACGCACAATAAAGATTCTTCTGGTAGGCCGCATTTTGGAAAAAGAAGACTTTAAAGCTACTGATGGGATTTTTGTCGAGAATGAGACGGTGGGATTTTTGTACACTGCCAAGCAGGTACTCTTTCCCATAGAAACAACGCCACTTAAGTCATAATGGGAAAATTAGAAGCAACAGGCAAGGGGGAATTTCTTACCCGCTTGCGTAGTGAAAATTCCCATTGTGAAATAAAAGAAAATCACTTAGGGCATTGATAGGATTTTCTTACCCGCCTCAGGTAAATAATCTCATTATAAAAGTCAAACAACTTAAGTGGATCATGGGATTTATAGAGTTGCATGTGTAAGGTGAATAATCCCATTGTTAATTGGCTTTTAAAAATAGAAATTGTTTATGTCAAAAGTGCTACCCCTTTTGGGAAGGAAGGGCAACTTTAAATGCATTAAATTAATTAATTTCTTCTCCAAATTTGGCGCCCGGTATGTGGAAAAGTCAACAAGGGTAAAGTGGATAAAGGAAATTAGAATTAGAAGTTCTAAAATTAAATAAATATTATTTATTTAATGCAGCCCCTTCATGACAAAAAGTGCACCCCATTTGGGAGAAGAATAATGCTTTTAAAGTATTAATTGATTTAATTAATTTCTATTTTCAAAGTGGTAGAGGTCAAAGCATACTGTGAGGCTTAAGTTAACTGGAAGTAGAGTTAAAATTAAATAAATTTAATTTATTTAATGGCAGCCATGAACATGCACAAAATAGGCGCCCCATTTGAAGAGAAGTGCTTAATTAATTAATTAATTGCTAGGAATAGGAGGGGCAATAATTAATTATAGAATGATGTGGGTTATATAAGCAAGCGCTGCCATAAGAATGAATTGATTAATTCAATAACAAAGAAGTGCAGCTCAGACAAAAAGTGCGCCCATTTGAAAAGGAATTTTGCACGAAAGAAGGTTTATTTGCTCTGGAAGCTTCAAAATTTGGCGCCTAAGTTTGAAGGAGCTTGATTTGTCTGAATTATTGTCTGCATAGTGGTACAGGTGCTCAGGTGAAGTTGGTAAAATTCATGCTTGCTTTGCATGCAAATAAAACATCAAATTTTGGGGCAGCAGGCTTGATATATGCAGATTTTTATGATTAAAATCCACTGTTCAAGTTCCGGTTGCCATCTTTGTCTGAATTAATTGCAGGAATTCATTACAGGTGCTTTTATAAGAGAAAGGGAGCTCAAATCAATGTTCAATACATTGGATATATCCTCCGAATCAAAAATTATCCAGATTTGTACTGGTTGTGAAGAATTCCTTCCGATTAAAGAGGAAAAGAATTGTTCAGACAAAGATAGATATAGCCATGGCAAAGAGGGATGAGAAAGACCACAACAGAGTCATGCATCACTTCTAAGTTTGCAGACATTGGAGACAGATCTAGGTCTGGAACCTCTTTCCGAATTGATTAACATATCTAGAGCAAGAAAGACTTCATCCATGCGATCAGCGTGGAATCATCCGAGCTGCAGCATTTCCATTCACATGACCCAATTGTCGAGTTCACAAAGAGTGTGTTAGATCTTACCATCCATTATCCAGATTAGTCCGAGATGTTGCGGGGAAAACAATAATCTGTTGGATGCTTTGAGTTCATCAATTATTGTTTGAAGATTCTAGCAAGAAAGGTGGTCCCTACTATTAGCATACAGGGATATCGGAAACAAATGGTAAAAGCATAAAGTTGATTGCGTAGGAATAATGAACAGCGAGATACATGTAGACGCCCGAGATCTCCTTCCAAGTTCCCGAGAACTCTTCCACGATCCAATCTGGTACAAGAGGTGGATGATATTGCCAAATTGTTATGCAGGGTAAATGGCGAAGCGAATGCTCACAACTTCCACACATGGATGTATGCTTTCATCAGGACCATTGAAATCAACAAAGCAGATTCAATAATCAATTGGTCGAAAATCATTAGCGACAACATTGGTGAGCAGCTACGGGACGTGAGGCATACTTACAGCTTCAAAATGACTTCCTACTTGGTATATGCAGCAGCTTCACAAGGCATCTTCTCCAAGTTGGATAGATGTGGAGTTCTTTCCAAGGACCCTATTTTCGAGTGCTACCCACAACTTACTTTGTACTGCGTATGCAAGAAAGATTACAAAGTGGTCAATGATAGATTCTACGAATTCATTTGCAAGCTAGACGATGATCTAAAGGCTAACAGGGTGAGCAAGGAAGCGTGGGAAGTTGTCCAGGATTGGCAGTATCTTCATTTAGTTTGCGGATTTCACATACCTCAGGGTCACCGGCTTTTCTGGAGAACTAGTTAAGTTGCCCAGATATCCGAGTGATAGATTGGTCATCATGGAGCTGAGCAGACAACTTGTGGAGATGCATGACCTACAGTCGAAACAACACAAGTCTACAGGCTTCTTCCCAATCACTGTGGGCCATTATAGCTGCCAGAGCATTCATAAGGCCCGAGGAATTGAAGCGAAATGTTCTCTGAGTACGAGCAAGAGTTCTTCCCAACGACGGTTGAACTTCGATCCATTTGGAGTGGCAAGGAAGACAATCTCCCAGGAGTACGCGCATGTGCCTTCATTGGAAGATTTCTGGATGAAGTGCAAAAGTGAGTACGAGGTTAGAAAGAAAGATTTCAATAGGTTATCAACATGGAAAGTGTTTGACTTTGGATTAGCACGGATACCTGCGGATCTTAAAGATGATGGGCCTGTGTTACTTAACACATACCATCGGATGGGAGGAGATAGAGTTGTACTTCAGGAGAACATAGGGGGTTGCCATACGATTGAGGAAAGGTCTGCCATTGTTCAGTCAATACTTCAAACTGGTTGCTGACGAAGGGATACTTGCCTTGATGAAGCATTGATGAATCAAATCACGGGCAACTTCGGCCCAGGGATTCCCTCAAGAGGAAGCACAGAGGAGAAAGCAACAGAAGGCCTGAGAAGATTAAAGTGCACAGAAGGTCTCATTCGAAGGAGAAGATCACTTCTACGGCCATGATGATAGTTCCGGCTTCTCCAGCATCAAGTACTTCACCGTCTATTGCACCTCAGAAGACATTGCCATTCCTCCGTTGAATCCGGCAACATTCATCTTCTCTCCTCGGCCACTCCATTCAACGCCTCTTCCTGAAGAAACGTTGAAGCTGCAAATGGCCGAATTTGAAAGAGCTTTGTCTTTGGATGACTCAGAGGATGACAGCCACAACACTGTAGCGGTTTCAAATGGAGAGGAATCAGAGCGCGAGATAGTGGTGCACTCAAGACTTCTCATTCTCTCGAGAAGTAATTTCTCAGAATGGTTGACTTCGCAGTTGGTTCCAGAGGCTAGAGAAGAAATCAACTTGGAGGAACACGACTTGCAGTTGCTCCTGAATCTAAGCGGGAAAGACAGAAAACCTAAAGTTGCTAAGGTAACTTCAAGGTTGATCATTGAGGAGTCAAGGCGGTAAGTTTGCTTTGAGATGTCGCTTCGGTAGAAGGAAGGAGGATGAGCTCACGACAGAAGACATGACAGTAACCAGAGTACCCATAGGTCAAGCCACCACAGAAGGATTGAAGCAGGACACGCAGACATTGATAGATGCTCTATTCCTTAGGCTTGATAAAGAAAAGGCGGAGAAAGTTGAACTTCGGAAGCAGGTATCTCAGTTGTGCGAGATCATTGCCAGGTTTTTAAATCTTCCACTCCCATTTCAAAGCAAAGCGGTGAGTGATTATCGATGCGGGAAATGGAAGATGCAAACAACCAGTTAAAGCTATCGATGAATGGAAAAGTCGATCATTCTTCAAGCTTTTGACAAACTCGAAGAGGTGCCACCCGCTTAAAGGCTATGAAAGATGCATCGAGATCAGCTAAAGCAACCGGTGACAAGCACGATAGATATGAATACGATTCTTTGAGAGTAACTTTGAGTACTTTGGCCAAAATAAATAAGTCAGAGAGAGGTGTTGATTTGGAATGCAGTTGTGCCCGACGGATCGATTGAGAAGGGGAAGCGGCTTGAGTTTCCAATATCTTTTGTTTGGAGGTCTCAAGAATTATCTTTGAAAAGGATGCGAGGCACTTGAGAGTATGGCATCATCTTTACTAGACAATGTCATTGCTTTCACTAATGAGGAAGTGGTCGGAAAGCGTTACTTCATACACGAGGATCATTCCTAGCAAAGTGCCTAATTCCCTGGAAGGATCTCTTCTGATGGTGCAAGGGAGAATTGATGGAGCTGTAAAGCCTTTCACGATGAATTCCATCAGTAAGCTTGGTGGCACTGCAATCAGATATTGAGAAGTTCGGGCCTAGCTTGGAGGAGGTGGAAGCATGTATCAAGGTATTGAACGAAGGCTTGCTGCAGTTCAGGACAGAAAAGAAAGTCGTGGCTAAGACAGATGGGAAGATGTTGAATTACATGTTCAACAAGTATATTCAGTATCAGAACAAAAAGAAGATGTAGATGTTACAGCTAGCGTATCTCTCTTCTACTTTTTTCTTCTATTTTCCACGTTCTCGGATGTAATTATAAAACTTTAAAGTTATTGATTTTGAAACCGTTACTTTAAGTTATGTGGAACAATTCTATTAGTTAAGTGACAGATGTGTCACTTGAAGAGGAATTAGAGGGGGATGATTGTCAGATGTTATCTTTACCTTTTGTTTATGTTTCAGTTCAGTTGAGTTTCCCATTTGTACTTTCCCTTCTACATTCTATAAGTAGGAGAAGAACCTTCGGGTTAAGGATCAGAATTTGTAAGCAGCATTCTTGTGTTCCAGTTTTGTCTTTGCCAAACCCCGATAGCTATTTGAAGCAAAGGAATACAAAGGAGCAGATTTCTGGAGAACTTTGTGTCATGGTGCATTTTGTTTCTAGCTTTTGTCTTAGATCTACTTATAAACTTTGTGTTATTTTAGATCTAGATCTGAAGCTGCCTTTGCTTATAATTTTGTGTGTTGATATCTATTGGTTTCTTCTATGTGCATGCAATCAACTCTGTTATCTATTGATTGGGTTGCACATCTTCCCTATTTCTTCCTGTGTTTTATTATTCCCTTCTTTAAATATTTCTTTTCTTTAAACAATTTGCTTACTTGCTGCAAAACTATACAACTATGGTTCATGAGCTACATGGTTAAAGTAAAACCCCCATATAGATACTAGCATATTTTATTAACAAATCTGACACGGGAGCCTCACCGGTAAATAAGGGAGATTTATCTCATGACTGCCTAGGTTTTCAACTATGCAAAAAATCTAGCCAACAGAGACATTCCGAGGGATAGGAGTCATGCTATCCTTCTCAAAGAACAACAGATGAAGTGTAAAGAATGTCTAGAAGGTCCTTCCACCGATAGTTGGTGAGACAAACATCCATGTTGTGATGTGCTTGATGATGCACCCAAAGTGGTAACCAACAGTCTTGGTTGGAGAAAATCTCAATAACAAACATATAATCTATTGCTTCATAAAGTACATTCCTTCATTTTAATTGTTCTTTCTATAAGTTTATTTTTGCATAACATTAGCAATCTTGAGTTCAAATGTGCAGAACACAGCCCCACATTACAAACATTAGGGAAATTTGACAAAACTATGTTTTTATAATTTTACATATATGTATTGACAACTGCAAAACAACATGTTTCCCAAAATCCCTCTAATTGCATCTACAACTACAACCTCACCTACTAAAACCGCTTTCTCCCACTTGCTTGGGATCTCAAGAACATCAATAATACTTGCTTTTCATTTGAAGTTTTGGGCAGGGTGGAGGGTTGGGTTGCTGTTAGGCAGTTCGACATCCATAGTGTTATTTTATGATCATTATGTCACTGCCATAATGTGCTGAAGACTTGGAAGTTATATCCCATGGTGTGTTCATCTGTGTGCTCAGGGCCAGTAAAATAGTTCCAAAGAAAACGTGGAATTCCAAATGCATTGAACTTGTGAACATACATTGGCACGTTATCATTAATTCTAACATCAAATTTTCTTCACAAGATAAATATAATGATGTCAAAACTAGGATAATGATATATTTTTACCTTTACGTAGAATTAAAGATTGTGTGCATTTTGATTTAATAGGTTCTTTTGTCAATGTAGAAATGAACCAAGCAAATGGTAGAGATTAGAGAATATGCCTGCAAAAGATTACAATGAAAAGTATAAGGAGCATACAGAACCTGACAATGAACTTCAATGTGTGTTCTGTTGTCCACCTTGACTCTTGTTGCTTTGCCTGACATCAATTTGTGTCCAACAGTTCCAGCTATGCAATATCTACATGTCGAAAATGCAAAGCACTGTTATCAACGATTTACAATGTAATTCAATTCTCCGTAGTAGACAAGAATTTGTGTTTCCATATTGAAAAGAAAAATACCATATAGTGCTTCATTACAAAACCTACAAATGAACATATTTTTCATTAAGTTTTTAGAAATTATCAGCATCCTAAAGATAATCACTTGTTAGGCTGGCTGTTTTAGAGCCACATTTACAGTCATGAATTTCAGATCTGTTCGTCAGTATTCAACAATATTACTAAGTACTATCAGGAATTGAAGCTGATAAATAAGCATTGTAGACCTTGTAGAAATTCACCCACACATTTATGATTATTCTCATGTTTTTTGACATAGTTCTGACGCACAGCAATAATTTTCCCAGAAAGAGAAGAATGTCATATATCTCTTTCCACATAACTAAAAGAGATTCCAATACTATAACTGATACCACCATTTATTAGAAAGTTTTAATACCATTCAAGGTTGAAATAAATTAGAAATAAACACGAGCATTTTATATTTGAATAATGAGACTGTATCCCTACATCGAAAGCCATTTGTAATGTCCCCTTTTTTGAATTAATGCCAAATGGAGACTTCTTGCCATTCTCTTCCCATGGCCAAGAAGGATAAGTGAAGAGGGAAGTAATTGAGCTTCGTTTCAGTTTTTTTTTAATGTTTTTCTTTGGTGTTTTACTCCCTAAGGCAGGTTGGCTGGGATTATGAGATTCCCAACAAGGAATTAAAAGATAAAGTGAAGCTTGGAGGTCGGTTTTCACCTATTTGGCCTTTGTGCCAACCAAGGGATATAAAAGGAGGTCGCTTGGCCTCATTTGGATCATCTTTGGCGCATATACACTTACTATTTTGGTTTTTGGGCTGATTGCTCAATACCTTTCCACTTGAGGATGAAAACCCTCTTGTGTGGCATCCAAGGAGGACGAAACCCTTCCTTGTGGCATAGTGGAGAACAAAAACTCTCCATATTGGTGAATTAAAGGCATTTATTGAAGACTCTCTTGCTGATTTGGATCTAGGGCATCAAGAAGAAGACCTACAAAGAGCTTTGGCATATTTTGGAGCCCCTCTCCTAGGGAGCGACTAGGGTTTGAGTGTGATTTGGTGTCTTCTAGGGCACATAACTCATTTATTCTTTGATATTCAGACTTGGCATAATTTATAGGGCTGGAATCTATCATCTTTTGTAATTATTGGGGTTTGGAGACCTCCATTTTGATCATTTCTATTGGTTGTACCTCTGTTGTTCTAAATTAATTTTCCAGCTGAGTATTTGATTAAGTTTCATTTTAATCATTTCTATTGGTGTTGTTCTAAATTAATTTTCCAGCTCAGTATTTGATTAAGTTTCATTGAAAAGTGGCTTAAAATCTTCTTAAATTGTTTTCCTATGTTGTTGATGAGTCCTTTGGTGATATTTGGGTGATTTCTCACTAATTACAAGCTGTTGTTATAAAAATCAGACTGCTGGTTTACAGCTGTCATAAAAAACCAGTTGGCTGATATTAAATCTGAGTTTAATCACTTGGGGTTTGTGCGATTTCCTCCTTTTTCAGTTTCAGCCCTAGAAAGGGGCATTACACCATTTCCCGTGGCATATGTATGGCTAGGAAGACTAAAACAAATTAGTGTCACCAAAAGAAGAGTTGCAACAAGACGCTTAAACTCTTAAGATAGAATATGACTCTAAAAACAGATTCTTTGCAAGTCTCTTTTCTTTTTTGCCAAATCCTATAAAACCTCAATATTACTAGAAATAAAGATTAGTTCCAATCTTTTAAGGAAAAAAACTTCTATTCTAATATAACATTAGGGTTTACAATCTTAGGGTATGGTAAAAAAATTAAATGCTATCATCATTAATAGAAATATTTGGGGCACATGGTATGAACTCGTATGTCTACTACATAGAACCTGAAATTTTGAAGGATCCAATATTCTGGGAAAGATTGGATCCTTATACTCCTGCATATTTATACACATGCATGGTCAACCATCAATTTCAGTGAGTGTTGTAGTAGATGTGCATGTATGGATATGAAGCAGAAATAATAAATACTCATTTTCACATGGCATTAATATGATAAATGAAACATATAAACCCTAAAGTTGGAAGGATGAAAGAGAGCTACCCAGTAAGGTGATGAGATTCTTCTCTGACGGTGCCCACTCTTTGAAAACATCTAAAGAAAGTCCACCACTGATCATTCCAGGTGTGGCAAAAAAGCACACAAGGCCCAGGTGCATTTATTTGCGAGCGATCAAAGTTAGAGACTGAAAAATTTATACAAAATTGTGTTTAGTAGTTGTAATAAGTCCGTGCATCAAACATGCCATAGATTTCAGTTTGCATAATTCATGCAGAAAGTCAACAATGAAGTATTTCCCCATATAGATGTATATCTACCTCATCATTAAATAAAGAGTGACTTTTTCGGTCCAATTCTAGGAGGCTCAATCATGGACGAGTTTAACATTTGCACAAACACTTTCAGTGAGATACAAAATGTTTGAACAATCAAAAGGTAATTGACAACATGCTTTCTTCTTATACTAAAGATTAATTGAGATATGAGACTGTCAAAAAAACTTATAAGAGGAAAAAAATCTATCTAAATGTTGAAGATAAATAAAGAGGAAACGAGTACATAAGAAGAAAATAAATTCCAACATTCTTTAAAAGTCTGGTAAAATCTCTTCGACAAGCATTCAATGAATGTCCAACCTCAATGGAAAATAAATCAATTATTTTCATTTACTTACAAAATTATGGAATTTTTTTTGTTGTTAAGTCCTGAATCATCCCCGAACTCAACAAAAGTGGCAATGAGAACTTTTATGATGTCTCCATCCATTAGCTATGAAACTATGTTACCAGAAACATTAGGGTAGGATAATAAATTAACCAAAACCAATACCATTAAAGTTCAGTTAAATAACCCAGAAGAAAGAGAATACACAAAAGGAAAGAAGCTACTAAATCCAGCGAATTCATGCTTTCCTATGCATCCTGCATTTCAAATGTCAAAACTAAAACTTCTACCATCTGAATTTCTCGATTCAGATCAATAAAGTTTAATATCCTCTACCACAAAGTTTACATAAAGAATTTGTAACACCAACTTTGTGAAACCTTGCCTTGACCACCAAACTTTGGTGCATCATTAACCATCTAAATAACACACATTACTCTACTTGAAACCAATCTCAAAAAGGTCTTAGAAAAATGGCATTTCCAAAAACATGATCAACAGTTTCCTTTCTATCACAATGTCAACATAAACAATTTGTTAAAAACACTTTGAGAAGCCCTTGCCCTAAACCCAAACCATTGTGGTTCATTAACCATCGCAATAACTTAGACCTTCAAAGAAAATATATACTTTTAGATGTATTGACATGGTATTTTCCATCAGATTTCAGACAACTCCCATCTCTTATCAATCACACAAAAAGCCCAAATGTGTATATTACAACATCATAGATATCCTTTGGCACATAATTGTAGGCCTTCTCATTATTCTATCTCAAAATCTCTCCAATAAGCACATAGCCCCTAAAATTGCATTTTAAAAACATAACTTTCAGGGTTCAAGATATAGATTATTTGGTATGGAACCTTGTCTATTCTATTTAATTTTTGTACTATTCAAATCACTCCAGGTGTGTCATTGTTGAAACTCGTGATGTCAAAGGTCTCCCTAGAAAAACAATGTTTTTTTAGTTAGTATTTTCTCACAATAAACATATAAGAGACCAATCTTCCCTCTTGGGGAATGGATTATCCAAAAAGACCTAAAAGCCATATGACAAGTGTATGAAAGCTAATATGGTCAATATAAGGATCCTCTCTATAATATAGGATATAAGTAGAAGACCATAGAAGAGCCAACACTCAAACAAGATATAACCAAGGGGTGTGATAGTCGTGGATTTAGCAGAATGTAATCCACACTTGATAATTGAAGGTATGGGGTTCCAATATATCAAGGATATGAGGATGGAGCCTTACTAGGATCTTAAGGGCTTAACCAAAAGCTAGGGTAATAAGCAAGAGCTAATCCTAAATTAAGGGTTGTAATGCCATTAGGCAGTAAGTATGTGCAATAAAGAGAGCAATAATGTAATAGATAAGATATGCTACATTATCCTAGTCTAATACATCAGAATAATCAATCAAACCAATATAAAGGAAAGAGCTAATGGTTAGGGATACTTACTTTGGCATGGAAACTATTCACACATTAATCCCCCTCCTTGTTTTGTATCGCCGTGTGAGAGATAATAGAGCTGTAGCAGAATTAAATCACACAATAATAGTTGTTTCCTATGTACTATTCAGCGTAGTAATATACAAATATATAGGAGGAGTTTCAAGGAGAACAAACTCCACAAGTCTCTCCAACACACTATTGTATGGGTGTTCTCACAACTACCCAATATACATCCAAACCTATTTACGTGTGTGGTTATAACAACCATTATACACGTAAATCATATAACTAATTAATCAACAACCCTCACAAATATATAAACTATTACAATGGAGCACTATTATATAATGATTTCCTAACATTCCCCCCTTAGTGCGAACATGGGAGAAAAACAATCGCACTTCCTTCACAGCTTGCCACCCATGTGTGCTCATGATCTGGATGGTTTTTCGGAGAGCCAACAACCTTCAAGGATGGTTTCTTGGACAACCACCAACCAACAAGGATGGTTTTTCAAGACAACCAACAACCTCAACAAGGATGGTTTTACAGACAACCAACAACCCAAAACATACAGATGGTTTTACAGGAAAACCAACAACCCAAATATCATGATGCTACTTTTCCTTGTGCTTTCATCTTTTCCACTATATTTTCACATCAAGGAATTATGTAGGAAATTACTGCTCACTGAATACAAATCTAAAAAATGAAGAAAAGGAAATGGAACATTGAGACCATGTTCCCCCTCAATGTGAACTTTCCACTTATTCAACACAAAACAGAACTCTGAAATAGAATCACACTACACACAACTGAAAATGAAGCACACCAAAAACTGGAACACTTTGAAACCATAGTAGAAAGCAAAATACACACCACAATATGCCACCACAGTGCTTTATGTGACCCTGTCGTTGGTGACTGACGAGAGGTCATTGATTGACCTCCGTCTCATGTGCCTCCATCCTCTAGTAAATGACGCTGATACCTCAGCGAATGTGATCATGTTGCTCAATGATTTCCACATTACTTATTATTCTCGCCCACAATGTGAAATCGTTTATTTTTCGGACGTCGGGTAACACCGAAATGCATCCATAAGGTGATTTTTTCCATAATTTTTACAACGACATAATCGTGATGACAAGACGACAAAAATACTTTGACTCTTTTATTCGATTAGACACAAGATGTTCGACGACAACGATGATCGACTTTTAACTTCTAACAACACATAACTTTATATAATTAAAAACTCAAAATAACATATGAGAAATCGCCACAAACCCTTTGTATTGTGACTCAATGACTAACAAACTATATTAAGAGTTATTTAAAACACACTAGACATAGACTATAAAACTAATGTGATGACATATGACACTATTAGAAGGAGACAATAAATATCGAGTTAAAAAAAACATACGAAGAGATTACTATAAACTATAATGAACAATATGGACCTTAATACCTTCTATTAAGGTAAACAAAATGTGTCCTAGTCACTAAAGTAGAATGAATCGACTCATAATGACACCAAACTTTTGACAATAGACTAGAGATAAAAGCAAACAGACTTCTAGTAATATATTTTGCATGACCGACACTAGCTATTTTAACATAGAAAATTCACATGCACATTCAAACAAATTTGACACGGACTTTTGACATTTGAAAGAGCACAAAAACTTTCATTACCCGACTAGGGTTCCGAGGCAAGTTGAATTTAGAATACTGACGGGAGGAGTTCTCTTCTCGCCGCCGAGAAAAAATGACTAGCTCAATTCAAGAGGATCCTCTTGTAGTTTTGTCTCATTGATTTGAGGGGAGTTGAGTCTTTGTTTCGGTTGTGGAGGTGATGAACTCGCCAAAGTTTGCAAAGTCGAGCGGAGGATCCAAGTACGTAGCAGGTCTTCGAGCTAGGAGAAAACAAAGCTTGTCGCGAATGGGAGATGAAATCCAAACTTATTATACATCTAATGCCCAACGTAGAGACATCAACCGAGAAGCGGTAGATCTTTCGCCTAATGGAAAATTCAGAATAACACAAACCGACGTAACTACAACTAATGCAGATCAAATGCCAATATAAATCCCTGATAAATGCAGATCAGGTCCGATCTAGTTCACGGGAAGTAAACAAAGCTGAAAATATATTAAGTTTGTGTAGACATCAAGCTTGGGAACTCTCCAAAAAGAAAATTCATGTTCAGAAAATCGAGATATGAATCCATAACATGCACAGGTCTACAAACATTTGCTCCAAAATAAACAATGTCTACAGTCTAACCTGTTAACATACAACTAATTAATTGAATTTTTTTCCTTCTAACACTCGGAGCAACTCAAATGTCATGACATTGCTCCTTTTCATTCTCATAAATCTATTATGCTCATGATGACTATCGTTGCTCGATACCAAATAATGGAGATGTAGCAGAATTAAATCACACAATAATAATTGTTTCCTCTGTATTATTCAGCGTAGCAATATACAAATATATAGGAGTTTCAAGGAGAACAAACTCCACAAATCTCTCCAACACACTATTCTACGGGTGTTCTCACAACCACCCTATATTCCTCCAAACCTATTTATGCGTGTGGTTACAACAACCATTAAACACGTAAATCATATAACTAATTAATCAACAACCCTCACAAATATATAAACTATTACAATGGAGCACTATTAAATAATGATTTCCTAACAAGAGATTGTTTGAGTGGATGATCACAAGAGGGATAAGTGAGAAGAAGACCTACATAGACCAAAGATGGGGACTCCAAAGACTAAGGTAGGCCTTGCTGGCTCGGCTTCTATTTAAGGCAAGAGCATCCAAGTTCACAATCAATGTGGATCAATCAAAAATGATTAGAGTAGAATTTGAGTGTTTTCATATTCAAAGTGTGAATTACGTGAACATATCAAAGGAGATCATTAGGTTTGCAATGTATTTTAGAGTTCAAAACATTTATCAAAAGTTGGCATGCAAACAAATTATTTCAATGGTTCAAAGAAAAATGTATTCGACAACAACAATGTCCATGCGTAGGAAATGGAAGGTCAAAATGCATTGCGACATCTCCATGGTATGCATACATCTTCAAATAGATAGCACAATGCTTTAGACACTTAAAGCAAGACCGAGAGTCTTTAGACAGCTTAATTTACATCACCCTTAGATTGATGTGGGTGGATAATCACAAAAAGGATAGGTAGAAGAAGACCTAAGTAGACCAAAGGTGGGGACTCCAAAGACTAAGGTAGACCTTGGTGTCTCAACTCCTATTTAATGCAGGAGCATCCGGGTTCACAAGCAATTTGCATCAGAAAAAAATAGTTATAAAGAGTAGACTTTGCATGTTTTCATAGTTAGTTTGAATTGCTGCATATTCAAAGGTGTTCATTAGGTTTGTAATGCCTTCTAGAGTTCAAAATATCTTTCGAAGTTGGCCCAAGCAAGTATTTCAATGCCACAAAGTAGAAATGTGTTCGACAACAAAGAATGGCCATGTGTAGGAAATTGAGGGTCAAAATGCATTGTGACATCTCCACGGTACACATACGTCTTCAAATAGATGTTAGAAAATGTGCACAAAGAAGGAATGAAGAGAAACCGAATGCACACATTATTCACTGTGTGTCTTTCATTTTATTATGTGAGAGATGGTTGAAGTGGTTACAGCCATTTATTAATTAATATATTCCTAATATTAACTTAATGCTAAACTGAAAGTCTTAAATTCTAATACCTGTAATGTCCCTTTCTAGGGCTGAAACTGAAAAATAGGAAACAACACCAATCCCACTTGAGAGTAATCTGATTTTTATAACAGCAGATCTAAAAATATCAGAAAACCCTAGCAACAAACTGTATAGGGACTTCAACTCATCATACAACTATGTAATAACTATTGAAAATGCTTCTAAATAATTAATCCAATCACGACAACATTTATCAATCCAATTTACATCAAAGAAATGGAGAAAACAAGTGATTACACCTAGCTGCAATTAATTTTATGACAACAACAGTGCAACCACAACCAAGGGCTGGAAATAGCTCTTAAACAACTCCTAAAATCACCAAATTGTAGATTTCACCCTTATAAATTATGAGGAATTGAATGATGCAAAAACATGGAGAAACCCTTCAAATCAATGCAAACCCCACTCTTATGCAATTCGTCCCACTTGGAAAGGCTGAATTATTAGCTCAACATGCAAAGAAATAATTGCTTTCACCTTTAGAAATCAGTACAAGTCCATCCATGCAAGAATCAAACCATACATCCATCAAAATACCACCAAAATGTTCTTGATACAAGTCACCTAGGGCTAGATACAAAGACATCAGCTCTAAATACCTTAAGATATTCAATGATTCCAAATATCCTTCCTTGAGGGTTTTTGTCCCCAAGGCAAGTTCCGCCATCAAGGGTTTTCTTCCTTGAAGGGATCTCAAACAAGGGTTTTCATCCTTGATGAGAGGGATAGGAAAGGTACAGCCTTTACCAAGAAGAAATAATAAGATTGAACATATGACATAATGGCCAGGCATCCTCCTTTTATAACATAAGGGGTCCTACATCATAACTTATGCACCTTATAATATTAAAGTCTATTTCTAATTTGAGCATACATGCTCACAAAACAACTAACTAATTAAGCAATTTATTTAATCTATTGAAGCGCTAGGCATCCAATAGGAATACAACATAAAATAGTGCAATATTTCCTAAAACTAATCCAAATATCTTCAGACAACTTTCCTCTGGCTCCAAATCCTTAGTCCCACAAGGAAGGAATGGAATAAGGTTTTCCGTAGCCACTAGCTTGCAAAAGGGGACATTACATACCTCCTCTTAAGGCTTAAACCATAGAAAGAATATATAAACACACTATTATAAGATTAAAGTAACAAAACTAAACAGGACCACGCATTTTTCAGAAGTTTTCCCTTTGAAAACAGTTCTTTGACCAGGTAGAGCTCCATCAAGCTACCTCATAACCTTCGTAAAGGTGTAGTTCCCAAGATGAATTCTCAAGTTCCCGGATTACACCTCACCAAACTCCCGAATCACGAACCTCCCAAATTATTGGAAAGCCATCCATATTGAGATAGATCCACAGTGCTCCATCAAGTTGTCTCATGACCCTCGCAAGGGTATAATTCCCAAGATTCGGTCAACCTTCCTTATGAGTTGCCTTCTTACCATGTACCTAGTAGGTCAACCTTCCTTATGAGTTACCTTTTCAAACCAACTATCCGCTACTTAGAGTTTGACTGATACAAGTGCCCAAAATCTGACTGTCTAAGCAAGATTTGACTGTGTTCTTCTCATAAACATTAATACTCTAATGTAAACCCCTCGCTTCTTGCCACTATTCCCTACTTTCACTCTCCTCCTCACCAGAGTCTTTACAAACCTTAGAACTCATGTGTTGAAGTCCTCACACACAAAATGCTTCTTACAGGCCCTCTAATTGGGAAGACACAGTCAGGCAGAGTTCTCCAAAATTTTGATTGAAAATCCCCTTCCAAAGGTTCTAGGGTTTTGATGCCACCCTATTCTCATCAAATACCCCGTCTCAGGGACTTGAACAAGACTCAGAGGTCTATTGAGTTATCTTATTAATTTTCCTCGTCACCAATAAATCCTAAAACAGAGTAAATCCGGACTGAGGGAGATTTGTGATTTTATTCTTCTTTAATTAGTTCTTTCAACAGTTTCTTGGTGTTTCAAACTCTTCTCAGTACTTCAGCTCCTCTAGATGCCTCTTGATCAGGTTACTTAACATCTTGTTACCTATTCCATCAATAATCATCAAGACAAACTGTATCTCGCTGTTTCACAATGCTTTAGATTCTCAAATCTGAGCTTGTATTAATACTGAGATGCTAGGCCTATTTGACTTCTCACCTCCCTGATAACAACTTACATGCATGCTCTGTTTTTTACTACCCTTAACCATTCTTTAATTGAGCTTTAGTTTTCAACTCAGCCAAAAAGGACTGTGTAATCAGTTTCTCCACACCAAGCCCTTGCTCACAACTCTTAACTTAGGAACTTGTCTTTTCACAAACCCAGTACAACTTTTACAGTTTCTAGATCATCTATTAATGCCATAACTCTCTTGATATTCCTTAACAATCTTCTAGTAATCAACCCAACTCTCCAACTTTTGACAACTCTTTGCACAACCACAAGATGGTTCAAACTTACAAATAACAGTTTACTTACGTTAGTTGGTCACTGTCAACATTTATCCATGTATAAGTTCTTGATGCTCCATTAATTCTTCCTTGACTCCTACATAGCTTCGAAAAGCCACAATCTCTGATTCTGCAGTATTCCTTAGGTTTATACTAGTCCTTTAAACCTGCGATTAACATTTCTTAACCCATATACAATAACACTCTTTCACAACTCTTATGCCATCCTCAAAACACATAAATTTACTCAAGAAGAATCCTTTATTGATAAATTTTCATGACATTACAAGGCTTTCTGAGCCATTTACAGAACTTCTTTTCATTCCTACCTACTTCCTACCTCCCTTCCTCATGCATTCATTCGAATATCTCTAGGAAAATATGCCCAAGGAGGTAGTTAGGGCTCTATTCCTACTAACTTACCCATGATTGCTTAAACCCAAGTGAGTTACCACCTAGGTAAGGTTGAGTAGGTCATGATAGGTGGAAAACATGTCTCAAGACCCATTAATATTATTTATCATACTTTTCTAACACCTAGGCTTATGAACTACAACTAAACAATTTGAAAATTCAAATTTGAGGTTTTGGAGGAAACCTCTTATTACAAGCAAAATGAGTCCAAATGAACTATTTACATCACAAAGCCTCCAAATGAACTCCACAAACACCTATAAGACTAAAACACACCCAAAATTGTCTATTTACAACGATGCTCCTACATCACAAAATGGGGAGGATCAAAATCATCAAAGGCGTGCATTTTAGCCATGCTCCATTGTGAGAGAGAACATCAAGATGTCTAGCTTGGACATGGGACATAATGTATCACCATGGTCAAGGGTTGTATAGTACATGCTTGTGTATCACCATGGTCAAGGGTTCCGAGTGTTGTTATAAGGGTCTATGGCAATAATGTCAAGTTGACTAAAGGATCATAGAGAAAGAGATGGATTCTCTTGAACTATTTTGGCAAATTCCAAATTCATTACAATCAAAGAGAACTTCGTCATAGTTGTAAGAGATTTTGTTAGCATTACAAGGAGGGTCTTTCTCAATCTTGGCTTTAAGTATGAGTTGAAATTGGTCTCTTAGTAATAGAGATGAAGGGAGCCAATCTATAATACATTGTGGTAACTTGTTTTCGTTACATGTATTTTGGAGATAGGCCCGTCATCATTAGACCATGTAAGAGTGACTTGGATATCTGGTTGGTAGTGAAAGAATTCCAAAATTGGTACACTATGCACGGTTGGAATGGTAAGAATATGGAACGCCTTGTTAGGATTGATAATGGGGATGTCCCATGGGTTGGAATTAGCCTTGTGTTTGTATTTTTTATTATTGTGAATAAATTGATGGCATCAATTTCTGGAATATGCATTCCTCTATTGTGATGCGTCCACAATTGGCCTAAAAAAAAAAGGTTATAGGAAAGTGGAAGATGATCATGACCTTGGTGCAAATTGTTTTGGGTTCCATATTGATGGGGGCCAAATGCATCTAGGGGGCTTTTGATGGGTTTTATCAAAGCAATGACAAGTGAGACATGTTCACTTGAGGTCTTGTTTAGAATATCCTTAGGTTTTGACTAACCATAAGGAGAAGTTCATCCACTAACTTCCTTACTTGGACATCAATGATTATGACACTAAGAAGGAGGGGAGGGTCATCAGCGGGGATGAGCATTTTCTCATTAATTGTGTGATCCTCATAATACTCTATGAAAAGTGTTATTATTTTGGTGAGTCATGGTTTATATGGTATGAATCTTGAGGGTAGGTGGGGGTTGATTGGAAGGGTCTTCCTCAATGATTGCTTGTAATGTCCCCTTTTCCACGCTAGCCATTATGAAGGCCTTGGGCCCATTCCACCTTCTGTGGGCTTGACGGAGGGAAAGCAAGGAGGTGAACATTTTCATAATTGTAAGTAATTTTCTTATTTATTTAATTACTAATTATGGCTCGAGTGATTCGATTAGGTGAATGACAAAGCGAAAAAGGAACTTCTATCTTCACCTTCATTAAGGTCGGTCTTCTTGAGAGCTACAAGGAGATAAAGAAATATTCTTTTATGAGGTCGGTCTTCTTAAGTGAAGATTAAAAGTGTATTTCCCCCTTCATTAAGAGGTCGGCCATGAAGACTGAGCTTCTAATCCATCCTTGGTGCCAAAGAAGAGGTACTTAAGGAGGATCGAATGGAGGACATTCTTTTTTTTTTTTGATAGATAAAGCGGGTTGAAGGGACCCGTTCCCTATTTACATAAACAGAGGCCTCGGCCTCAAGATTTCAAAGCAAAACAACAAAATCATAAGAGCAAAAAAGCAATTGGATATACACGAACATAGGCCAACATTATCCGAGATATACTATAACTATAGTACTAGGCAAGAGAGGGATTACTCTCCAGACCCCAAGGTGACAGCAACACTAGCAGCCTGAGACACCCGACCAAGGCTGGTATCATCTTCCATTTCAACTTTCACTTTAGAATTCGCCCAGTTCAGCCAGAGAAAGTCATAGGCCCCTGCCGCAAACAACCTGCAGCTTTCGGTCCATCCAGGCGGGATAGGGTCCAACGGAGTGCAGAGGGTCTTCAGATTAGGAAGCACCAGCGGGCATGGTTGGCAGCCCGGTCCCGGGCATACACCACCAAAGCTCTCGGTGAAGGCCGGAGAATGTCGAACCATTTTTAAGTTCACCAAGACACCCATAACCACCCCCAACGCACTCGGTAAAGACTCATGCACAGCCCAAAACGCCAGACAGCAATTCGCCACTTCGGAGGCCAAGTTACCACAGTATGCGGTCGAAGCCAAACTCACAACATCCGCTTTAGAGGGATGGATTATCAGAAGGTTCTCAATGAATACAGAGGCAACGCCACTGTTGACACGTGGCCAACCAACAACAGATAGATAGTCTTCGCCCAGGAATCCTTTAATGGCATCCAACTCTTCGACGCAGGAGAGATGAAAAATTCTTTTCAGCCGGTTGTCTGTTATCCTGGAACGAAACGCCATTTCACGCAGATCACAGCTCAAGGCAATTCGACGGCAGACAAGGGACAACCATAGCTAGCAAAAGGAGGGAGAAAAAATATAAGGAGAAGCCCTTGTCCAAAGCATTAAATAGACCCTTCACATCCCACAAGTGTATCATTAGACAACGTGTGCTCTGAAATCCACCTCATGCGAGATCAATATCCCCAATCCTTCCCACGCTTTGGAATTGAATGCCACTATCTCCTGTTGTGCTTGCTCGATCACTGCATTCGCCAGCTTGTCTCGCGCAATTATTACTTTCCCGAAACACGTGCTTAATGTTCTAGGCACTGAAATTCCCGAGTTGCCAAAGGACCTTTTTAACTCCTAGGTCCAGTTTCCAAGACAGAGCTTTCTTTTTAATTATGGCATTCACAATTACTAGCGAATCCCCTTCGATTTCCAGATTTTCTATCTTTAAGGAGGCCACTAGATCTAGACCTTTGCTCAGAGCTTGTAGTTCAGCCGAATTACAAGTGCCATCCCTGAGCTTGTAGGAGGCGGCACCAACCAATAATCCCTTTTCGTTTCTTATAATGCATCCAATACCGGAGGTGCCCGGGTTACCTCTGGCTGCTCCATCAAAATTTAGTTTGAGAAAACCTGGGGTGGGGGGAGCCAACAGGCTAACCAACGGCGCGAGGCTAAGGAGATCGAAGGGCGCTAAGCACCTGCTCCGGCTTGACGATTCTAGGCCAGCGCTGCTCAATTTCCCTGTCAATGTTGGAGAAGTGATGAAAGTGGGACCAATTAGCAAAAACCACCTCAGAGATAGCCCATTCCAACCTGAGAATGACCCTGTCCACCGGATGTGCCAGAGAAGTAGCACGATACCACACAACCAAATCGAGGAGAGAGCGCCAGAGTGGAGGTTTACAGGCCAAGCCAAAATGGCTGCCGGGAGTGTAGAGGGCTAGACCCACGGGAGATTGAGCCTGGCACACAACCAACTCCAACATTCAGCTGTGAATGGGCAATGAAGCAGAAGATGATCACGATCTTCCTCATGCTTCTCACACAGAAAGCACATTGAGGGACCATGAAAACCAAATCTCTTCCTCCTTTCTTGAGTGAGAATTTTGCCTTTGAAAGCCATCCAAGCGAAAAGGCCAGCTTTAGGGGACCAACATGCCTTCCAAATTAGAGCCTCAGCTTCCTGCTCAACATGCAATAATTTATAGCCACAGCGTGGGGAGTATTTCCCAGAAGAGGCCGCAGTCCAGACAATTTCATCATTACCCCGGAAAGCACTATCTGTCATTCCTGCAGAGCCGAGCGAAAACTATCCTTAGTTTCCAAAGAGAGATTTAGGTGATCAATACTTTTCCATTCCAATAGAGCAAGAAAAATTTCGGAATCAACCCATAGTTGGAAACATATGGTCCCCATTCTTCAACTAAGAGCCTCTTGATTTCCCCAAACTCAGGATTTTCCCCAAGCATGGGAAAACCATTCCAAGGATCGTCCCAGAATAACACCCTGTCACCTTTTTCGATTTTCTAGGCCGCATTGAATAAGAAGAGCTCCCGACATTCAACTAAGAAGTTCCATATATGAGAACCATGAGGGGGATTAGCAATGTGGAGAATTGATTCCGGAAGATGGGCCCCCAGATATTTTTTTTCCACCACTTGGCTGCAAAGACACGAGGTTTTGTGAGGAGATTCCAGACAAGCTTGGTGCCTAGGGCCAAGTTTTGAATACCCAAGTTGAGAATGCCAGCCCTGCCTAGATCTTTGGGTTTGGACAAAGTTTCCCAGCTGATCAATGGGATTTTCCTTTCCATAGAGGGACCTTGCCATAGGAACTTTTGCATAATCCCGATAAGCTTTGATAGAACACTTTTGGGGATTTTCAGTATGGAAAGCATGTATAAGGGGGAGGCACTGAGAACAAATTTGATGAGGACCAGTCTTCCAGCTAGTGATAGCCATTTTCCTTTCCAGGAGTTGAGTTTCAAATTAACCGAAGAGAGGAGATCGTTCCACATCGAGGTCCAACCCGAGCCACCAAACAAAGGCACACCAAGATATCTGCAAAAGGACATTCTTATCATTGATCTATTTTGACATTTACTTGGATTTGGAGCTAGTGTAGCTTCTCTTATTGCCATTTAAGGACGAAAACCCTTCCTTGGAAACCTATTGAGGACGAAACCCTTCAACAGGATCGCACTTGGGGATAGAAAGTGCTTTGGCGGCTTCACTCGGAAGTCACCAAGTGAGCTTTAAGGAGGATTTTATATTTATTTCTTCCCTTCTAACCCTATGTGACTTGCTTGGGTGAAGGGTTTGATATCATCTAGGGCACTTTTGGAAAATTTGAGTTGAGATTATTGTTCTTCATATTTTATAAGGCTGGAATCTACATTTTGGTGATTTTTGGAGAAGTTTATCTATCATTTCCAGCCCTTGGTTTTGGTTGTACTGTTGTCATTAAATTAATTGCAGTTAGGTGTAATCACTTATTTTCTCCATTCTTTTGATGTAATTTGGATTGATAAATATTGTCATGGTTGAATTAATTATTTAGAAGCATTTTCAGTTGTTATTGTATGGTTAAATGTCAATGTGAAATCCCTATGGAATTCGCTGTCCAAAAGGACTGATTATTGATTATTTTAATAAAATTGAAGTGTATTTTCAGTCATTTTTAGATTGATGCTTGTTGGTTGATGGTGTATTTTCATATCTAGTTCATTAGGGTTTAGGCTAAACCCTTACTCCTAGTTTTATCCCTAGAAAGGGACATTACATTCTAGGGATTCTTTCTAAGGCATGAAGTTTTTACATGAGGAATTCATTATCTTGAGGAGATGTATTCATAAGTTTCCTAAAGGGAACCTTACAAACCACGGAATTAAGTTTTTCAAGGAAGTCTCACAGGGGTGTTTGATAAGATCTATAATAGTATTTTGGTTGAGAATTGTTATAAGTGATTGGATATTTGATGATTGAAAGAGATTTGGTTCTAGATTGAGGAGCTTCCTCCTAACGATGAGGAATAGCCTCCTCGGTCGATGGCCCGTTGATGGAATGGGCTCCACATTAGATTGGTCGTTAGAAGATGAAGTAAAGGAGTCCTTAAAGCAACATCCGTCAGTTGTCGCCCTCAAAATCCCTCCCTCATTTTTAAGTCAAATTCAAAAATTTTGAGCTCACGCCCTCCAGAAGTGTTCAAGTAAAGTTGGAAGTCTGAAAAGATAGAGAAATTCATGCTTTGAAGTTGTTTAAACTCTCCAGTCTGCGTGGTTTGATAAATTTTCCGTTTCCCGTCTAGATGCGTGAAAATTCTATTGTTGTCCTCATTTGAATGAAATTGTCAATCTTTCTATGGCCATGGATCGTTGAACCTTGTATTGTTTTCAATCCCTTGGTTCGCGAAAGAAATTTGAAAATCGGGTGCGAAATGGTGGAGTTTTCTTCTTCTCTACATTTTTCCACAGTCGTGAATGACGAGCGTTTTCTTCCCCATCAAATTTTGGCCCCATTATCCACGGGTACGTGGACATATCTAATTAGAGGCGGGCCAGCGGAGCAATTTGAGGTTTTGAGCCTTTTTGTAAAAAGGGCTAAAAGTCATAAAGTGACCCGCAACCCCGATCATGCTATGAAGGAAAAAGTCAAATGTTGAGCCCGCATCAAAAGAATCAAAGCGGGAGGCGAATTATCCGGGAGATTTGAGAATTTGAGCCTTTTTCAAGAAAAGGGGTAAAAGTTAAAAAGTGACCTGCAGCCCCGCCAAACACAAAGGAAAAATTCAAATCTTGAGCCCACCGTTTGAGAGTCAAAGCGGGGAGGCGAATCGTCAATGAGATTTGAGAATTTGAGCCTTTTTCATTATAGGGGGCTTAAAGTTAAAAAGTGACCCGTAGCCCCACTAAACAAACGTAAAAAGTCAAATGTTGAGCCTGCATCAAAAGAGTCAAAGCGGGGAGACAGATCATCGGGAGATTTGA
The DNA here is from genome assembly GCA_018340775.1 of Taxus wallichiana var. yunnanensis. Taxonomy (NCBI): domain Eukaryota; kingdom Viridiplantae; phylum Streptophyta; class Pinopsida; order Cupressales; family Taxaceae; genus Taxus; species Taxus wallichiana. Next base: position 105,162,000 of record CM031242.1, read on the forward strand.
GAATTTGAGCCTTTTTCATTAAAGGGGCTTAAAGTTAAAAAGTGACCCGTAGCCCCGCCAAACACAAAGGAAAAGTCAAATATTAAGCCCGCATCGAAGGTCAAAGCAAGGAGGTGGGCCATGAGCAATTTGTGTTTTTGAGCCCGCATTGAAAAAGGTAAAATTATAAAAGTGACCCGCACTTCCTCGCCAATCAATTAAAGCCACGTGTCGAGCTTATATCAAAAGCGGAAGGGCAGACCAAAATGTAAAAAATGTCAAATCTCTATAAAGTCACAAAATGCAAAAGGCATCCTCTACGCCCGCTCCAGTAAATTTCTCCCATGTGGATGGCTCTGGTTTAAAGTTTCAAAGGCAAGATGAAAGGTTTAAATTCAAAGTTACAAAAAGAGTATAACAACTGCATTATGAAAAGTCTAGTTTTTCCACCATGGGCATTTCTTCGTGAATCAAGAATCAACGTCACGCGAATGACGGAAAAGATTGTAAACCGTTTCTTGCTAACAAAGAAGAAGTTATAACCATTTTTTACAAGATATTTAATGGCTTCTTCACGCCATTGTACGAGCGTTGGCAATTGATCTTGTAAACTCACGAGTGCATTGTACTTAGAGAAAGCAAAGGAAATAGCCATTTTCTTCTACTTTCCTCCATTCTCAAATTTCTTCCGTTCCCACATTATGTACAACTCTGTTTAAGCATCAATACAAGAAGAAGGATTTTGTAGCCTCTTTGATGAGGAGATTTTAGAAACTTTGAGTTCGCAATCTTATCTCATCTTGTTGCCATTTGTAGGGTTGTTTCTTCTCATAAATGCATGTGTTGAAGTTTCTAATTAATGTGTGCAAGAATCTGATTTCTTGCTTGCAACATTAGTTTCCCTATCTCGTTTCTCACTCCCTTTCCCACCTTTAGACAAAGTATTCCCTAGCGAGAGATTGCTAGCTTTGCCGCTAGGTCAGTCGAGTGCCCTTGTTGGATACTCGGCCGAAAGGCCACCAAAGAAATCCACACTTTCTCGCGCATGCATACAAGGCAACTGCACCGGTTAAGTAGAGGGACTTAGATTCCCAGAGCGTTGGCAAGGAATCCACACCTTTGTCCAACCAAAAATTCCTCGCCAACAGCTGCACCCACCGTGAGGTAGATTTAGCAAAGATCTCGCACTTGAATGCAACCACAAGGTCAAAAAATTCAAAATTCAAAAAGAGAAAAATTTCTAGAATTTGAATGGCTATATGAGCCACATGGATTCAAATCATGGCTATTCCAGAAACCCTCCTATTGAAAGACCCGAATTGCTCTTCCACATCCAAGAAGACGTTGCTTTAGATTTGAGGGAAGCTATCTGGCATAATAGACAAAGTGCCAATCACTACTTCATTGCCACGAGAATTTTGGACCTTGAAGAAGAACGCTACCTGCTGAATTAGAGAGGCAAAGACAAATTCCAGCACCGCAAAGAAGAGCATAGATTTTCAAGTTGGCGGATAGAAGATACACCCGCAACAAAGACAAGGAGGACAAACTGATCCCATTTTTGAGGAACTTCAAAGGAGACGAGCTACTGAATCTAGAGGCTTCCTTCTCAAGCAACCGGTCATGTTGGGAACCTGAGTGTTGCCAATCCTTTGGACGGTGAATTTCCATACATCAACGAGAACCTTGAAGATTTCACCGACGTAGAGACCGAAGAAGAAGCTAGAGAAAGAGAAGCAAGAGCGGAAGAGGAAATAAGAGCTCAACTTGAAGAAATCGAGAGACTTCAAGCCGAGGCAGACGAAAGAGCAGCAGCAGAAGCTGCAGCCTTAGCAAGGTTGGAAGCTAGAAACAGAAATAGAATGGGGGATCGTGAGCATGAACGTGATCGTGAGGCCCGTAGGCCTAATGTACCATGGGGAGGAAACACCGGTCCACTGGCTCTTGCTCAACCACTCCATGAGCTAACGAGAGGCTCGAGAAAAAACTTCCCAAAATTCAGTGGGGATTGTTCTCAACACCCTGAAGAGCATGTAACAACATTTATCACTACTTGCGGTGTGTTGGGTGTTGAGGATGAAGATGTGTCGGTCGACTCTTTGTGGAGTCACTTCAAGAGAAAGCTACCGAATGGTTCTACAAGCTACCCCGAGGTCTGTCACCTGTTGGGAAGATATAAGAAGTGCATTCGAGCACAGGTTCAAGAGCATAGAAAATTGTCGGATCTTTTGGTCCAATTGGTACAAATGAAGAAAGAAACCTCCGAGTCAATGAGAGACTTCAGTAAGATATAACAGAGTGATAAGAAGAATCCCTAAAGATGTGGTGCCTCCTAAAAATAATTTGAAGAGATTCTTCATCAGCGCCTTGCCATCAGAAGTAGGTTTCTTCCTTAGAAGAACCCAACCAAGAACATTAAGGGAAGCTCAAGACCATGCAATAGAAACCGATGATGATCTAATCTTGTCCGGTAAGGTGAAAGCCCCAATGGAAAGCAAAAGGGTCAGAATTCAAACTCAGTCACCACAGATCCGATGTTCCAAAAAATGGCAAATGACTTGGTTGCCTTGAAGAAACAACTATCTCAGATCACAATGCGGAATGCTTCAAGGAGACCAAACCCTCCAGATAGGCCAAGGATTGCTCCACCTCCTCGTCGAATTGCTCTTGAAGCACCACCAGTCAATGCCATCTGTGACACCAAAGAGCCGGAGGAGGAAGCAAAATTGATGAAATTGAAGAAGAAAATATGGAAGACTATGAAAACTATCTTGAGGTCGAGGAAGTTGATATGCACAATGGCCTAATTGAGTACGTTGATGATGAAGATGAGAATGATGAAGAAGCTCCAAGTTTCTCATGTGTTGTTTTCACTCATGCACAATCCAGAAAGGTGCTTCATCCTCAACGGTTGCGGTAAAGGATAAGAAGAATAAAGAAGATTCTCCTCTAGAGGTCACACAAAATAAAATCATCAACAAAGGATCACCATTACCACCTTCTATGGAGTCGGCCAAAGAAAAACTAGACTCACTAGTTGTCAGGGATCATGCTACTACGCCAAGTGAGTCATCTAATTCTTCTCCCAGCTCAAAATTTGCTAAGAACAGTTCTCCTTTAAATGTTGTTCTGAAGAACATCTAAGGTTCGATCAAAAGCTACACCCTCACCCCCTTCCAAACCAATTGCTACACCCGAAAAGGAGAATTCAACACCCGAAGTAGCAAAGCCTCTACCATGTAAATCTTCCTCCATTTTCGGAACCTCTTCCTCACTCACCACAACCCCATTTGACTTTGTGGAACATGCAAGCAAAACCAAAGTCCAGCTCTCAGAAATAGAATACCTACAAACACACCCTGTCCAGTTTGACATGTTCATTAATACAGTTCGTGGTGGTAACCCTGTATCCTCGCATCCTAATTCTAAAGGGTTACTGCCCACACCATCCACACCACCTTCCCAAAACATGCTAACCCTCAGTGCCTCCAAAACCAACAAGGTTGAACCTTTCTACCTTTCACTCCTCGTTAAAGGCTTCCAGCTAAATAATTGTATCATAGATTCTGGAGCCTCAGACAATGTGATGCCAGCCAAAGTTGCAAATGCTCTAGGCCTCACCTTGACCCGAGTAAATGGCACCTACTACTCAATGGAATCCAAACAAGTGCCATTGGTAGGAAGACTCAAAGATGCACAGGTAACACTAGCTGATTTTTCACACAAGAAGGTGCTCCTAACTATATTGGTAAAGAGACATCCCAATCCTTTGGTATGCTATTGAGTAGGAGTTTCTACAGAGACCTCGGTGGAGAGATAAAAATGGATTGGTCATCTGCAACTATCCCAATAAAAGGCGAGATGAAGAAGTTGCTACCAGTAAGAAAGATGAAGTTCACAATACAAAAGTCTGATGATCCGAAAGCAAACATTCTCTTTCAAGATTGTGGGCTAGGAAACTACTTCCTCACATCAAGAAAAGAGAACTCGCCACTTCTCATGGAGGAAGAGGAAGATCAAATTTGGACGATGGAATTTGATGGTAGTCATTCCAGAGTGGGCTCGGGAGCTGGTGTAGTATTGTACTCTCCTTCCAATGAGTTGTACCCATTTGCCTACAAGCTGCAATTTGATAATACAAATAACACTGCAGAGTATGAAGCACTACTCTTAGGCATGAGTGCGGCAGAGAGGACATGGGAATCAAGAAACGAGATGCCGAGGTGATGCGAGAGGTTGTAGTAAAGCAGTCCGCCGCCATAATATCGTGAAGAATCCAAGACTCTGGCATTACAGAAACAGAGTGTGGGACTGCATTGAATCTTTTGATGCATTTTCCATTGAAGCTATTCCAAGGGAACAGAATGAAAAGGCTGATTCTCTTACAGTGTTAGCTTCCCTAGTGACACCTCATCCTTCTTTTGGTAAAGAAAAAGTGACCATTGAAATGGTATTCAAGCCTAGTGTACCAGATAATGCAAATCATTGGCAAGTCTTCAATGATGATAGCCAAATTCTAGCCTTTTTAGAGCAAAGGGATAATTTCAATAATCTCTTCTTCAAAGGAGGTGAAAATCCACACCAAGAAGCAATCCCAGAGAAGAGAAAAGCAGTCCCAAAGAAGATTGAAGGGATTGATGATGAGGGAGTAATCAAATTGAAAGGGAACAAAATTCCCAAAGGCTTAGTCTCTCTAGAAGACCTTTTTACAAACATGAAAGATTCGTTCAAGAGAAAGAAAAGCAATCTTCTCGGTGCTCAACTGATTTTGATAAAGAAAACATTGGTATCCCGGAGGAGCCAAGGATGGTCAATATTGGAAAATGTTGCTACTTTGAAGAAAAAGAAGGTTTGTTGCATTACTCAAGAAATATTCAGATGTTTTGGCCTACTCTTATGATGAACTCAAATCCTTCCAATCAAAGGAAATGCATCACTCAATTCCTTTGAAGCGGGTGTTAAGCCCTTGAGCGTAAACAAAGGCCGTCAACCCAAAGATTGTTGATACCATCAAGGAGGAGATAACAAAGATGCTTAATGCAAGGATCATCTTTCCCATCCACTATTCAACATGGGTGGCTAACATTGTGTCGGTGCGGAAGAAGAATGGTGAAATAAGGATGTGTAGATTTTCGCAACCTGAACCAAGCATCATTAAAGGACAATTATCCTCTTCCTATCATGAACCATATCCTACTGGCAAGATCACCTGGATCTAAAATGTTTTCATTATTTGATGGATTCTCGTGGATATAATCAAATCAAAGTGGCAAAGGAGGACTGCACCAAGACAACCTTTACAACACCTTGGGGCACTTTTGCCTACAGCAGAATGCCTTTTGGCCTAATCAATGCAGGAGCTACATTCCAAAGGGCGATGGATTTGGCCTTCAAAGATCTGAAGCATTGCATTGTCATATATCTTGATGATCTCACGATATTTTCAAAGAAGAGGAGATCATATCTATCACTGGAGATGTGTACTTGCAAGGTGCAGGAAACATGGCATATCACCGAATCCCAAGAAAGTGCATTTTTGGAGTCACAGAAGGCAAGTTATTTGGGCACATTGTGAACAAACATGGAGCACACATTGATCCTGAGAGGATTAGATCCATTCAAGCATTAGCCCTACCCACAAGCAAGAAAGGAGTTCATTCATTCTTCGGAAAGGTGAACTTTCTTCGTCGTTTTGTGCCTGAGTTTGTTGAGTTGACGAAGCACATCACTTCCATGATGAAACCACAAGCAAACTTCAAATGGAACAATGAAGGGAAGGCAACATTCGAAGAGATCAAGAAATCCATTGCCAAGGCCCTATCTCTTGTATCTCCAGATTTTAACAAAGAATTCATCATGTATTGTTATGCATCAAAACATACACTCTCTGTTGTTCTCATTCAAAAAAATGATGAAGGTGTGGAAGCACCTATTGCTTTCATGAGTTGTCCTTTGAAAAAGCATGAGCTAAAATACACCAATTGGAGAAGCATGCTTATACAGTGGTCAAGGCTATAAAAAACTTCAAGTTTTACATCCTCAATTCCCATACGGTGGTGATGGTCCCCGGCAGTGCAATCAAGTCCATCTTGACACAAAGAAGATCCCGGGGCTAAAAGAGGAAATTGGATTGCAAAGACTCAAGAATATGACTTGGAGATTCGACCCTCCAATCCGGTAAGGGGAAATGGCTTATGCAAGTTGATTGCTGAAGATGAAACACTTAAAGTTCAACATGGTGAAGAAAACTGTGCTTGCTCAACTTGTTCATAAGACAACCCACAGGTTCTCTTTGTCACCACTACTTGATCGGTGGTATGATGATATTGCCTATTACGACTTAAGGAGAATGCCTTCCCCATCTTGATTACAAGCAAAGGAGAACAATCAAGCTGAAGGCAACTAAATTTGTGATCTGGAATCATTCGCTTTACCAAAGAGGCCTGGATGGTTGTTTCCTCAGGTGCGTAGATAAAGAGCAACAAGAAAAGTTGCTTAAAGCATACCATGACCAAGCATGTGGTGGACATTTTTCAGCAATGGTCACTGCACACAAGATCCTCCGAGGAAGGTATTATTGGCCCACCATCTTTGCAGACACTCGAGATTGGGTTTCTAAATGCAAAGCATGCCAACAGTTCATTGGAAGACCACAACTCATTGCATTACCACTCAGGCTTGTGGTTATTGAAGAACCATTTCAACAATGGGGGCTGGACTTCATTGGTGTTTTAAACCCTCACTCAAGCGCGGGGCACACCTATGTACTCACAGCAACAAACTACTTCACCAAATGGGTGGAAGCCATTCCGGCCAAACAAGCCAACACTGAAACAATATGCAACTTCATCAAGGAGAATATCATAGTCCGTTTGAGTGCCACAAAAGATTGTAGCAGATAATGCTACCTATTTCTCTTCAAGAGAGCTGACCGAGTTTTGCTATAGCTACGGAATCTCCCTATCTCATTCTTCTAACTACTATCCATAAGGAAACGAATAGGCCGAATCAAACAAAAACATCAGTGACCATTGTCCGCAAGCTTGTAGACGAGAATCAAAGGAATTGGCACAAAAGGTTGTACGATGCATTGTGGGCAGATAGGATCACTCCCAAGAAGGTAATAGGTATGTCACCATACCAACTGTTGTATGGGAGTCGAAGCAAAAATTCTTCTCACGATCGAGATGCCACTCTCAAGATGCTAAGGCAATAGAAGATGGTCAATCCAAGGATTCCATTGACAAGAGGATCCTTTTTCTTGAGAAACTGGAAGAAAATAGACTCCAAGTGGTGGATCGCATTAAGGAGCACAGATTGAAAGTACAGAATATTTTTGATAAGAAGGCCAAGGCAAGAGAATTCAAAGTTGGAGACTTCATCCTACTATGGGACAAGAGAAGAGAACCAAAAGGCAGCCATGGAAATTTTGATTCATTATGGCTCGGCCCATTCCAGATTCGTGAAGCTTGCAGCGAGAACGCTTTTTCTTCTCTCATATTTGGATGGAACGCATTGGAATTGCCTCGGAGCGGGCAATACTTGAAATTGTATCATCAATGAAAGCGGTTTGTCCCCGCCTTGTACCATAGGTGATTGCTAGGTGTGTTTCCCTTCTGTTGTGTGTCGTGTGTTTCCATTTTGACTTTTCGTGTGCGTGTGTGTTTCCTTCTTCTTTCTCTCTTGTTATAAGTTGTACATGAATCTACAAGGCCCAATGGATAAGGCACTGGCCAACGAATTACAGGGTCTAGAGATTGAGATTCTGGATTCCCATGTCTTGTCTTCACTATGCTCAATCCATGTCATGTCCCCAAGTTAGAGCCAGCTGTTGTCACCCTCAAAATCTCCCCTCATTTTTTAAGTCAAATTCGAAAATTTTGGGCTCATGCCCTCCAAAAGTGTTCAAATAAAGTTGGAAGTCTAGAAAGATAGAGAAATTCATACTTTGAAGTTGTTTAAACTCTCCAGTCTACGTGGTTTGATAAATTTTTCGTTTCCCCGTCTGGATGCATGAAAATTCTATTGTTGTCCTCATTTGAATGAAATTGTCAATCTTTCTATGGCCATGGATCGTCGACCCTTGTATTGTTTTCAATCCCTTGGTTTCGCGAAAGAAATTTAAAAATCGGGCGTGAAATGGTGGAGTTTTCTTCTTCTCTGCATTTTTCCACAGTCGTGAATGACGAGTGTTTTCTTCCTCGTCAAATTTTGGCCCCATTATCCACGGGTACATGGACATATCTAATTGGAGACGGGCCGGCGGAGCAATTTGAGGTTTTGAGCCTTTTTGTAAAAAAGGGCTAAAAGTCATAAAGTGACCCGCAACCCCGATCATGCTTTATGAAGGAAAAAGTCAAATGTTGAGCCCGCATCAAAAGAGTCAAAGCGGGAGGCGGATCGTTGGGGAGATTTGAGAATTTGAGTCTTTTTCATTAAAAGGGGTAAAAGTTAAAAATGACCGGCAGCCCCGCCAAAACACAAAGGAAAAAGTCAAATGTTGAGCCCGCATCAAAAGAGTCAAAGCGGGGAGGCGGATCGTCAAGGAGATTTGAGAATTTGATCCTTTTTCATTAAAGGGGCTTAAAGTTAAAAAGTGACGTAGCCCCGCCAAACACGAAGGAAAAAGTCAAATATTAAGCCCGCATCAAAGGTCAAAGCGGGGAGGCGGGCGGCGAGCAATTTCGTTTTTGATCCCGCATTGAAAAAGGTAAAATTATAAAAGTGACCCGCGACTTCTTCGCCAATCAAGTGAAGCCACGTGTCAGGCTTATATCAAAAGCAGAAGGGTGGACCAAAAATGTAAAAAATGCCAAATCTCTATAAAGTCACAAAATGCAAAAGGCATCCTCTATGCCCGCTCCAGTAAATTTCTCCCACGTGGACGGCTCTAGTTTAAAGTTTCAAAGGCAAGATGAAAGGATCAAATTCAAAGTTACAAAAAGAGTGTAACGACTGCATTATGAAAAGTTTGGTCTTTCCGCCATGGGCGTTTCTTTGTGAATCAAGAATCTGAACGGACGCGAATGACTGAAAAGATTGTAAACCGTTTCTTGCTAACAAAGAAGAAGTTGTAACCGTTTCTTGCAAGATATTTAATGGCTTCTTCACGCCATTATACGAGCGTTAGCAATTGATCTTGTAAACTCACGAGTGCATTGTACTTAGAGAAAGCAAAGGAGATAGCCATTTTCTTCTACTTTCCTCCATTCTCAAATTTCTTCCATTCCCACATTATGTACAACTCTGTTTAAGCATCAATACAAGAAGAAGGATTTTGTAGCCTCTTTGATGAGGAGATTTTAGAAACTTTGAGTTCGCAATCTTATCTCGTCTTGTTGCCATTTGCAGGGTTGTTTCTTCTCATAAATGCATGTGTTGAAGTTTCTAACTAATGTGTGCAGGAATCTGATTTCCTACCTACAACATTAGTTTCCCTATCTCATTTCTCACTCCCTTTCCCACCTTCAGACAAAGTATTCCCTAGCAAGAGATTGCTAGCTTTGCCGCAGGGTCAGCGAGTGCCCCTGTTGGATCCCCGGTCGAAAGGTCACCACAGAAATCCACGCTTTCTCACGCATGCATACACGGCAGCTGCACTGGTTAAGTAGAGGGACTTAGATTCCCAGAGCGTTGGCAAGGAGTCCACAAGTTTTTCCACCCGACAAATTTCCTCGCCAACATGGTCTTGAGATGGCATTTAAGGCTTTTGGATGTGATCTTTATGCGTGGGCTTTTGTTGATAATTGACTTTAGCCACATTCACATATTGGGAATCAATATAGTTCTGATCTAAGTCACATGATTCATTGAATTCCAGAGAATAAGTCGGGATTGTGCAATTATGATCTAAATACATAAAAATATTTTTAAAATGTCTTTATATTCTTATGGATTTTAAAAAACATTTTTTTCAAAAACCTAAAAATCATTTGTTTTCTCGTGAATAAAAGTTTATAAAACTCATTGGTGAGCCATGTGAGGTCTACGACAATTGTCGTTTATATACCATAGCATGTTTTTTTCATTTAATCCCTTCGAATATCATTTATATCATGTAGATTATTGTTTCGTTTAATCCTTTCAAATGTGATCTGTTGGTTTGGTTTGATTCCTTCAACTACCATTTATACCATGTGTTTAGCGTGCCCGACCTATAATCTTGACATGCGCTTTCAAAATTGAAAATGTTATCCATTGAAAATTGTCGCCATTCGTGAGGTATTTAGAATAACCGTTTATAAGACTTTAAGAGTTTATACACATTAGGTGAGTCTGTTGGCTTAGATTTTCTCGTGCATAGCATCAAACCTATGCGATCATGAAATAAATCTCCTCATTTAACCGGTGAGACTCCCGTGTCAGATTTGTCAATATAAATGTGTTATTATCTATCGGGGGTTTTACTTTAACTACTTAATTCATGAACCATAACTAAGAAATTTTGCAGCAAGTAAGCAGCTGTTTAAGAAAGGAAAATTATAGATGAAAGAAGTAAAGGAAATGTAGAGAAGAAATGGGGAAGATGTGCATCCCAATTAGTAGATAACAGAGCTAATTGCATGCACATAGAAGAAACTTAATAGATATGAACACACGAAATTTTAAAGCAAAGATACGGCTCCAGATCCGGATCAAAAATAACACAAAGTTTATCAAGAGATCTAAGATTCAAAACAAGAAACAAAGTACAACGTGACACAAAGTTCTCCTAAACCTGCTCCTTTGTATTCTTCTACTTCAAGTTGCTCTCGGGGTTCAAAGACAAAGTCTAAAACACAAGATTGTTGCTTCAAATTATAATTGATCATTAACCCGGAGGTTCTTCTCCTACTTATAGAATGTAGGAGGGAAAGTACAAATAGAAGACTCAAACTGAACTAAAGTATGAACAACGAGTAAAAATGACATTTGGCAATCATCCTCAACTAACTTCTTCTTAAGTGACACATGTATCACTTAACTAATAGAATGGTTCCACATGACTTCAAGTAATGGTTGCAAAACCAATAACTTAGAAGTTTTACAATTTCATCCGGAACATAGAAAATAGAAGAAGAAAGAATAGAAGAAGTCATGCCAGCTGTAATGTTTACATCTTCTTCTTGTTCTGATATCTGATATACTTGTCGAACATATAATTCAGCATCCTTCCATCTGTTTTAGCCACTGCTTCCTTCTCTGTCCTGAATTGCAGCAATCCTTCATTCAACACTTTGCTGCATGCTTCCGCCTCTTCATAACTCGGCCCAAACCTCAAAATGTCTGCACTGCAGCGCCACTCATTGTGAAAGGCTTGGTAGCTTTATCAATTCTCTTTTGCACCATCAGAAGAGAACCTTCCAGGGAATTAGGCACCTCGTTAGAAACAATCTGCACGTATGAAGTAACACCTCCATCCACTCTTTCCTCAGTGAAAGAAATGATACTGTCTGGTAAATCTGATGTTCTACTCTCAAGCGCCTACATCCTTTTCAACAAAACTCTGCAGATCTCCAAACGGAAAGATACTGCAAACTCTAACTGCTTTCCCCTTCTCGACCGATCCATCCGGTACAATTTGTTCTCTGCAACCAATACATCTCCCGTGCCTTGTTGATCTCGGCCAAAATACTCAGTTACCCTCTCGCAATGCAAAGATTCATGTCTTCTATGCTTTCCATCATTGCTTTAGTTGATTTCTTTGCATCGTTCATAACCTTTAGGGCGGGCACTTCCCAAGTTGCACAGAAGCTTGACGAATAATCAGATCCTTCCATTCGTCAATAGCCTTTACTTGATTGCTTGCATCTTCCATTTCCTGCATAAGATGATCACTCACCTGCTCTGAAATGGGCTGAATGGAAGGTTTAGCAACCTTGGCTATGATCTCACATAATTGAGATATTTGCTTCTGCAGCTCTTCTTTCTCCGCCTTTTCACTGTCAAGCCTAAGGAACAAAGCATCCATCAATGTCTGCGTGTCCTGCTTCAATCCTTCAGTGGTAGCTTGACCGAGTGGTATTTTGGTCACCGTCACATCTTCTGTTGTGAGCTCCTCTTCTATCTTTCCTTCCGCCGGAATTGATATCTCAGCAAACTTCTCTCCCGAATCCTTGATGATCAACCTAGAAGTTGCTTTAGCAACTTTAGGCCTTCTGTCTCTTCTGCTCAGATCCTGAAGTAGCTGCAAGTCATGCTCCTCTAAGTTCATCTCTACTCTTGCTTCCGGAACCAACTGCAAAGCTAACCATTCCGAGAATTTACTTCTCGGGAGTAAGAAGTCGCTGAGTGCACTACCATCTCCCGCTCTGCATCCTCTCCGTCAGAAAGTGCCACAGTGTTATGGCTGCCATCTTCTGAAACATCTAAGGACAAAGCTCTTTCGAACTCCGTCATCTGCAGCTTCAACATCTTCTCTAGAATGGGTGATGAACGAAGTGGCTGAGGAGAGAAGACGAACGTCGCCGGATTCAATGAAGGTATGGACGCGTCCTGCTGCGGCGGTGCAATAGTTGGTGAAGTCGGAGTCACAACTATGGTCGTAGAAGTGGTCTTCTCTTTCTCTTGGGATCTTTTGTGTACTTTTAACTTCTCGGACCTCCTGCTGCTTTCTCCTTCATGCTTTCGCTTGAGGGAATCTCCTGCGCCGAAGTTGCCCGTGATTTGATTCATCAATACTTCATCAAGGCAATATCCCTTCGCTGCCAGCCTGGCCAAGTATTCACCAACACAGCTCCAGATCTCTCTTCAATTGAATGGTAGCCTCCATTGTTATCCTCCAGTATAGTTTTATCTCCTCCCATTTGATGGTAAGTGTCAAGTACCACGTTCCCATCATCTTTAAGATCCGCAGGTATCCGCGCTAATCCAAAATCGAACACTTGCTTTGCTGATAGCCTGCTGAAATCTTTCTTTCTAACCTCGTACTCACTTCTGCACTTCATCCAGAAATCTTCTAACGAAGGCACATGTGCGTACTCCTGGGAGATTGTCTTCCTGGCTACTCCAAATGGATCGAAGTTAAGCCGTGTAGGGAAGAACTCTTGCTCATACTCGGATAACATTTGTGCTTCCATCCCTCGAGCTCTGTGAATGCTGATGCAACTGTAATATCCCACAGTGATTGGGAAGAAGCCCGTAGACTTGTGCCATTTCGACTGAAGGTCGTGTAACTCCACAAGTTGCCTGCTTCGCTCGTGGCGATCAATCTATCACTTGATACCGGGCATCTTTATTGGTTCTCCAGAAAAGCCCGTAACCCTGAGGTATGTGAAATCTGCAAACTGGATGAATAAACTGCCAATCTTGGACACTGCTTCCCACGCTTCCTTGCTTACCCTGTGAGTCTTCAAGTCTTTGTCTAGCCTGCAGATGAAATCGTAGAAGTCATCGTTGATCACTTTGAAGTCCTCGCACGCAGGTACAGTAAGCTGTGGGTAGCACTCGAAAATGGGGTCCTTGGAAAGAACACATCTATCCAACTTGGAAAAGACACCTGTGAAGCTGCGCAAAGATACACCAAGTATGAAGTCATCTTGAAGGCAAAGTCGCTTCACGCCCAAGCCGCTCACCAATGTTGTTTAATAATTTCCGACCAATTGATTATAGAATCAACCTTGTTGATTTCAATGGTCCTAATGAAAGCATACATCCATGTACGGAAAGTGTAGGCATTCGCTTCGCCATTCAACCTGCATAGCAATTTGACGACATCATCTGCCTCCTGCACCAAATTGGACCGTGGAAGAGTTCTCGGGAACTTTGAAGGACATCTAGGCTTCTTCATGAACCGGCTGTTCATTATGCTCACGCAATCAGCTCTATGTTTCTCCTATCTACCGTCAAAGATCCTCGAATGCTAATAGAAGTCACCATCTTTCGCACTGGAATCTTTAGACAATAATTGATGAACTCCGCATCCAAACGAATTATCGTCTTTCCCGCAACATCACGCACTGATCTGGATGAAGGATGATAAGATCTAGCACACTCCATCACGAACTCTGGCAATTGGGCTGTACATGGGAAAGCTGCAGCTCGGATATTTCCACTACTTTTGACCGCACGCACGAGTGAAGTCTTTCCCGCTCTGGATCTATCAATCAAATCAGAAAGAGGTTCTGGGCCTAGATCCGTGTCTCCTATGTCTGCAAGTTTGGAAGCAATGCATGAATCCATCGTGCTCTCTTTTTCATCTCCTTTCGCCATGGCTTTGTCTATCTTCGTCTGAATAATTCTTTTTCTTCTAACTTGGCCGGATTTCTTCAATACTGGTGCAGATCTAGACAATTCTTCAGATTCGGAGGATATTTGCAATGTATTGGACATTGATAAAAACTCTTTTTTTTGTGAAGCACCGTAATGAATTCTGCAATTTATCCGGACAAAAATGGCCACCGGAGCATGAATAGTGAATTTAAATTATAAAAATCTGCACTTTTTAAGCCTGCTGCCCCATAAATTGGTGTTTAATTTGCACATCAAGAGACCATGAATCCTTTCAATCAACACCGAGCTCTGTTACACTGTGAAAACAACTATGCAGACAAAGATCAACCTCCTCCAAAGCATGCGCCAAATCTGGAAGCTTTTAGCCTTGTTAGCACTTTGTCTGAACAAAATCCTTCCTCTAATGGGGGCGCACTTTTCCTCCTGGCTGCAATTCTTTACCTGTGAATTAAATAATTCACCCATATGGCTGCCCATGCTTATATAACCTTCACAATTCTATAATTAATAATTGCCCTAACAATTAAAGGCAATTAATTAATTAAAAATCATGCTTTTCTCTTTTAAAAATAGCATGTTTAAGGACAGCCATCCAATAAATTAAATTAATCCAATTTAATCCTTCACACAACACTTCACTCAAGCTTCACAGTGTGCTTTGACCATAGCCACTGAAAATAGAAATTAATTTAATGTTTTAATGCCTTAAAAAACATTAAATAATACCCAAATGGGGCGCACTTTTTGAGAGGAAGAGGGCAGCCACTAAATAAATTAAATTTAATGAATTTAATTCCTTTCTTTTATTCCATCTTTGACTTGTTGACCTCCTTCAAGCTTGGGTGCACTTTTTGAGAGGAAAGATTAATTAAATTAATCCAATTTAATCATTCCACCATCACTTCAAAGGGGGCGCACTTTTTTGCACATGTAATTCTATTTTTAAGAATTTTTTCACAATGGGATTCTTTACCCTGCAAGGCAGGCACCAAAATCCCATGATCCACTTAAGTGATTTGACTTTGACAATGGGATTCTTTACCCTGCAAGGCAGACACCAAAATCCCATGATTTCACTTAAGTCACTTTCCTTTTATTATATCATGGGAATTTTTACCCTGCAAGGCAGGCAATAAATTCCCACCTGCCTCGCACCTCTATTTTTCCCACCGCAGCGTAAGTGACTTTTATAACACGGGAAAAGGTACCTGCTGGCGGTATAAAATTCTCACCCTACCTACGGCTTATATTTTTCCCATCGCAGCTTAAATCCTTTGTTTTCCAAAAATGCGCCCATCCCCGCAGGGGCTTTTCTGTGCGCGACTTCGCTTTTTCCCAATGATCCAGACCTCCGATAACGACTTCCTCCGAGTATAATATGCGTGTATGTTTTCTAGCTGCTCCAGTGCCAAAATCGGGCTTACTCCGGCGAGGGAATTGCTCCAGAAATTTCACGAAAAACAAAATGGGACACCACAAAACACAAAAATTGCCAAAAGTTACAAATAAAGCCCAAAACTTAAAATAAGTTAAAATCCTTCCTAAGCACATAGGAATAATAACATATTCGCTCATAATAGAGTTAAAACAGAGCGCAAATAGCCTCATACGGGGCTCAAAATAATTAAATACAAATTTCCATGCATACAAATCCCGGCAATGTAAATAAAACAATTTTGGGCATCCGGGTATTTGGCGAAAAGGGCTAATATGGTTCTTTGGGATTATCTTGACGCAATACAAGAACTTTCGTGCAATAAAAACAACAAACGACTGTTATTTTAAAAGTACGAAAAATTTCGGATAGGATAGTCGCAGATTTCGGGTGAAATCGAGTGACACCAATTGGCTCGTGTCAGACATTTTTTTCTCTTGTCGAATGACAAAGGAAAAGATGAGATCCCAAAGATCTCTGGTTTCGCATCTTGTCCTTTGGGCACGGGTCGACAAACAAACACAACACCAAAACAAGACAAAACAAGGAAAAACAAAGATTTATTTATGTACATACAGGTTTTACCCTGCTTCTCATGTCCGGAACAGCTTCAAGTGTTGCCCATTGAAAGGCAACGGTAATTCAACTCCATCCTGATGAGCAAGAATGAAGCTATCTGCTCCGGCGATCTTTTTGATCACAAAAGGCCCTTTCCATAGTGAATCGAACTTTCCATGCATGCCTTTTGTTTCTCTTCTTTTGTCCCATAGAAGGACCCAGTCATTGACTTCAAATTTCCTTTCCCTGGCTTTTTTGTCGAAGATGACTTTCACCTTCCTTTGATGTTCTGTCAACCTATCTGCAACTTGAGTTTGTACTTCCCTCAGTTCAGTCAGGTACATGATTCTTTTATCAATAGCATCCGTGAATGTGGAATCCTCCAGGGCTTTAGAAAGTCGTAGGGCAGGCAATTCCAAGGTGAGAGGCAGCTCTGTGTCTCTACCATATAGCAGCTGAAAAGGGGACATGCCTATTGCCCTCTTTGGTGTGATTCTATCGGCCCATAATGCATCAAACAACTTTTTATGCCAAGTCCTTTGATTCTCTGTTACAAGCTTGCGCATGATAGTTACCAAGTTCTTATTACTAGATTCAGCTTGACCATTCCCTTGTGGATAGTAGTTTGAGGAATGAACAAGTTGAATCCCATAAGTGTAGCAAAATTCCACCAACTCCTCAGAAGAAAGATTCGGAGCGTTGTCTGCTACAATTTTGCTGGGTACGCCAAACCTGACAATAATATTTTCTTTTATAAAATTGCACACTTCGGCGGAAGTGGCATTCTTCACAGGAATAGCTTCTACCCACTTACTGAAATAATCAGTAGCTGTTAGAATGTAATGATGACCGGCACTGGAAGCCGGGTTAAGCATTCCAATAAAATCCATACCCCACTGTTGGAAAGGTTCTTCAATCACAATGGGTTTTAGAGGTAATGCAGGCAATTTCACACGCCCAACAAAATGTTGGCATGCTTGACACTTAGCTACCCATTCTGCAGTATCTTGAAAAAGGGTGGGCCAGTAATACCTTGCTCTGAGGATCTTATGTGCAGTGACTCGGGCTGAGAAATGACCACCGCAAGCCATGTCATGAAACTGTTGTAGTAGCTGATCCTGTTGAGCTTTGTCCACGCATCTGAGAAATACGCCATCAATTCCTTTCTTGTACAAACCATTATCCCAAAGAACAAAATCTTTGGATTTCAGTTTGATAGTTCGTTTCTCTTTTCTGGAAAGTTGATCTGGGCATTCTCCATACGTCAGAAAGTAAGCAATGTTACTGTACCACTCCTCTACCAGATCTATAAAAAGTACTGCAGGTAAATCTTCATCTATCCCATCCTGATCTGCTTCAGGTACTGATGCTTTCATCTCTGTCATTAGTTCACACAGACCTCTTCCTCGAACCAGCTTTGTTGGTTTAATATCCAGGTCATATTCTTGAACCTTTGTTACCCACGTGCCTCTCAACAATCCTAACTCTTGCTGAGTAAGGATAGATTTAACTGCAGTATCTGGAACCAAAACCACAGTGTGTGAGGAAAGAATATAATACCTGAATGCTTTGCACGCCTTCACCACTGCATATGCGTGCTTTTCCATTGGAGTGTATTTCAACTCATAGGCTTTAAGAGGCGTACTCATGAAAGCAATAGGAGCTTCTGCATCCTCTTGATTTTTCTGCATCAGAATTGCTGACATAGTGTGTTCGGAAGAATAACAATAAAGAATAAATTCTTTACTGAAGTCGGGTGAAACCAAGACTGGAGCTTTCGACAGGGCCTCTTTGATTTTCTCGAAAGCTTCCTTCCCTTCGCTGCTCCATTTAAAATCTTGTGTCTTCTTCATCATATTCGAAATATGACGGGTTAGCTCAGCAAAGTCAGGAATGAATCTTCTGAGAAAATTCACTTTTCCAAAGAAAGAGTGAACTCCTTTTTTGGATGTGGGCAAAGGCAATGTCTGAATGGATTTGACATGCTCTGGATCTATCTTTGTTCCTTCTTTGGAAACAATGTGCCCAAGCAGCTTTCCTTCGGTTACAGCAAAGATGGATTTCTTAGGATTCAAAGAAATACCATGCTTGCGGCATTGTATGAAGACCTCTTCCAAGTTTGAAATATGCGTGCTTCTATCTTTGGAAAAGACTGTCAAATCATCCAGGTACACAACTATGCTTATATCTTTGAGATGAGCAAAGGCTAGATCCATAGCTCTTTGAAATGTAGCACCAACATTAATCAGGCCAAACGGCATCTTCTGGTATGCGAAGGTTCCCCAAGGTGTGATGAACGCCGTTTTGTATTGATCTTCCTCGGCCACCTTGACTTGATTGTAGCCTGAGAAGCCATCAAGCATGGAAAGCATCTCAGATCCAGTGACCACCTGCAGAGTGTGATCCATGATAGGGATGGGGTAGTTGTCCTTCAATGAAGCTTGATTAAGGTTGCGGAAATCCACGCACAGCCTAATCTCGCCACTCTTCTTCCTTACAGGAACTATGTTGGCCAACCATTCGAATGGTGTATGGGATAGATAATCTTTGCATCTAACAACTTCCGGATTTCTGCAAAGATGGTTCCCGAAATGGTAGGGTTGTGCCGCAGCTTCTGCTTGAAAGGTTTGTTTTGGTTTAAGTGGGATGTAGTGTTGAACTTCCGCAGGCTGATATGTTTTTAGATCCTGGTAGGACCAGGCAAAAACATCCATGTATTTCTTAAGAAGCTTAGTGAAAGCTTCCTTTTCAGCTTCTGAACAACACTTACCCAGATTTACTAATTTGGGATCATTGCAGCTCCCAAATTTAGTAATTGTGTGTCGGAGGAAGAGCCTTCCTCATTTTCTTCATTTTTCTTAAGCATCTGATCATGCTTATCAAACATTTCCTCAAGAGATACCAAGCCTTTGGGAATTTTATTTCCCTTTAGCTGGATAATCTCCTGACCTCCTGAGACGTCAGCATCCATTTCTCCGACAGTGGTCTGCCTAGGAGGTGAATTGCTTCCCTCATAGTAGATTTCTTCAAAGTTGTCCTTCTGTTGGAGAAACGCAGCAATGTGTGTCATCGTTGAAAACCTGCCATTGCTGGACGTTGTCAGGAACCTTTGGGCGAAAAACCATTTCCACCTTGTAGTCTCCCTGTCTAAAGAATGCAGGGGGCTGATCCGGATTCAACAAGGCTGCAGTCACTGCGAGCGAATCAGCTCTTGAATTTTGTTCTCTCGGAATGTAAGATACCGAGAAAGCTGAAAAATCCAGGATAGCAGAGTAGACCCGATCTCTGTAGTGCCGCAGTTTGTCTTTTTTGACTTGATAGAGGCCCCTTATCTGCTTCACAATCAACTCAGCATCTCCTCTTGCATGTAATAATTTGATTCCCATTGTTCTTGCCTGCTCCATGCCTAACAACAATGCTTCATACTCAGCCGTATTGTTAGTATTTTCGAACATCAATTTGAAGGAGTGCGCATGCACCTTCCCTTCAGGAGAGATAAGAACAACGCCTGCGCCGGATCCAAATGAACAGCAGCTACCATCAAATTCCAGAGTCCAAATCTTGTTATCAATTTGATGTGATTCTCGAATCACCGGTTGAATTTCTTCTTTATCCATTTCTAGATAATAGACTCCGTGATCCGATTCCTGAAACAAGATCTGAGATCTAGGATCCTCAGATTTTGATACTGTGTACTTAGATTTCTTCTCAGGTTCCAGCTTCTGATTTACTCCTTTGATTGGTATGTGCGCACAAGACCAATCCATCTTGACTTCTCCACCCAGCTCTTTGCAAAAATTTCTACTCAACAGCATGCCATAAGAGACTGGAATGTCTGCTACAAGGATAGTCATTTTCAGTCTTTTATCTGGAAAGGAAGCAAGTACTGCCTGCGCATCTTTGATTTGCCCCACAAGAGGGACTTGCCTTTCCATGGAATAACATCTTCCGATGGTTTTTGTCAATGTAAGACCCAAGGCATCAGCAACTTTGGCAGGCATGACGTTGTCGGAAGCTCCAGAATCCAAGATGCAATTGCTTAGCTTATGTCCGTTGATGAGCAAAGACACATAGAATGGCTCAATCCTTTCTGATGTAGCAGGAGAAGGGGTGGAAGGAGAAGAACTTGCAGCAACATTATTTGAAGGTGAAGTAATCTTTGGACTTGACAAGATACCCCGTGAATTATTGTTTGTTGGGCTGGGACCATTACTTTGCACATATTTGACCAATCTATTGAGCTGATCAGGAAATGCCCTCAAATACTCAGCTTCTGACATTTGGACCTTGTTTCTCTTGATGTGATCAATTATGTCAAAAGCTTGACTTGCTTCAGCAGGATGTGCGTTGGTTCTTTGCTGTGAATTGAAGGAATTTGAATATTTATCCTTGGGCGCTAATGAAGAAGGAAGAGTGCTACCTCTTTTCAAGATAG
Organism: Taxus wallichiana var. yunnanensis; assembly: GCA_018340775.1. NCBI lineage: Eukaryota > Viridiplantae > Streptophyta > Pinopsida > Cupressales > Taxaceae > Taxus > Taxus wallichiana. The sequence goes on from CM031242.1 coordinate 105,182,618, forward strand.
TAACATCCGGGCCAGGATCTTCTCTTTCTTTCCGGTTGCTTGTGGATGCTTCGGCATTTTGGCGCGTCTGAGACCTTGTAAACACCGCAAAAGTGTGACCATCAGAATCTTCAAAAGATTCATAATAGCCATCATCAGATTCATAGTCCAGGTAACCAATATTGGAGTCGCCAGCGGGATCTATAAAGTCTTCATCATCGAATGATTCATCAATGCCGAGATCCTCTTCATTAGTTTCCAAGTTATTCCTTGGAGCAGCTTCTATTGCCAAACGCTGTGGTGCAGCAGCAAGTCTGTTTCGATTTTGATTTTGATTTTGACCATTGAAGGTCCTAGTAGGAGCTAATCTTGAGGGGGTTGCATTCCCTGCTTGAGAGATCTGCTTCTTGATCTGCAGCATGTCATTAGCCAATTTCTGCAACAAAGGATCAGAAGTACTTGCAGAAGCGCCATCACCTTTGTGAGATGGTTGTTTAAGTTTTCCAGCCATGATCAAGTCGTCCTCAACCTCCACGGCAGCATTTTGTGCTTCCAGCAGATTTACAGGTCTTGCCCTTCTTAGCTGATATCCAACTTCAGGCAATAGAGCGTTTATAAAAAACGTCTTTTGATTTTCGTCGCTCAATGCGGCAGAAGTGGGGATTTTATACAAAATCCTTTGGAACCTTGCAATAAAGTCCCGCATGTTCTCGTTTGGCTCTTTCTTCAACTACGTCAGTTGGGTGATCAACGTGCTAGCGTCCTCTGCAGGCTTGAATCTTTTCAGAAATTGCTCACGCATAGTTGTCCAGTTGGTTATGGTGCCAGGAGCCAGCCGATAGAACCATTCTCCAGCCAAGTTGTGTAGAGTCTCAATGAATAGCCTGACTGAGACATCTTCATGCTCCACTACAAGCACACCACAAGATATGAAGAAGGCTGCCAAATGATCATCCGGGTTTTGCTTTCCATCTCCAAAGAATTTTGGAAAATTCTTTCTGGATCCCTTTGGCAGCTCGTGCATAGGTGGAGCCAAGTTGAGAGGTCCAAAAGCCGCTCCCCATGGAACAGGTACAATTTGGTGCGCCATGTTAACTTGAGCACGTCTCCTCCTTGTGTAGACTTGATAGACTTGATGGATAATTCCAGCCACCGGATTATGCTGAATACGATCCGGATCTGGATGGGTGTGTACTCTCCTTCCTGGTGAGAGACTAGATCTGCGGCTTCTAACTTGAGGAGGATGATTGAAATTGAATTGCTCCTGCAGTCGGAAGAAATGATCAGTCCTTCCTTGCGCCTTCACGGATCGGGTGAATGGACGTTAAGCCAGTTGAAATTTGTATGGAAAACACTGATCTTCAATAGAAAAGCTTTGATCTCGCAAAGATAGTTGTTCCCAAATGAGTCGCTAAAATCATTGGCTAGATTTTCTGCAGCATAGATCAAACCTAGGCGATCACGAGATAAATCTCCCTCATTTAACCGGTGAGGCTCCCGTGTCGATTTGTCAATATAAATGTGTTATTATCTATCGTAGGGTTTTACTTTAACTACTTAATTCATGAACCATAACTAAGAAATTTTCAGCAGTAAGTAAGCGTTTTTAAGAAAGGAAAATTATAGATGAAAGAAGTAAAGGAAATGCAGAGAAGAAATGGGAAGATGTGCATCCCAATTAGTAGATAACAGAGCTAATTGCATGCACATAGAAGAAACTTAATAGATATGAACACACGTAATTATAAAGCAAAGATGTACTCTCCAGATCCGATCTAAAATAACACAAAGTTTATCAAGAGATCTAAGATTCAAAACAAGAAACAAAGTACATCGTGACAAAGTTCTCCTAAACATGCTTCTTTGTATTTCTTTGCTTCAAATTGCTCTCGGGGTTTAAAGCACAAAGTCTAAAACACAAGATTGCTGCTTACAAATTTTGATTGATCATTAACCCGGAGGTTCTTCTCCTACTTATAGAATGTAGGAGGGAAAGTACAAATAAAAGACTCAAACTAAACTAAAGTATGAACAACAAGTAAAAATGACATTTGGCAATCATCCTCAACTAACTTCTTCTTAAGTGACACATGTATCACTTAACTAATAGAATGGTTCCACATGACTTCAAGTAATGGTTGCAAAACCAATAACTTAGAAGTTTTACAATTTCATCCGGAACATAGAAAATAGAAGAAGAAAGAATAGAAGAAGTCATGCCAAATTTGTAATATTTACATCTTCTTGTTCGATATCCGATATACTTGCTCGAACATATAATTCAAATCCTTCCATCTCTTTTTTGCCACATTCTTCTCTCTCGTTCGAATCATAAAGAATCCTTCATTCAACACTTTCTTTCGCATGCTTCCACCTCTTCCAAACTCGGCTCAAACCTCGTAATGTCTACTTGCGCGCCACTCATCGTGAAAGGCTTGGTAGCTTTATCAATTCTCTTTTGCACCATCAGAAGAGAACCTTCCAGGGAATTAGGCACCTCGTTAGAAACAATCCGCACGTATGAAGTAACACCTCCGTCCACTCTTTCCTCAGTGAAAGAAATGATATTGTCTGGTAAATCTGATGTTCTACTCTCAAGCGCTCGCATCCTTTTCAGCAAAACTCTGCAGATCTCCAAACGGAAAGATACTGCAAACTCTAGCTGCTTCCCCTTCTCGACTGATCCATCCGGTACAATTTGTTCTGCAACCAATACATCTCCCGGCAGCTTGTTGATCTCGGCCAAAATACTCAGGTTACTCTCTGCAACTGTATTCATGCCTTCTATGCTTTCCATCAGTTGCTTTAGTTGATTTGCTGCATCGTTCATAACCTTTAAAGCGGTGGCACTTCCCAAGTCAGCACGTGCGAAGCTTGACGAATAATCAGATCCTTCCATTCGTCAATAGCCTTTACTTGATTGCTTGCATCTTCCATTTCCTGCATAAGATGATCACTCACCTGCTCTGAAATGGGCTGAATGGAAGGTTTAGCAACCTTGGCTATGATCTCACATAATTGAGATATTTGCTTCTGCAGCTCTTCTTTCTCCGCCTTTTCACTGTCAAGCCTAAGGAACAAAGCATCCATCAATGTCTGCGTGTCCTGCTTCAATCCTTCAGTAGCTTGACCGAGTGGTATTTTGGTCACCGTCACATCTTCTGCCGTGAGCTCCTCTTCTATCTTTCCTTCCGCCGGAATTGATATCTCAGCAAACTTCTCTCCCGAATCCTCGATGATCAACCTAGAAGTTGCTTTAGCAACTTTAGGCCTTCTGTCTCTTCTGCTCAGATCCTGAAGTAGCTGCAAGTCATGCTCCTCTAAGTTCATCTCTACTCTTGCTTCCGAACCAACTGCAAAGCTAACCATTCCGAGAAGTTACTTCTCGGGGAGTAAGAAGTCGCTGAGTGCACTAACATCTCCCGCTCTGCATCCTCTCCTCCGCCGAAAAGTGCCACAGTTATGGCTGCCATCTTCTCAAACATCAAAGGACAAAGCTCTTTCAAACTCCGTCATCTGCAGCTTCAAACATCTCCTCTCTGGAGCGGGTGATGAACGGCGTGGCTGAGGAGAGAAGACGAACGTCGCCGATTCAATGAAGGCATGGAAGCGTCCTGCGCGCGTGCAATAATAGTTGGTGAAGTCGGAGTCAACTATGGTCGTAGAGAGTGGTCTTCTTTCTCTCTTGAGATCTTCTCGTACTTTTAACTTCTCGGACCTTCTGCTGCTTTCTCCTTCATGCTTTCGCTTGAGGGAATCTCCTGCGCCGAAGTTGCCCGTGATTTGATTCATCAATACTTCATCAAGGCAGTATCCCTTCGTCAGCAGCCAGTTCGAAGTATTCACCAACACAGCTCCAGATCTCTCTTCAATTGAATGGCAGCCTCCAATGTTATCCTGCAGTATAGCTTTATCTCCTCCCATTTGATGGTAAGTGTCAAGTACCACGTTCCCATCATCTTTAAGATCCACAGGTATCCGCGCTAGTCCAAAGTCGAACACTTGCTTTGCTGATAGCCTGCTGAAATCTTTCTTTCTAACCTCGTACTCACTTCTGCACTTCATCCAGAAATCTTCTAACGAAGGCACATGTGCGTACTCCTGGGAGATTGTCTTCCTGGCTACTCCAAATGGATCGAAGTTAAGCCGTGCAGGGAAGAACTCTTGCTCATACTCGGATAACATTTGCGCTTCCATCCCTCGAGCTCTGTGAATGCTGATGCAACTGTAATATCCCACAGTGATTGGGAAGAAGCCCGTAGACTTGTGCCGCTTTGGATCAAGGTCGTTGAACTCCACAAGTTGCCCGCTCACTCCACGGCGATCAATCTATCACTAGGATACCGGGCATCTTTACTGGTTCTCCGTAAAATCCCGTAACCCCGAGGTATGTGAAATCTACAAACCGGATGAATAAACGCCAATCTTGACACTTTGCTTTCCCACTTCTTCTTGCTACCCCGTGAGTCTTCAAGTCTTTGTCTAGCTCGCAGATGAAATCGTAGAAGAAGTCATCGTTGATCACTTTGAAGTCCTTCTCGCACGCAGTACAGAAGTCATGGGTAGCACTCAAAATGGGGTCCTTGGAAAGAACACCACATCTATCCAACTTGGAAAAGACACCTGTGAAGCTACAAAGATACACCAACTATGAAGTCATCTTGAAATCGAAAGTACGCTTCACGCCCGAAGCCGCCTCACCGATGTTGCTGCTAATAATTTCCGACCAATTGATTATAGAATCAACCTTGTTGATTTCAATGGTCCTGATGAAAGCATACATCCATGTACGGAAAGTGTAGGCATTCGCTTCGCCATTCAACCTGCATAGCAATTTGACGACATCATCTGCCTCCTGCACCAAATTGGACCGTGGAAGAGTTCTCGGGAACTTTGAAGGGGATCTAGGCTTCTTCATGAACCGGTTGTTCATTATGCTCACGCAATCAGCTCTATGTTTCTCCCATCTACTGTCAGCATCCTGAATGCTAATAGAAGTCACCACCTTTCGTGACCGGAATCTTCGATAATAATTTATGAACTACGCATCCAAATGAATTATCGTCTTTCCCGCAACATCACGCACTGATCTGGATGAAGGATGATAAGATCTAGCACACTCCATCACGAACTCTAAGCAATTGGGTCAGCATATGGGAAAGCTTCAGCTCGGATAATTCCACTACTTTTGACCGCACGCATGAGTGAAGTCTTTCCCGCTCTGGATCTATCAATCAAATCAGAAAGAGGTTCTGGGCCTAGATCCATGTCTCCTATGTCTGCAAGTTTGGAAGCAATGCATGAATCCATCGTGCTCTCTTTTTCATCTCCTTTCGCCATGGCTTTGTCTATCTTCGTCTGAATAATTCTTTTTCTTCTAACTTGGCCGGATTTCTTCAATACTAGTGCAGATCTGGACAATTCTTCAAATTTGGAGGATATTTGCAATGTATTGGACATTGATAAAAACTCCTTTTCTTTTGTAAAGCACCTGTAATGAATTCCTGCAATTTATTCAGACAAAAATGGCCACCGGAGCATGAATAATGAATTTAAATTATAAAAATCTGCACTTTTCAAGCCTGCTGCCCCAAAAATTGGTGTTTAATTTGCACATCAAGAGACCATGAATCCTTTCAATCAACACCGAGCTCTGTTACACTCCGTGAAAACAACTATGCAGACAAAGATCAACCTCCTCCAAAGCATGCGCCAAATCTGGAAGCTTTTAGCCTTGTTAGCACTTTGTCTGAACAAAATCCTTCCTCTAATGGGGGCACACTTTTCCTCCTCGGCTGCAATTCTTTACCCGTGAATTAAATAATTCACCCATATGGCTGCCCATGCTTATATAACCTTCACAATTCTATAATTAATAATTGCCCTAACAATTAAAGGCAATTAATTAATTAAAAATCATGCTTTTCTCTTTTAAAAATAGCATGTTTAAGGACAGCCATCCAATAAATTAAATTAATCCAATTTAATCCTTCACACAAAGACTTGACTCAAGTTTCACAATGTGCTTAAACCATAGCCACTTTGAAAATAGAAATTAATTTAATGTTTTAATGCCTTAAAAACATTAAATAATACCCAAATGGGGCGCACTTTTGAGAGGAAGAGGGCAGCCACTAAATAAATTAAATTTAATGAATTTAATTTCTTTCTTTTATTCCATCTTTGACTTGTTGACCTCCTTCAAGCTTGGGTGCACTTTTTGAGAGGAAAGATTAATTAAATTAATCAAATTTAATCCTTCCACCATCACTTCAAAGGGGGCACTTTTTTGCACATGTAATTCTATTTTTAAGAATTTTTTCACAATGGGATTCTTTACCCTGCAAGGCAGGCACCAAAATCCCATGATCCACTTAAGTGATTTGACTTTGACAATGGGATTCTTTACCCTGCAAGGCAGGCACTAAAATCCCATGATTTCACTTAAGTCACTTTCCTTTTATTATATCATGGGAATTTTTACCCTGCAAGGCAGGCAATAAATTCCCACCTGCCTGCAGCCTCTATTTTTCCCACTGCAGCTTAAGTGACTTTTATAACACGGGAAAAAGTACCCTGCTAGGCAGGTATAAAATTCCCACCCTGCCTGCGGCTTATATTTTTCCCATCGCAGCTTAAATCCTTTGTTTTCCAAAAATGCGCCCATCCCCGCAGGGGCTTTTCTGTGCACGACTTCGCTTTTTCCCAGTGATCCAGACCTCCGATGATGACTTCCTCCGGGCATAATGTGCGTGTATGTTTTCCAGCTGCTCCAGGCCAAAAATCGGGCTTACCCGGCGAGGGAATTGCTCCAGAGAAATTTCACAGAAAACAAAACGGGACACCACAAAAACACGAAAAATTGCCAAAAGTTACAAATAAAGCCCAAAACTTAAAATAAGTTAAAATCCTTCTGGCACATAGGAATAATAACATATTCGCTCATAATAGAGTTAAACAGAGCGCAAAAAATAGCCTCATACGGGCTCAAAATAATTAAATACAAATTTCCCACGACAAATCCCGACGACAGAATAAAACAATTTTGGGCATCTGGGTATTTGGCGAAAAGGGCTAATATGGTTCTTTGGGATTATCTTGATGCAATACAAGAACTTTCAGGCAATAAAAACAACAAACGACCCGTTATTTTAAAAGTACGAAAAATTTTCGGATAGGGTAGTCGCAGATTTCAGGGTGAAATCTGAGTGACACCATGAGCTTTATTTATTTTTACTTTTTGACTTTATATTATTTATCAATATGCAATTTGTTAGTATCGATTTGTAATTAGTATTTAGGTAAGAAAATATTAATTTAATGACTATTTAGGTATTTAGTTGATATTTAGTCTTAATTTAGTTAGTATTCAAAATTAGTATTTTATTTTTTAATATTATTAATTCAGTAGTTAGTATTATTTTTAGAATGGTAAACACTTTTGGCCGGAACTATGAACCGGGTGCCTTTGTAAGGTTTTGAACCTTGGTGGGGCTGCACACAATCGCCCATTTTACCAACTCACATACACCTCATTGGCATTTTTAGTAGTTCGTATTATTAGTAACTTCTTACTAAATATTAGTTAGAGTTTAGGTGATATTTAGAATTAGCGTATTATTAATTTGATATAATTAATTTATCGAGTTATTATTTAGTATTTTAATATTAGCATATTATTTATTATTAAATTAGTAAAAACGAAAATTGAAATAATATAGATTTATATAATTTGAAAGTAATCGGCAACTTGTTTTCCCAAATTTTATTGGTTTGTGAGGTTGTTTCAAATTTATTCATCATCAAACACGAACCCAAACCTTGTGACTTAGGTTTTGTTCATAATACCCTCCAACGGTGTGCACAAAATTGTTCATAGTTGCCTCCTCGGGATTGAGAACTAGTCTCAGAGTTGTTGATTTAATTGGCTCGAAAAAGTGATTGGTATTTCTCATGGAGTTTTTTGGTGATTGTGTCGATATCAAAATCGACATCTAAGAGGAAATCCAAGGCAATCTTTTGGAATTCTTGGCAGCTTTTCATAAGAGTGACCAATATTGGCATGCCACCAACAAAATTTGGAGTCATGCCATACAAGCATGGGTTTTGAAGGATCAATTTTATGTAATCTAAGTATAGGCATTATTTGCTTGAGTTCTTGGTTACCCAAGGGTGACTAATGAGGGTATTCGTGGGCAATTGCACTAGTTGGGTTGGAATTAGTTGAAGAAGACAACATGATTGATTTACCCTTAGAATGGGTTTCATTTTGAGATGAATTGATAGTGTTAATTGTTGTCTTGAAGGTGTTTGATGACGATTATCCTTGCAAATGAATCGTCAGAGTCGTTGGATACCTTAGGTTGGTGGAACGTGTGCCCTAAGGTAACCTCCAGATTTTAAAGAAGTTGGCTCTTCTTTGTAGTGTGAAATAGGGTCGGAGAAACATAAAACTAACTAAGGCGATGCGCCGAAAAGGGAAGAAGTTAGTCACAAATACGACTTCCTAAATTGGGAGGAGGTGAGGAATGAAAAGGGTGGACGAAATGCACCACAGGCCATAAACGATTCACACAGAGTCCCGCTTCAAACTACTTAAGCACAACTTCGGAGAACAGTAATAACATTATAAGCATGCACAATATACCAATATTAAAATAAAGGCTATCAGAGAAAATACAGATTATGCAAAGGATGGACGAAATGCACCACAGGGCATATTATATTACTCCAAAATATATGCACAATACAACAACAGATAAGAGGCAAGCAAAGTGTTATTACAAAGCTTAGAGAGAAGGCTAGAGCTTCAGACCCCTACTTTTACATAAGAACTGAGACAGAAAAAGAAGAATTCTCTAACTCCTAATATCCATCCTTTTTGAAAACCTTTCATTTACAATATATAGGATGGGAAGAAGATAAGAAGATCATTTTTGAACTATTTCCCAACTGCTTGTCCATTATGGTAAATGGTGTGAAGTGACAGAAGTAGATTGCGAGATCTATCTCACACTTCCCTATGATTTGTTTTTTAAGGAGTGAGAGCCATACTCATTTAATACATCTCTTAACTATCTTGCAACCGACTCCCTTGGAGCGGACTTATTCTTTCAAATCTTTATTACATATCTAAACTTTATGCATCGGGTTCTGGGATCATGATTCCAGCGGCACCTATTTTTATACTATTCTGTTAAAATTGACCCCTCGAGTGTAGGTGAACAAATTAAGTATTCATAGGTTTGCACTCTTCACACGGAACTATGCATTAACTTTGTCACTGAAAAGACCAGCCGAATGACCCTTTGTCTTTGATCTTTTGAAAAGATCTTGAGCATTTAAAACTTTTAGATAGGCTTCATAATTGCCCATACGTGGTATTTGGCTTCTCATCAATCTTTCGCAACCTATTTCGAACTCGGAGCCTATTTATTGCGAGATCCACGTGGAGGCCAAGCGCTTCTCTAGGGTCTTTGCTCCCTTTGTAGCTTTTGGAAGCGCGTCGGGATGACACTTGGCATCATCTGCGAGCCTACTGCTCTCCTTTGAGCAAGTAAGGGACCTGTCGCATATTAATGTGAAGACTTTTTCTTGGGCGGGACACTCATAGTTGACTCCACGTGTAAGCCCCGCGGGATTTTGAAGCTTGCTCCCCTTTTTGCTTTCTGGAACTTGCGCTAGGTTGACACTTGGCGTCATCCATGATCCTGTTGCTTTCCTTTGAGTTGGCTTGTCCCGCTTAGTTTTTATCGTTGATTCGGCTAAGTCTTCCTTCCATGTTGCCGAAGGCTTGACCCCTGGTGGGATTTGAATCTGCAGGAACCTTAGAGCTTACTTGGTCAATTCAGCAGGAATCTGCTTGTTATCTAATTTTAGCGGGCGGTGGAATTTAGATAACAAAGTGTCCTTGGTTGGTTTTTGAGGTTGCTTACAATCACTCATAAAGCGCCTTGTCTCGTAGCCTATTCGAGGGCCTCCTCTCGTTGTGATGGGAAAGAAAGACGGAACCTTATATTGTGTAATGTCCCCTTCTCAAAATTAGTCTGGAGAAGACCTTTAGCGTACTTTTTATTTCACATAAGCATAAAGGGTGTGGTAAGGGAAATAATTTAACAATTTAACTTTAGTTGTCAAAAAAATAACTTTATGTTATATTCATAAAGTGACTTAAGTTGTTGAAAAAGTAACGTTAAATTATAGTTATAAAAAGGCAACTTATGTTTTATTGTTAAAGGTGACTTTCTAATAAAGCAAAGTCAAACATCAAAATAGAAGTGGGACATCCCATTTGGGGACCTTTCCTCATGAAATGTACCATGAAAAGTTATAAAAGAACATGAGGGGTCATTTGGAGCTCACTTTTGACTACATCTCTCTTTCATTTTGATGAGTTTGAGCTTTGTGCTTCAACTTCTACATTTGAGGACGAAAACCCTCCTTTGCAATCTACATCTAAGGATGAAAACCCTCCGGTGTATTCAGATTTAAGGACGTAAAACCCTTTAATCTTTAAGGGTGACTCCATACAGGAGTTGCATTTGGATTTCCATTCAAAGTTTTGGAATCTCAGATTTGATTCAACAACTAGGGCACGTTTCAAATCAATTTCCAAGAATTTTGGATAGGGCATCACATTCCAAGTTAGATTTCATGATTATATAGCTAGGGCATCAAAGACACCAGTTGAGACAGTAAGTTTTGGGGTTTTACCCTTATTTTGGGCAGATTTTAGGGTTGGACGACCCCCTATTATGACTATTGCAGCTGTAAATTGAAGAGGGTAGGGTGCTAGAGTTTGCACATAGCCAAATTCTGCCCTAGAGCACCATTTCAATCAGCTAGAGCCATTCATTTGCAAGATTTTACCAATAACGGTCAATTGTACTTTTTATTTATTTTCAGTCTAAAAATAAAACTAAAAAATCAGTTTTGATGTAAATCTGATCTTTTCAATCAAATACATATTTTTGGAGGTGTTATCAATGTTTTCCAATATTTGGGTAATTTTCTTGTGAGGATGGTGTTAATAAATCAAAATAATCGACGATTGTCTTTTATCCCAAGGGTTTACTGAAGAAAATCATATTGTTGTTATTTTGTCATAAGGGTTTTCTAGGAAATCCAAATTTCATTAATTTATGCCCTTAAGGGACATCGAGTGGTATCAGAGCTTAGATCTTGCCAACTGCAGAGTTAGATCTAAATTATAATGCGACATAATGGGAAAAGATGTGGAAGATAAGCTTTATAGAGTAGGGAAAAAAAACTAGAGCATCTGCCTCAGTCAAGGGATGACCTACTCAGCATTTTGGAAGAAGTGGAAAATTGTTTGTCCAAGGTAAAATAGTCACAATACATGACTATGAAATGGGTAGTGAAACCCTCAATGATTTCTTTGTTAAGCCCAAGCTTTTGAGACACCCAGACAAAGAGGTAAGACTTGTAGTTATCACTTGTATTAGTGAAATTACAAGAATAAAAGCTCCTAAAGTTCCATATAGCAGCGAAACCATGAGGGAGATATTTCAGCTGATTGTGGAAAGTTTTCAGGGTCTAGAGGACATCAAAAGTCCTTTTGCTAGGAGGGTCACAATTCTAGAAACTATGGCAAAAATCAGGTCATGTGTTGTGATGTTGGATCTTGAATGTGATGATCTTATTATTGAAATGTTTCAACATTTCCTTAATCACATAGAAAAATCATACATAAAATGTAGTAGCTTGATGTTGGTTTTGAGCAGGAAGCTTCACTAGTTGCACAAACACTAGCTAAAAATGTTGTTAAATAGTGTATTGAATAGTTGCACATACACGTTCTCATACTCAAAAACATAACGGAAATAATCACTTTGAAAAGTAAAACCCCATTATCTAAATATGTTAAGTCTGAAATAAATTGCTCTACCTCATCAATATATGATATTGATAATGTGGGTAAGAAGAGATATCCTTGCTTACTATCAATGGGACAAAGGATGACATCTATGTGCCCTTTGTAGTTGTATATATTGCCCAATTTGTGTATGGTTACATTTTAATTATGTTTTCTCTTTTCCCAAGGGACCAAATGGATATGTTATATGATGCACTCTAAGATTTTAGACTTGATTCTTTTGTTATCATTTTGACATTAGATTATCCATTTGAATGTTTTTTGGGATTTTGTAATGTTGGGTATGTCACAATGCAAACCAACTTTTTTCTTAAAGTGCATTTTCCCAAACTAAGCACAAATGCTTTCATAATTACCATGTTCAAAAGTTTGGTTCCTTTGTTAGGCAAAAAAGGTTCTGAAGTTTGGAATTTTAAAAATGATTCAATTTGGTTCTCACACACACACACACCCATACACACATATGTAAATGTGTGTGTGTGTGTCTACATACACACATCAACTACGATTAAAACTATGTAGACATACACATACATATACCAAAAATTATAAATGCATAGCTTAAACGTCTCAAATTTCATATATTAACAATGACAATTATCCAAAGTGTGTCATGTCCCTTTTTGGAGACTAACAGATTTGAAGACCTTAACCCATTTTTCCTCCCGTGGGTTTAAGGAAGCAAGGGGAAGACTTGGATGACATTTTCTAAGTAGATATTTTCATTATTATCATGTATTCCTATTGGGAAGCCAAGCGCTCTAATAGAAGAACTTATTTAATTAGAATATAAGGTATTTTGAGCATGTAGGCTCTAAAAACAAATTAGATAATTAAAAGGTACTTATTATAAGGTCGGCCATCATTTAAAACGTAGCACCCCTTATTATTATAAAAGGAGGTTGCTTGGCGCCAAAATTGAAAAGACATGACCTTTCATTTAAACAAAGGGTTTATAGAAAATTCATATCTTCATTTCTGGGGCACTAAAAATCAGTTTTCCTTCATATTTTGATTGTTGGTAATTAATCAAATTTTTGAGCTTGATTGGGCACATTTTCAATGAGTTTAGGGCATCCAAAAGTGAGTGAGAGTTCTCAAAACAAGTTACTGCCCTAGGAAGGGAAAAATTGCAAGTTTCAATGTGCATTTTCAGTCATATCCAGCCCTCGGAAGTCTGATTACAGCCATCTAAAAATTAATTTCAGTCATCTCTCATTCAGCCCTAGCTATTTTCCGGAAGTCCCCCAAAAAGGGACATTACAAAGTGTAAACTTCAAAGTTCAAAGCATTGACGGTTTGACATATATACAGTAGTAAAGGGATAATATGAAAGAGTGTAAACTATAAAAAAGAGTTAAAGCTAGATTGACCTACATTAGAACTTCCGCGTAATAACTCATCCAAAGGAGATCCTATTAACGGAATAGTCTCGGCACATGCCATAGGCAATTAGAGGGGACGTTGGGAGGCTGCAACAGTCATATACAACTTTGACTACCCAATAACTGGTTTAATCCCAGAACAAAGAATGACTAATTACACTAAAATTACACCCATGACCCAAGTTAATTTGTGAGGCTTTTTGTAGTGTCCCTTTTTCCCCCTTTGAAGTTAATTATGGGATTTCCAGCCATTCTTATCCTTGGACAAGTTGAAGAAAATAAGAAGTAAGCACCTAATATGTCTTTTATTATTTAATAAAAGATTTAAAGCATATTAGAAAAGAAAATATGGGTCAGCCAAGGCAAATAAATGATTATAAGGGGTCGGCCAAGGCATAGTAAATGAAAGGTCATGTCTTTTCAATTTTGGCGCCACCCTTAGGAAAATCCCTTCATATTGACCAGAGCAGCCCGGGTCTTTGGCAAGAAGGCCAACACCTTCTAGTTTTCAACCCAAACAAAAGTAAGGGCAGCAAGTGCATGACTCCAAGTTGTGGTAAGCTACTTGAATTTGTTTCTACTCAATTCAGTTTTGATAGCATTATTGGGGCCAATTCATGTGAAGAGAAAATTGAAGTTGCATGGGAAAAAGGTTGGTTGCTAGAAATTACACATGATAGGGCAGCAATCTTCCACTTTCATATGTATCATGGTTCATTTGACAAGCATGTGTATGAAGATTCATTCTCTTGTAAGCATTTTCAGATTTTATGGCTTGCATGTAAAGTGAGGAAAAACATTCTTCAAGTAATGGCTGAGTTTGTGCATTCAATGTTGACACTTGGGGTACTTGAGCTCAATCTCACACTCCATGACAAAGAGGGTATGGTGGGAAATGATGCAAAGGTAGCTTTGGAAGGTAATGATTTTCAGTTATGCAAGTTACATACAATCAATTTTGAGTTGGGATTTATTGATAACATTCCAAGTGTAAATTGGGTGAAGGACAATTGTTGGGACAACTTTACAATTGTTGATTATATGAGCATAATCTTGGGGACTTCCACAAAGGTTTGGAAAGAGAAGGAAGGAGTTGGTATGAGGTTTCCTTATGGTAAGATTGATTCTATATTTTCAGCTCCTACACATTCTTCATTTCATAAGTATTATCAGTCCTTCATTTGTGTGTATGATCTTAGAGAGGGCTTCCTAAGAAAGGTAGTGTTCAATGGGGGATACTACATGTTGACTAATGATCAAAAGAGAAGACATCTTGCAGCCCCTAAAGAAGAAAATCAAAAGGGACTTATTGGTGGTAAGAAGGATTCTTCATTTGATGAGTTATTACTTGACATATACTTTCAGATTTTATGGTCTTCATATATGCATCTACTATGGGTTATGAAATTCAGTTTGCCATATAATATGCTTGTTGTCATAAGCACAAGGACAACCCTTAGAAGTGGTAATCTTCAGTTTGGTAAATCAATTTCAGACTTATTTGAAAAGGATTTCATTGCTAACAATGCAAGGAGAAATTTAGAATGCATATGTGATCATGAGTTAGTTGCAGTTGTTTACTTGCAACCGGGAAAACACAAGGGGGTGCTCTCAAGCAACACCGTTGGAACCCATATACATGACAAATTACAACAGGGTAACATTGTGAGTTTGTCTCTCTTTTGGTGCACTTTCATGACATATTTTACATGGATCATGATGGCTGAGTTTGATAATGAGACAAGGAATGGAGAAGAAATTGATGTAAGGTATCACATGTTGCATAGTAATCAAGGTATGAGGTGTTTTCGATTGCTAATAAGGACAAACCAACCATTATTGGTATAAACAGTAATTATGGGAATTCTGAGCTTGCTGGTCTGTGCATAACACCCATTAGAGGGCTAATAAATAATCTCTTTCAGCTGAAAATGAAGTCCAAAGAAGTCCCATATGAGTATCAAACAAGGTTGTATGATTTCGAGGTAAAAGATGATGCTTGGGTCTTGAAGAAGAATGATTTATTGTTGTTAGTACAAGCTATCATGCAACATAGGACTGTTGTACTTATCATTTTCAAAGAAGGAGATGATGTACCATCTTTTTGGAATGAAGATTCTACAAAGGAGCAGCTGAAGATTATTTGGGATCCAGGCATTAGCGATTGCTTGAGGACAAGCAATCTTGGGGAGGGAGGACTGTAATGTCCCTTTTTCCCCCTTTGAAGTTAATTATGGGATTTCCAGCCATTCTTATCCTTGGACGAGTTGAAGAAAATAAGGAAGCACCTAATATGTCTTTTATTATTTAATAAAAGATTTAAAGCATGTTAGAGAAGAAAATATGGGTCGGCCAAGGCAAATAAATGATTATAAGGGGTCGGCCAAGGCATAATAAATGAAAGGTCATGTCTTTTCAATTTTGGCGCCACCCTTAGGAAAAAAAAAGTATAAATTGGGATGAGAGGCATCATTTGTGATATGAGCATTCATTTGTAAATCTGAATTTTTAGAGAGAACTCTCATTATTTCTCCATTTGGGATGAAAACCCCATATGATGTCCATATGAAGGACGAAACCCCTTCATATTGACTTTAAACAATTTATAATTGCAGATCATTATTGAATTGAATATCAAAATTGTGCATTTCAGCTATTGGTCGACCACTAGGGTTTTGAGATCCGAGAAAGCCAAACAAGCCATCTTGCAGAGGATGGGAGATAGTGGGGGCAGGCCACATAGGCCAAATCGGAGATATCGCCTTTTATAGGTGATCTTTTGATGATTTATAGCTACATATGGTTACATAGATCCTAATCATTTTCAGGTGGGATAACTTAATACAAGTAGCACTTGGGATATAAATGAAATTACTAATTTTTGAGAATATAAATCATTCCCTCATAAGTATGTACACGCAAATGATCTATAATTCTTTCTTTTAGCAATATTACTTATATAAATGTTTCTTCTAGCATTGTATCTTATATAAATGATAATTTAGTTTTTGTACAAGTCATAATCCTATTTTAGATCATAAAGTCGTGTCTTTGGAAAATAATAGGAAAACATCTTGTATGAATCATAATTTTATATATTTATATTCGTATGTTTTAAATGAAGGTTTATATCTAGATCATGTATCTAGCACATGTGATAATGATATTGCTCCTAGTGATACCCCTAGGTTACACAATGATCACTCTAAGTCTCCCACACAACCTCCACTATGTGACACATCTCCTCAATATATTTCCATTTTCAAGAAACATTGGCAATTCATGATTAAATATATAGATGAACTACAACACAAACTCAAGACTATATGCTTATCCTTTAAGGTCTTTACTAATTTTATTGATAATAATAACATAATCCTAATCAACCTATAACAAAAAAATCTACAATTCTTCGTTTCCACTAGGATTCTACATGCCCAAATTTATATTAATTCATGAGAGTTGAGAGTCCTTACAATCACATCTCTCATTTTGAAACATGCCCAAAATCATATGCACATAATTTTTAGATTTTTCTTAAAGAAATGTCATCTAGTCTCAAAGGCATTTCCCTATTCTGGTTTCAAGGTTTACCTAGTGGATCCATTGATAATTTTCCCACGCTACAAGATTATTTCCTTATCCATTTTCGCCGAAATTACACGACTAATTATGATTTTGATAATTTGGAGTCAATATGAAAATGAAATGGTAATTTAATCCAAGCTTATGTTGCACGCTTTATAGCCATAGTATGTCAATAAATGATTATACCTAGTACCAAAGAATAAAAATCCACTTTTTGGTTTTATTGACTACTTTTCTTGATTGATGCTTAATGTACAAAGTGATTCCCTTGCTCACTTATACATAGAAGGGCTCATGAAGATTCTATGACATATAAAAATTTCAAGCTAGTTGAAACCCTTTATTCTGAATCCATTAAGGATTTTTTGTAAGCACGTTGTCATGTGCAAGGGTCCCATACCACGCATGCCTATTTTAATGCTTCTACATCAGCAAGTGTTATTCATTCAACTTATAATAAAGAGAAACAATCACACAAGCAAATGCATAACACCCATTCAAGGGTCCCTCAAGCCAAGCAGATATCAATATCATTATACAATGTAATAAGGATAGACCTACCATTATGTTATGAAAATTACTTTAAACGAATCTCATCAACTTTCCCACTATGTGGTATAGGTCACAACATCATTTAATACGACATACAAGAAGAGTCTTTTGAAAACATAAGAACATTTAAGGGAATGACAAAAATAAGTGGTTTTCCTTATGTGATCACATCAAAGTATATTTAGAGAGCATATTATACTCATAGCAAAATGAAAACCAAAGGAGAAAAAGGAACTATGAAAACATATATAAGTATCTAATAAAGGGAAAAATCCCCCGAAGAAGTAAAATTTACTTTAACGGAATAATTATTGATCAAATTATTATACATGAATAAATGATTTAATCATATGTACATGTGTACATCTATTTGAAAATAATATCATAACAAGAGCTTCATTACTAAGGAACAATTCCATAATACATGTAGTATGGATGTCATCAATTCAATTAGATATAGCCACAACTAGTTGGATCACTCATTACAGTACCAAGCTCTATGTCACATCTATATATTTTGGTTTCAATAGGCCCAAAAATTTTCGATATAAAAATTAATCCCATGTCTACTAATGAATAACTCAACTCCATCTTGGGTCAATATTTTTTAACTCAAATAGAAGCAACTATGGATAGCAACAATGATCATATTAGTTTTATTTATGATGAGTCATGACAACATGATAGCCATCAGACAAGATCAGTCACGATTTAATAATAATCTTTTGACCAATGAGGTAAATTCATAATGATAATCAAATAAAAGAAAGTGAAAGCATACACACATAGTGAGGAACAATTAGTTTCTATTATATCATAGAAAGTGTAACCCACCACACCTAGTGAGGAGCAAGTGGTTTCTATTATTTAAAGGAAAGTGCAAGTCTCCAAACTTAGTGAGGAGAAATTAGTATCCATTTCATCAAAGAAAGAAGTACCTATCTCACTAGTTCAAGAGAAAACATCATACCTACTAAAGCATCACCAACACAAGTTTCCCAAAAATCAAATCAAACAATTGTTCAAAGGGGCCATTGAGTTTGAATATTTACCAAGATATCATTATGTTTCCCATTAGAATTTTATTATATATATAGAACAAACACAAATGACATCCAATACAAAAAAATTTAAGGACTATACAAGCTACATTGACATATGTGATGATCCAAACTATGAAATAATCATCTAATGAGAGATTAACTACATAACACGCTTTAGCATTAAAAGTATAATTACAAGTGCACCATGTAAATATTTTACATCCAATCAATGAATGACCTATATCCATTATCAACAAATTAATGAAATAACAATTATGAATTAAATCATCTGCAATATCAAACATCTACAAATCGTCCCACATCAACGAAACTATATGACATAATGTTGGTGTAGGGTACTTTCCTTGTCATCTCGAGGAATTTTCTACATCACTCGATGAGCCATCCTACTTAGATGATATCATAAGTCTTAGGTGTCTTAGGATCTATGACAGATTCCGTCATAGAATCTATCATATGCGACAGTGTGCGTAAATTCTTCATATAGGAGTTACTTTCTGTTTCTGGAACATAATTCCTCTTCTCCCTTCTGGAGGTATGACAGTCTTGCATTGGGAGTTACACAACACTCCTATTTGTACCTTTTTTTCTTGTCTACGATAACGAATATAGCCTTTTCTTTTGCATGAATATTTCATGGTTGAATGTTTGCTTACTATATGGAACTTCGTCACGTTGTTGTTCAAGTGCAACTCGGTTGATGTGCATGCCATCCCGCTTGATCCTTGTTCTGTCATTTACTCCTAGAAGTGCGACTTGTATTGGTGTTATTTCTGAATTGTGGATTGGTAATTTCATCATAATAATTCAATATTCCAAGTCGACTTGCATTTTAATGGTCAAATCTACACTTGCACAAATTTCGAAGCATTATTAGATGTGAAATCAAGCCATTTCAGTCTGCTGCATATTCCAGATGAATAATTAATTCCAGCAGTGATTAATCTTACTCAAATCAATTCGATTTGGACAAAATAAGTGTCGATACATTAAGGAATCATTTGATAATTGTTCGTGAACATTTATTGGTATTTTTGGCACGAATTACAAAGGTTTCAGTTCGCTGTAATTTAATTACAGCCTGCTGCAACATTTTCCAAAATTCTGATACTTTTGTCTAAACCCCTTAAAAAGGGACATTACACTTTTGCATCTAAATGTGAGTTAAACATGGAATACATGCAAAATCATTCCTAGAACCATTATACTTTCTGACTATAAGTGGACCGATCAGATTAGCCAGCCGAAATTCACTTCAGTCATTACGTAATGAATAGAGGCAAAAGCTTCTAGAATGGTGGTCAGAACTGGAATAAAATTTGAAGCATCTACAACATCATTACCTACTACTATAACAGAAGTATTAATAGCATCTTCATCTAATCATTTGCTAGTAGTTCGCTCATCAAAACCATCAATATTTTGCTCATTATCTTCAAAGCTGAGAATCAGTTGTGTTGCTTGCAAATGTTTATAAGCAATAGAAGATTGTTGTGGAAAAATTTTAAAATGAGAGTTTTCGAGCCGCTAGTTTGTTCCTATTGTTAGCATGGATTTAATCATGTCTATTCAAATTACTTTTCATATGCAAAAGCACATGAACACTGAATGAAGATTTGCATTGCAAGCTTCTGCAATATTGCAGTAGAATCCCCTGATTTTGCCACAGGTTAGCTGGATCCCACTTAGCCCTGTCTTCTTTTTCCTCCTTGATGCCAAAGACCAAGACATTTCCCTCTCACTATTGCCTTTTCATATTCATCATATCAATCTATCTATTGTTGGAACTTGGAAGTACACTGTGTTTATCACCACATCTGCAAAATGAGACACTTCTATTATTTACGATCTAAATAGCAAGCTGTTGCATGTAGAGGAGAAGGAAAAATGACCCGTTGTTTGCCCACAATTTCCCAAGACACAGTTGAACTCTTCAACACCATCTAGAGGTATTTTTTGGATTTTTCCTTTGTGATTTCCATGACCTCGTACAAAAATCTCATATAAGGTTTATCACTATCAACCATTCTCAAATTTAGAAAAAGTGACTCACTATACAGATTTTCTCAACCACCTCTTGATAAGCATTCCCTAAGATTATACTTTCAAAATATTTTGAATGGAATTCCATGGAAAGCTTTGGCTCTAACAATTATTCATTAACTAGACATTTATAGAAGATGTCCTCTGATAATTGTTTCAATATCTTTCAAATGAAATTCCTCGTAAAGCTTTGGCTCTACCAATTTCTTACCAACCACAACTTTTCTCAGTAAAGTCCTCTAATAATATTTTCAATATCTATTGAATGGATTTCCTTGGAAAGATTTGACTCTTCCTATATTTCACTAACCACAACTTTTCTCAAAGTATTCCTCTCCTCTACCTCCCTTTATAAAGTAATGATGTTGGAGGAAAATTTTCTTTTGGTGGGGAGAGAAGCCCATGCTTTCCAAAAGAACAATACCATCTCAACATTAAGGAATGATTGTGGATAAACTTCAAAATTTATTTTCCTTCAACTACAATATTACTTATCTACTCCAAATGATAGATCTTACGCAAAATATCAAACATGTGTTGCACATGTTGGGCAAAAGAGATGACAAAATCTGTTCATAAGTATTTCATGTGCTTCTTTAAAAATTGTTTTGTTATCTTGTATCCATAATAAACTGAACAACAGTCTCTTCTTCCTCCACAATGGTAGATTCGATGCATTAGGAAATGAAAAAGAGAATTTGCCACCTTGTTAGTTGTATCAATTGATTTTATAAACATTGCACTAGGGGATTGTTATCACATAGAAGTTGCACCCTTTGATTGATCACGCATGGACATCAAAATTTCTAGGTAACATGGGATTGTCTCCAAGTGTGGGACCTTGCAAAGTGAGACAAACCTCCAGAGAAGGCTGGTTCCTTTTGTCTTAGCCCACTACAAACTAACCTACAACTTCAAAATGCAACTAAACTAAGTCTAAACTACAAATTTACAGAAACCGGGTTGAAAAGAGAGAGAAAAATGCTACAAAATGAAAAGGGGCTGATGCACCAAAGCTAAAACAGGGTTCAAATCTGACTGTAGAGACACAAATGCAACCATATATGCAAGAATTCAAAGGGAAACATAAAGTTTTACAAGATACAAGTGAATAGATTCAAAATAGAGCAAAAGGGCAGAGATTCACATCAAATACACAACATTTAAAGGAATGAACCACAATTGCTTATCATTTAAAGGCATTTCCACTTGCATTTACAAGACAGAGGTTTGTAAAACCTACAAAAACATAGTTACAGAGGTCTACAGGTGTGGAAAATGCAAGACTCCAAAGGAGAGCTCCAAATTCTACAAAGACGAACCCTTTCTCGCGCATAAGCACTTACATATATAGAAAATGAGAGAGAGAGAGAGAGAGGAAAGGGAGCCACCAAACAACCATAAATGGCCCATTTCCACCTACCAAGTACCAAAGGCCATAATTTTCTACGCTTTAGAGCATTGATGGCCTTCTTTTCTTCCTAAACAAGCCATCAAATCTCTCAAGCAAAAGCAAGACAAAGCATGGGTACCATGATGCAATCAATTCTAGTTGGTGGGGTGGTTGAAGTGTTAGGAGCTATTTGAACTGCACATTTTCCATCCAAATCCCGTGTTTGCATATTTAACCCCGAAACATCATCAATTTCTACATTTTTGACACTAAAACGAAGTTTTCGACGACACTATTCCAATGCCACCGATTTTGTGCAATTTGGAGCTCTGACGCAGAAGTTACGGCCAAAAAATCAGGTCTAGTTGGCCCCAGCAGGTTTCCGAAGAACTGGAGGAACTAGTGAAGTTTCCTCTTGGACCCTCAAAAGCCGCTTTAATCATTTTCCTTTGGAGTCAATGAAGCGGTGGTTCAAGGAACAAAGCGAGGGCGAACGGTTCATTTTGATCCCAACAGGGGCCTATTGACCAATTTAACCGTGTTGGCGGGTATTCGGGAATTGTTTGAACTATGGAACAATTCCATGTCCGCTGTGGTGCCCGGGTTTGCCGATTGGGGCCCCGCCTTACTTGTCTCCTCCCGCATCATCCCTATCGGCCTATCGGCGAACCCGTGGAATGTTTCGTCGGTTCCCTCGTGCCCGCTTCTCCCAATGCGGCCGATTTAAACCGCACTTTGACCTTGCCTCACTGTCAACAAATCGGCGAAGGCTTAGAACACTAGAATGTTCTGCCGATGTCGATAATGTCCAATTAACCCGATCAAAGGGTGATTTTCGTAGGAAAATGACTAAGTCTTTTTACCTTCCTTCTGTTTGCATTGAAACTCTTGCCCATGTCCCGTTCAAAGCACCAAAATTGCCTGGAGGTGGTTTTGGGATAACAATTTGGTGCCTAAACAGGGTTATATGCCCTCATTAGATAGAAGATCAGTGGCCTTTTGAGCATCTATTGGGCATGGAGTCAACCTGAAAACTTGAAAACCGATCAAAACCTGAAATTATTACCCCTGAGCTTGCATACTCTTGCTCTTGAAATTTGATTTTTGGAATTCCTGAATATGACTTGCAAATCTGTCCCCAAAACACTAGATTTTGCCATGGAGCATAGAGAATTCTAATTGGCATTTGATATGGTCTTTAATGAGAGTGGAAAATTGTTTTGAAATTGGTTTCCCTTCCCATTGCATGTAGTACCAGCTGAAAAGAGAATGAAAACCTCCTCAAGTTGCTCTACATTTAGTATTTGGAGGTGATGAAGTTGGTCTTTGACACTTTGAAGCTCTTCCCCATGAAACTAGAGCAAGCATGACAATTGGCAACTCCTCCTTTTTGGCTCTAAACCAGCCGACACCCGATTGGAAAAACCTTCCTTACGCAACTTAACCTCTCCATTGCCCAACTCCATTTGGATCATATCTTCTTCGAGTCCTCAAACAAATCTGCAACTGAAAATGTCGCGCGAGAACAACAAGAACACTATGTAAAGCAATTAGGGAAAAGAAAACTATACCACTAAAGAAGGCCATGTGTTTGAAGAACACTTGGAGGAAGTAAAACTAATCTAATATGTACAAGGTAGAACCTTTGCTTCAAAAAAAAATATTTGAGATAGATCCCATTGACCGGGATCATGAGCTCTTCCCATCTAATTTTGACAATTGGAAGGAATTATGTAGCTTATGCAACTTGAGATGACATAAAGGCCACTCCAAATTGTATCAAACTTAGAGTGCTCACAGTTGGGCCCTATCTTGGTCCCATTTAACAAAAAGATCTTCTTCTTGAAAGCTCCTACCCATTGCTTTCTTGTCAAAACATTTCTTCACTTGAGCTTGATTCAACTCCATTGTTTGCATTGCTTGATCTCTCAACTCTTCCAACTCCATGAGCTCTACATATCTGACTTCCATGGCCTAAACCTCAAACATCTCCAACTTCTTGATGATTTCCGAGCTAGCAATTCAATGGATATTAAGAAACCTTGCTTCCTTACCATAGACAAGTTTGAAAGGTACGTTGTCAGTTGATCTTTTGGGAGTAATTCTATCAGCCCACAAGACTGGTTTCAGCTTTGTGTGCCAAGCTCTTTGATTCTCATCCAAGGTTCTTCTATTGATTCTTAGGAGAATCTTGTTTGTTGACTCGGCCTATCCATTACCTTGGGGTAATAGTTTGAAGATGTGCTCAAGTATATCCCATTATTGACAGCCCAATTAGTGATTTTAGTGCCAAGAAATGCTAAAGCATTATCTGAAATTATTGTGGAAGGAACACCAAATTTGGTCACAATACTTTCATAAAAATCCATAATATTAGCTTCATTTGCCTCCTTCAAAGCAACTACCTCTATCCACTTAGGGAAGTAATTTGTGCTGTCAAAAATCCACTTATGCCCCAGAGCTAGAATGTGGATTGGTCACTCCAATGAAATCCATCCCCATTGCATGAATGATTGATTTATAGAGATGGGTTGAAGTGGAAGAGATGCTAACCTCTCTTTTCCTGTAAAAAGGCACATTTCCTACATTTTTCACCCATGCATAGTAGTCCTTGAAAAGATACAGCCAATAATAGTTGTCTTTCATTATTTTGAGTGTTGTTGGTCTTGGAGTGAAATGTCTTCCGGTGCGGCATCAATAAACTCATGCAAGTCCTTCTCAATCCGATCCGCCTTGACGCACCTCAAAAGGACTCCATTGACGTCTTTTACGAAGGATGCCATCAATAAGCACAAAGGGGATAGATTGTGTCATCCCTTTTTGGTGACAAGTGGAAACATAGGACCTTATCCCATTGCTTCCTTGCAGGACTAAGGGTTTGGAGCTAGAGGAAAGTTGTCTAAAGATATTTGGATTAGTTTTAGGAAATATTGCACTTTTTATGTTGTATTCCTATTGGATGCCTAGCGCTCCAATAGATGAAATAAATTACTTAGTTGTTTGGTGAGCATATATGCTCAAATTAGAAATAGACTTTAATATTATAAGGTCGGCCATAAGTTATGATGTAGCACCCCTTATGTTATAAAAGGAGGATGCTTGGTTATTATGGCATGTATGTAAATTCCATTATCTCTTGGAAAGATTGCTTGTGAAGCATCTCTTTACATCTCCTAAGGACGAAAACTCTTGGAGAATCTTGTGTGAGGATGAAACCCTTCACCAAGTCTAGAGAAGACTTCAACACGAGAGTCTCCACCCCCTTGAGGGATTTTTTTGTTGTTGTTATCTTAATTTCAACCTTAGGCGAGTTGCCCTAAGGAGCTCTTTGGGTCAAATATTGAAGATATTGCTTTCCTTTTGTTATTGATGCAAAATTGGCTTTCTTCAAAGTGGAGCGACTCATTTGTGGAGTGATTTGGTACATTATTTGGCTGTTCTAAAAGGGCGACCAGCCTTGAATAGTGTTTTGAAGTATTGTAATGTCCCCTTTTCCAACTTGAGAAGCATGATTTGGACTTCTTACGATTCCCTTTTCCATGACAACGAAGTGGAAAGAGTTGGGAAAAGGAGTTGAGCTTCCTTTGCATTTATTTTCTAATTTTTTTTTTTCATTGAAAATTTATTTTTATTTTCTAATTTTAATGTTTCTTTTTTAGCATGTGTTTGCATTTAGCAAGTTGGCTCGGTTTTAAGGCATTTAAGGAGGCATAAGAAAAGAATATGACTTATAGGGGTCGGCCTTGTTCTTCTAAGGTTTGGTGCCAAAGGGAGGTTATAAAAGAAGGTTAGAAGACTCATTTACAAGATCTAGATTGGCACATTTTCTCTATTTGGACATTGTGGGCTCATTGCTCCTTGTTCTTCCACTCTTGGACGAAAACCCAAGTGTGTGGTTTCTTCCTAAAAGACGGAAACCCTTCTAGTGGTGGTTGGAGGACAAAAACCGCTCTTTCCTTGGTGGAGTAAAGACATATGAAGACCTTTTTGCAGATTTGGGCATTGGAGGATCAAGAAGTCATCTACAAACATTTATACCATTGTGGAGCCTCTTTCTTATTGATTGACTTGCATTGGATTGTGTTTTGGTACCATCTAGGACATGAATTTGACATTTTATTTCAGATTCAAATTCCTCATAATTTATAAGGCTAGAATCTCCATTTTGGTAATTTTTGGAGAAATTGATCTATTTTTCTTAGTCCTCGGATTTGGCTAGTCTCTGCTACTTATTTAAATAATTAATCCAGCTATGTAATCTAATTTTTTGACCATCTTTCATGTATTTGTGATTTATAAATATTGCCGTGGATAGAATAATTGTTTTGTGGCATTATTCATTGATTTGCATAGTGAAAGGTGGACTTGAATTCCATAAACAGTTCGCTGCCCTTGTAGATTGTTGATTTTAGATTAATTTCAGTTTGCTGATTTAAAAATCAGACTTGCTTATATTGGGGGTTTGAGCTAATTTCCTTAATTTTCAGTTTTGTCCCCAAAAGGGATATTACAGTGGTATTAGAGCTTGGATTCTCAAAGGCCTAGGGTTTCAATGGACAGATTGATGAAGGTGCAAGAAAGACTAGCAGGTACCTTGGACTCTCTTGCCTCCACCATGCAAAACCTACAAAGAGGAAGGATATTCAAGGAAGAGCCCAGGGTTTCAAAGGTCAAAAGGTGGCAACTAGCTTTGAGGAATATCAAGCTCTTCCGGAGAAGATCTCGTGATGCCCTAACCTTTTCAGAATTCATAAAATTGGAAACAGTGGGCATTGGAACTCGGTCCAAGCCTCGAAGCATGCACAAGGGTCATGGGAAGGATATCCCAACCCTTGAGGAAAAGAGCCCCATCTTGTGGGCAAAGCAAGGAGCAACTACGGAGTTGTTTGAAGAGGGAATCAAATTCCCAAGTTCGCTAGGGGAGGAGAGGCATGTCTATTCCCCTAAGGATGAGGAAGAGGATAGTATATTGCCGCAGCTGGTTATTGAGAGGGAACAACCCTTGGGAGGGTTAGAAACCTCTAATCCTCTTGCCACAGTTGATCTCTTGGCTGGTTTTCCTAACAACACCTTGGTGACACAAGGGTTTGATGACATAGTGAAGCACGAGCCAAGGAAGGATGAAGTTGCAGCCCTTACTCCCATTCCTATTCGGATATTCAATAGTATGAGGTAATTGTGGATCATGGTTTGGTTAATACTAATTTTCTTTTAGCACATGATGAATTCAGGCTTGAGCAAGTGGGAAAAGAAGAAGGAAACCTTTGTCCAAATAGATATAAGGACAACAAGCTTGCTGGTCTGATTATGACAGCAGACAATAAAGAGCCAAAGGATGAAGAACTAAACTTGGGTAAGAGCCACCAAGATATCCCAAGTACATGTGAACAAGGTACGGTGGTTGTGCAAAGGGAGAAAGCTCCAAGTATCGAAGAGGCTAAGGAAAAAGAGGATGAAAGTCTTGTTGCAAGTCCAAGGAACAAATACATTTCAGATTTATTGCTCCCTAGTTCACCATCACATGGAGTTGATCATCATCATAATCAGTTTGATACAAATATGGGCAAAATGAGGAGCACATTGAGTGATAAGGGGTACTTACATCCTTTCCGGAAGCCCCCAAGTTATGCATGTATCAAGACAAGTGTCGCTTTAGGCACAAGGACTGAGATTGAAGTAACAAAAGGTAACCCTCTTTCCAAGGCCCACGGTTTGCATACTAAGGTAACCATTTCCTCTTTTAGTTTGGTTGGCCATCCACTTGATATACTTATGTTTGGAAGAATAATTTGGGGTTGTGTTGATAATACCTCAACAAGCCTTTTATGGCCATGGAGATGGAAGGAAACTCCCCATAAAGAACAAGATGAAGGGGTTGGACTGTTCCTAACAGCAGACAAAGGGAGTTTGATGGATATCACAGCCCAAACAAGAAGCCAAGAGTTACCCAAGACAAGCACCAACAGCTTGGGAACGAATGCAAGGAGAAAATACCCCATCCAGCAAGGAAATCATGTCAAGAAGGAATGCTGATTTAAAATCAAAAGTTTTGAATGTTATGGGCAGCCCATGGTATGAAGGTATTTCAGTTTTTGCGTATATATCATTTCATATTTTCTACCATGGACAGATGGTTAGAAGTACTCATGCTTCATGTATGTTGTATCCTCTTTTGTCACCATTGATTGAACACCTTTGTGTACATCATATTTCATGGGTGAAGAGATAAGAAGTTCTTTTTGTAGCAAAGAACATATAGACACTTGGGCTCAATTTCTATGGTGTTTTCACAAGTGGCATATAGGTGCTATGATGAGTCCTTCAAAAGGAGGAATATCTGATTTTAAAATCAGTATGAAAAGAACTCTATCATGAAGTGTTGGGGTCATAATGATGGTCCTAACTTTTCGTTTCTTATATGGCTAACCCTTGGATCCATAAAAATGGAAGAGTTAGGAGGAATGGGCAGCAGTATGCATCAAATTGTCAAAGAAGAATTGGAAAGAAGGTTGGGGCCAAGCAAGGATGGTTTCAAAGGCTTCAAGATCACCAATAGCATCTTCATGTTGTCAAATTTCATGGGAAGGTGCAAGGTATGTAATGTTTTTCTTGAAATTAAGCCAACTAAAGTTAATATTGTTTGGGGAATGTGATGGTTTCAGTTTTTGGGAAATTTTCATTATGATACTCTACTTCATATATCAGCCCTTTGGAAAACTTATTTATGGTTGGGCATGTGCAAATTCAACCACCCAATAAGTTTAGAAGAAAAATTAAGTTGTTGGTTTGGGTTCAGTCAGATTATGAGTTGTTTCCAATTCTGAACAGTTATAAGAATGTTCCTTTTGAAGCTACTAAATCATGGGGTAATGGTCTTGAGGTTGTTGGTTTGGAGGAAGGTAGTAAGACTACCATATTTTTGGATTCCAAGTACGCTGCCATAAGCTTTTATGTAAGCATTTCCAGCCCTTTCTCCAAGTTTTTATCAGCTGTAACCTTGTGGCCAGCCCCCATAACATTGATAGAATGGGAAACTTTGAAGGTATGTCATGATTACATCTGTTGTACTCTCCTTTCTACTGTTGTTCACAAATTTCCCAGCTATTTGTTTACTTATAAGATACCGAGAAAGGAGCTTCTAATCACATGGTTGAAGTACCAAACACTTCATGGTTGTTGTAGTCACTATACAGCCCTCATTCAGTCACCTTGGTGCTATTTCTCTCAAGGAATCAATGGCCTAAACATGGGAGAAAGATGGGATGGCAAATACCTTGACCCAAGGGTCAAATTGAAGACGGTTCCACCAAAGAGGTCTGTTGTTTTATTCATTTTCAGTTTGTTCTTCTTGAAGTCTTGGTGCATAGAGAGACATTTTTATAGCCGGGATTGTATTTTCTACACAATGACACACTTGCACTATTTTGTGCAAGTAAAGGTGGGATTCTAGTTCCCCTCATTCTGATTTTTGAAGAAGAAGAGCAAGATTACATTGGTAATTGGGACAGCAGGAAAGAGATGGTGGGTCACCAATGCTTGGACGGTGATTATAAAAGGAGGAGCAACTGAGGCTTATTTGGGATCTAGGCACTTGCAATTGCTTGAGGACAAGCAATTTTGGGAAGGGAGGACTGTAATGTCCCTTTTCCAACTTGAGAAGCATGATTTGGACTTCTTGCCATTCCCTTTTCCATGGCAACGAAGTAGAAAGAGTTGGGAAAAGGAATTGAGCTTCTTTGCATTTATTTTCTAATTTTAATGTTTCATTTTTAGCATGTGTTTGCCTTTAGCAGGTCGGCTGGGTTTTAAGGCATTTAAGGAGGCATAAGAAAAGAATATAATGACTTATAGGGGTCGGCCTTGCTCTTCCAAGGTTTGGCACCAAAGGGAGGTTATAAAAGAAGGTTAAAAGATTCATTTACAAGATCTAGATTGGCACATTTTCTCTATTTGGACATTGTGGGCTCGTTGCTCCTTGTTCTTCCACTCTTGGACGAAAAACCCAAGTCTGTGGCTTCTTCCTAGAAGGACGGAAACACTTCTAGTGGTGGTTGGAGGATGAAAACCCTCTTTCCTTGGTCGGAGTAAAGACATAGTGAAGACCTTTTTGCAGATTTGGGCATTAGAGGATCAAAGAAGTCATCTACAGACATTTGCATGCATTATGGAGCCTCTCCTTTGTGGAGCGACTTGCATTGCAATGTGTTTTGGTGCCATCTAGGGCACGAATTTGACATTTTACTTCATATTCAAATTCCTCATAATTTATAAAGTCGGAATCTCCATTTTGGTGATTTTTGGAGAAGTTTATCTATTTTTCCTAGCCCTCGGATTTGGCTAGTCTGCTGCTGATTTAAATAATTAATTCCAGCTGTGTAATCTAATATTCCGTCCATCTTTTGATGTATTTGTGATTTATAAATATTGTCGTGGATAGAATAATAGTTTTGTGGCATTATTCATTGATTTGCATAGTGAAAGATGGACTTGAATTCCATAAACAATGTGTTGTCCTCGTAGATTGTTGATTTCAGATTAATTTCAGTTTCCTGATTTAAAAATCAGACTTGCTTATATTGAGGGTTTGAGCTAATTTCCTTAATTTCAATTGTTCCCAAAGGGGATATTACAAGTGTTCAAGGGTTTTCTATGTGTTTGGATTACATCATCTCATTGCATATAATTTATAAGGGTGAAATTTGGTAATACATTGAAATTTGGAGAGTTTTGGTATGCATAATCAGATCTGACATTTTTATTTCTTCAACAACTAGGGTTTGAAGGAAATTCATTCTAGCATTCCCAAGCTTCCAAAAATTATAATTCCTTCACCAATTGATTGTTGAACTTGAATAATAATTTCATAATATATTTGAAGTGATCTTGCATGGTTTTTAGGGCATTTCCAAGAGGGATGAATTGCTTGAAAGGCAGGTTTGGCATGTTTTGGCGGATGTTTGGGCGGATGTTTGGGCAAGTTGATTTGATATTTGCATGCGTCATATTTTTAAACCACAAGTTCCCAAGTTTCATGAATTTTGGAGTTTCCTAGGTAAAGTTATGAATTTTTAAAATAACTCTGCAAACAAGGGTTTATAGAAAATTCATATCTTCATTTTTGGGGCATTAAAAATCAGTTTTCCTTCATATTTTGATTGCTGGTAATTAATCAGAAATTTTGAGCTTGATTGGGCACATTTTTAGCGAGTTTAGGGCATCCAAAAGTGGGTTTGAAACCCCAAAAAGGGTCGCTGCCCTAGAAGGGTGTTTGCTGGCAGCAGTTAAGGGTTTTTATATATTTATTTCAGTCACTAACTGCCCCCAAAAAATTGAAAATTGTTGTTTATCTTCAGCTTTGCATATATTCCCAAAGTCCCCAAAAAGAACATTACAAATTGAAGTCTAAAATGCCTTCTCTTGGCCTTGGTCAAGCCTTGTGGGCATTGACCTGTTTGGAGAAAGTGTGTTTTTCCGTGGGTACAACAATGAGTGAGCGGGTCATTGGGGGTTCTTCTTGATCATGTTGGAGCACTAAAACATTATCCTCTTCATTTTATAGCTCTGAAACCATTTTCTCACACAAACCTTTGCCCCTGACTTGCTTAGTCACTTTTATGTCAATGTCATATGTAATATCCTCTTCTCGGTCAAGACCCTTAGCCCATTTTGTCTCCCCGACGGCTAAGGAATGAACACAAGGGGAACATAAGTCATAATAAGTTATTATAAAGTGCATATAAAAGGAAAAATTATAAAGGCACTTATATTAAGTTATTATAGACTTAATGATAAAGCAAAATTAGAAAAGGAAAAAAAGCCATTTTTAATGTTTATTTATCCTAGAGAAAATGTGACCCCCTTTTTGGATGGAATAAAGTGAAAAAAACATTAAATGAGGGGATGAAAGCTTATTGGATGTTGAGGGTGGCTATTTGGCCCATTACCTCTATAAAAGCAAGTTGACTTGCTTGTGGAGATCATCTTTTGGCTATTTTATAAAATCTGATTTTGTATGTTGAGCTTTGAGCTTGCATCAATAATCTTCTAAGGACGAAAACCCTTAGAGATTCACTCTTGAGGACGAAAACCCTCAAGGAGAGGAAATGTTGGGGACGAAAACCTCCAAAGTTTCAGAGATTGAGGAACGAAAACTCCTCAGTTTTGAGAGGTGGATCCATCTGGGGTTCATCATTGGGCTGCATTTTTGTTGACAGTGATTGGTAGAAGTATTTTCAGATTTGGACATATTTGGGGCTGATTGCACTTCAAGAATCAACTGGGCATAAATCAGATCTGAGTTATTGGTGTTTGATGTGTGTTTGGACCAACCAAACAGAGAATTTGAAAAGGAATCAAATCTGCAATTTTTGGGCATTTCTACACCCCAAGCGACCCAGTTTGGGAATTGTGAGCCTTCATTTTGGGGGTTTTTGGTTGCTGTTGGATCTGCAACTTTTTGGAGTTGTTTGGGCATCCTCAAAGAAGATATTTTCAACATTTCCAGCCTCATTTGTGGTACACATAAATTAATATTCACTGCTGTAATTTCTGGGTATTTTCAGCCCTAGTTTATTTTTATAAAATCAGTCAAGGGTTAGAAAAATCTGATTTCACTTGTAATTGATTCTAACCACCCAAATCACCATTTTTGGCCTTGTGGGTATGTGGAAAAGTGAATATTTGAGGAATAAAAATTAATTTTCAGTTGGTTGTTCATTATGGCAAATTTTGGACATTTTATTGAAACGGAAGTTCAGATTTGTTGTGTTATTTCAGTCTATTTTCAGTTTCAGATTTGGGTTTGGCCTAAAATCCATTTGGGGGTAAAATTTGTCCATTTGGGGACATTACATCATATTCCATCACTTTGGTTATCCAACCAGCTCTCTTCTTGTTCATATCCTTGTTCAAAAGAAAATCTTTCACATCGCATGTGAAACCATAAGATGGATCTTATTGTTGGACACTAAATGTCTAAATTTCTTCAAGCTCCTTATAATAGCTAAGGCATGTTTCTCAACAAACAATTACCTTACTTCATAATCCTCAAAGACTCTAGCTAAAGAATGCAATTGGTTGCTCTTGACCTTCATTCAACAGATCAAGATGGTGGATACTATGCCTCCACCTTCAAAGGCATACAATGTGAAATCCTTAGTGAAATCGGGATTGATGAGAGTTGGGGCTCGCGCATTGCCTATGCAATTCACTTGCAAAGTGTTTTCCTCTTGAGCATAGATGTCAACGGCTTTACAAGATTGGAAAATCTGGAACAAAACGTTTGACAAAGTTGACCCTCCCTAAGAAGCTTTACAATGCCTTCTTATGACTAGGTAATGACTATGTCAAGATGGCACTTACCCTTTCTAGATCTATTGCAAGACCTTCTTTGAGACAATGTGGCCTACGAGTTTACCTTCATACGCCAAGAAGATACACTTTTTGAAATTGAGAGAAACTCCGAAGTGCCTCGCATTTTTCAAAGACTTGCTTAAGGTGGAGTAGATGGTCATTTCGTCTTTGGAAAACATCAGCAATGTCATCCAGGTGAAGCATAGGACAATGTTGTTGATCAGTCCCTTAAATGCCATATCCATGATTCTTTGGAAAGTTGCTCCTGCATTGACAAACCAAATGGCATCGTCTTGCGCAGGCATAGGTTCCCCACTTGGTGGTAAAGGTTGTCTCGAACTAATCCTCCTCCTTTACTATGATTTGATTATATCCAGAGTAACCATCTAAAAGAAAGAACCTCTTTGACCTCTTACCATTTGTAAACTATGCTCCATGAAGGCGCAAGTAATGATCCTTCAAATCCCTGAAATCAACACACAATCTGATTTCTCCATTTCTCTTCCGCACTGGAACTAGATTTGCAACCCATGATGAATGCTTGATGGGGAAAATGTTTTTGCCTCAATCAACTTGTTCAATTATTTTTTCATGAGAGGCTCAATCCGCGGATCGACAGCCCTCTGCTTCTACCTAATGGGCTTGGTTGTTGGATCTAATTCAATGGTGCGTTGAGCTAGATCAGATCAAAACCTCTAATGTCTTCATAGCTCCATGCAAAAACATCAGCAAATTCTTGACAAAGCTCTACAAAAGCATGTTTTTCTTGTGGAGTACATACCTTGCCAATCCTAAGCAACTTGTCTTCGCCAACTGAGATGGATTCATAATCCTCACCTTTGACTGTCATGTTTGCCTTTTCTTTTTGAGTTGATCATCAAAATTGAAAATGGATTCCAAAGTCACTAATCCTTTGGGCAGTTTATTTGATCTTAGTTGACAATCTGTCTGGTTGTTTCCCCAACTTGTCTTGATTTCCCGAAGAGAACTCGACCTCTTCTCGGATGAAGTTGACAATATGTTGGTCACTATCAAACACTTGCCAATTAGTGTTATTGTCCGAGATAAAGCATGTCTTACTATCACTCTAACATACTCTTACGCAATTCATCCTTCTTGATGCTTTCAGGCATATCAAACTTCGCACCAACTATTAATCATCGGTTGGCTGATTCATTCTCCTTTCTTGGTATGGAATGGATGTTGAATGCTTCAAAATCTTCTAAGAGATCCCATACCCTATGCTTATAAGCTTTTAACAAATTGTTCTTGGTTGTATTCAAACCTCTTACTTGATTCACAACCAACTCGCTATCACCAAAAGCTTGCAATTGTTTGACATCTTTCTTTCTTGCCCATTGTAGGCCATGGATTAGAGACTCATACTCAGCTGAGTTGTTAGAACAACTGAATTGAAATCTGAAAGCAGAGAAATACTTCACACCTGTGGGAGATACAAGCACTACACCTCCTCCTGCACCTTGTTTACTCCTAGATCCATCGAAGAACATATGTCAAATGCCATCTTCTTGCTCATTTGTCTTCGTAATTCTAGACATAGGTGGGTTTTCTTCATACAAATAGTAAATACCAAACTAGTCTCCTCAATCTGTTTGTAGGGATCAAAACCATGGAAATCAACTCCCCACTCATCAAGAAACAAATTTGGAATGCCTTCAACTTGAGTGTTTTCCTCTTGGACAATAGGGTGATCTTTTTGATCAAATATTGTGTAATTTGCATTGATAGGACTTGGTGTATAAGGTTCTATGTGATATGTGGAAATAGGCTCGACCTTATAGTATCTTTGGTACCATATCTAGTCCTAAAGAGCATATGAGACCAGTCAGTTGATAAGTACCCTCTAATCTTGGCAGTGAAATCTCTAGAGAGGCATAGAGCAAAAAATGGAGGTAGATCAATTATGAAAACATCCTAGGGAATAGAGAAGTTGGGGCATGCATGCAATGTGAGGCTTAAACCTCTGATAACTCCAACAATTCCCACTATTGTTCCATCCTAGCTGAACCACACCTTTAGAGAGAGACTCATATTTGATACCCACTGATCTGCTACTGTTTGGGCATCATTGAATTACTTGCCCTTGAGTCTATCATGCAATTGTCAACCAAATGATTGCCAATAATCATGGATACATAGAAGGGAGGAGGTTTCATACTCTTGCTTGGCTGGTCATCCTTTTGTTGAGGTGCATTAGTGAGCACAACTTTGGCATGCTCTTTGATGACTCATTTGTTATGGAGAGATTGGACATGGCTGCTTGCAAAAGGTCCCTTTGTCCAAGAATAGCCAAGGATTCCCACATTGAAATGTTCACATTAGTCTTCTTCATTTGTTCAAGAATGTTGAAGGGAGTGAAACTATCCTTCTGTTGTACCTTACTTGCAACAACCTTTTCTTATGTTTGAGTTGATGTGGAAGGACCTTTGGGATGCCCTTGCACTCTTGAAGTTTGATTTTCATGGTCTCCTTGCACATTAGGAGCTGAATTTGAATTGCCACCTCCTTGAAGTGTTAGAGAAGGTTGGAAAGGACCTGCACTTGTTGATTGCCCCTCTTCCATAACCCTCCTTTTAGATCTAGTATTAGTTGTTGAACCTTAAGGAGAAGTCTGAATCAACCCACAAAACTCATCCATTTGCCAATTCATAAGTGAAGCATCATTTTGTGGCTCTAGAGTAGCCTCTAGTGGTGGAGATGCTTTTGCTGATGCAATTTGGAGAAAGAGGCATTTTGTACCATCAATGCTTGGTTTAGGATGCCATTTGGGCAAGTGGCTTGTTGCAAGGAAAACACCATTCATAATCCTGCACAAGGTTGTTTTGAACTGGAACCAAGGCTTTAGATGAGTTGGCTGCATTAGGATTATACTGTTGGAATGGTCTTGCATGAGGCACTTGACCTTGAACCTGAGGATTTGGTTCTATGGTGCTTTGTTTGGTTGATAAGGGGGTGTGTTAGGTTGGTATGGAGGTTGATATGTTTGATTGAAAGGATGGTAAGACCTGAAATTCTAAGCTAGTTGCCTTTTTAAAGTCACTAACTCATTCCCAAAATTTTGCAACTTACCTCTTGTAGTTCATTTGAAGTATTTGTAGAGGTAGATGCTTGGCTTTGATTTTGGCTATTTGGGGTTGGAATAGAGGCTAATTCGGGAGCTTAATGAGGTGTAGATGTTCCTACCTCCGGGAATATGGGCATTGGAGGTCTAGAGCAAGTTTACCAGCCTGAATAAGACTATTTTCAGCTCTAATGGCAATATCATAGGCATCTGGTAAAGTTCTACCCCCCATGGACTGAATCATGACTGAAATGTCACTATTTAAAGCCCTTAAGTAATAGAGAAAGGCATACTTGAGGTGTAGGTCTTACCATTTATGGGATTCTATCCCATGTCTTTTGAAATTTGATATTAAAATCAGTCATCTCATTAGATGCCCTCTTTGTTGTAGTCGCTGCTCTACTAGGGTTAAATGGTCACTTTTATATTCAAAATGGTTATAAAGAGCTTCTCCCAACTCTTCCCAATCGGTACTATATTCTCGAACCCCTATACAATCATAGAGATTTTCGCTTGAAAGAAGCGGCCAACAATGTGACTACTACATTGTCTTGTGTAACATGGTATACCAAGCAAATATTTACAATGTCCTTAATGTGTTCAATGGGAGTTGTAGTGTTCTCTCAAGTGAAAAAGAGAACACTCATCAAGGCTGCAACTGGAATGTCCTCATACTGGGCCAAAAGTAAAGGACTTCATTGAATGCGACAAAAGCCCGATTTATCCGATGGACCATGAATGTGATGGGCCTTAGAACTCTAGAACACAACAAGAAAGGCCTACCAAGAGTAGTAGAGAGAACTCTATCTAGAGGTAATGGTGATCTTTGAATTGATCTGCCTCTTCTTCTCCTTGGTGACAATTGCAAGTAGTCAAAAGGCTCTCCACTTGCTATCCTTTGCCTTGTTTGAATTCTTCTCATAAAACTGAGACACCGAGGGTTAAAACTGGTAGATATGATGATCGGAACCACCAAATGTGTTGTATAGAGCCTTCAAAGGTTGGAAATCACCAAGATACACACCAACTCTTAGTGAAATGACAAAAATCCTTCAATGTAGTCCCATCAAGCATGCCGAACTGTTATCACACGCACTTTGCACCCTTTGATTGATCATGCATGAACATCGAACTTTTGGGTAACATGGGATTGTCTCCAAGTGTGGGACCTTGCAAAGTGAGACAAACCTCCAAAGACGGTTGGTCCTTCCGCCTTAGCCCACTACAAACTAACCTACAACTTCAAAATGCAACTAAAATAAGTCTAAACTAAAAATTTGCAGAACCAGGGTTGAAAAGAGAGGAAAATGCTGCAAAATGAAAGGGGGTGATGCACCAAAGTTACAATAGGGTTCAATCTGACTTGTACTTCTAGGGCTTCCATGGGCTGCTCCCTCTCAATGCCCAACAACTTCGAGTGTTCTTCTCTTCCTTGATCACAATGGAGGGATTCTTTCCCTCTAGGGATGGAACATCTTTCCCATTTTCCTTGGGCATAGCTCGGGGTTTAGACCTTGGTCCAATTCCCACTCTACCTTTCTTCAACCCTATGAACTCAACGAGTGATATGGCATCACGAATCTTCTTTGGAAGAGCCCTATACTCCTCATAGCTGTCCGCAATGTTGTGACCCACTGAATGTCATGTTTCAACCACTGGAATGACTTCCTTTCTTGGGAGGAAGGTAGGCCGAAATGACCTAGATGAAGAATCACTCACGATTCTTGGTGGTGAATATTATTGCTTGCCCTTGAAGAGCTTCCTTCACCATTTAGGTTTTGCATGGCATGGATCAACCGTAGCATCTTATTTGCCACCTTTCTTTCCTAGGGAAAACCTCTCATCTCTAACATCATCACAAAGTTTTCTCAACTTGGCTTCTTCGAATCTTTGTGGCCCATACTATCCATCTCAAGTGGCTACCCTGAATTCTTCTTACCCTTTCTTTTTATAGCAAATGTACTCCTTGTGATCTTCTTGCATGGATAATCCGAGGTGTGGCAAGATCTTGGGCTCTAATACCACTGTAATGTCCCTTTTAGGACATCAAATGGAAAATAAGGGTTTGGGCTCAAACCCCAACCAACGAACTCTGATGTTTATGACAGCCACCAAAAATTTACTTCAAACCCTTATGGAAACAAACTGAAAATGCAATTAGCAACAAGAAATCTGAATTGTGATGACAGCCAACAATGATTCCACACAAACCCTAGCTGCGAACCAATATTTATTCTCCTAGGGCAGCGAACTGTAATGGCACTTCAATGGCATCAATTCCCATGCAACACAAGCTGAAAATGACATAGAATGCTTCCAAATATTTTATTCAACCATGGAAATATTTATCCAGCCAATACACTCCAAAATAAATGAGAAATGAGGAGATAAATCACAACTGTAATTAATTTCTTAACAGCAGAAGTACAGCCAACACACAGGGCTGGAAATAATGATTAATGAATCCCAAAAATCACTCCAAAGTGTAGATCCAGCCTCATAAATTATGAGGAACAATTACATCAACTCAAAATGCCAAGATGTGCCCTAGAAGGCACCAAACACAATACCCAAGCAAGTCGCCTAGGGCTGGAAATGAAGGAATTGCACAAGAAATCTCCTTAGTAGCTCACTTGTGATCTCCTTGTGAGATCACCCCAAGATGAATGAGGGTTTTGTCCTCAAACAAGGCCAAGAAAGGGTTTCGTCTTTCAAGGCAAGAGAGAGAAGCTTCACAAGCTCCAACTTCAAGAAAATATCAATGATGAATGATGCATGATCCTTCTCAAGCCAAATGATCTCCTTATATATCCTCTATGTGGCACCAACTTCAATGCATGCTCTTTGTTGGAGGACCAACCTCCTTGGGAGAGTTATTTCTCCTTTATCTTCAACATATGTTTTCCACAAGACCAACCTCATTATGAAGGAAAAGAGCACTTTCTATCACCAACATAGGCCTCCAAGATGACCAACCTCAATGTAGGAAAAGAGTACTTTCTATCTCCAAAGAAGACTGGCCTCATGAAGACAAAAGTAGAAGTTCTTCTTGCTTTGTTTGTCAAGTCATCCTTCACAATTATGGCAAAGTTTCACCTCCCTTGCTCCCCTCTCTAAGGCCCGCGTGAAGTGTAATGGGCCCAAGGTCGTCGTAATCAACTAACTTGGAAAAAGGGACATTACACACACACACACCCTCTTATGCCAAAAAAAGGGGACATCCCTTACAAAAGTGGACGTCCCCAAACACCTTTTTTTAGAGGGTGTCTAGATTTCCCCAAAAAAAAAAAACCAAGAAAAAATGGACTTCTTTTTAAATTAACGATTTAAATACTTGTTTAGATATCTTAAACATAGCTTTTTAAAAAACACCAATATGGATCAATCTCAAGGCGTTTATCTTGAATTTGTTAGAGAGTTCCGCCCGCTAAAGGGGTCCGCATTGATTAGCAACTTGATTACCTCCTCCCGCAAATTTCCCAATGTCTAGTAATGGATGGCCTCAATCTAGCTACACCATTGTGTTGGGCTCGAATAAACTTGAAAATGAAATAAATTTGGGAAGGCCCTAATGTACTCTTGTAGTGTAAGATTGTTTTGGAAGCCACTCATTTCTATTTGAAAAATGTATGTATAGATTTAAATAAAATTCATCAGGAAGCTCTTGTCACTTAAGAAACCCAATATGCATAATTTTATATGAAGAGAAAGGTTGTGTAGATGATAAAAGCAACAAGGCAAACAACAAAACAATTACCCATAACCTAACTATATTGTATTACAAAGACATAATAAGAATCAAGAGTGATATATGAATACATCAATTTTCGAGCACAAATGTGGATAGTGGACTGCCACAAATTGCTATTGAAAAAAAAATTAATTTTGTTGTATATTTTTAAAATTATAATTTTATATATTATTTTAATAGTCGTCACCCTATCATCCCCAAAATCCAGAACAAAAATTGTTGTCCCAGATATTTTGTTACATTGTTTCACTCACTTAAGTGTTCTCGCATTGATTAATGACTTGATCACCTTCTCCACCAATTTCCCAAGGTTTGGTAATGGATGGCCTCAATTTAGCTGCACCATAGAATTGGGCTCAAATAAACTCGAAAATCAAATAAATATGGGAAGGCCCTAACGTACTTTTGTAAGTGTAAAATATTTTTGGAAGCCACTAATTTCTTTTTGAAAAAAATGTATGTATATATTTAATTAAAATTCATTGAGGAAGCTCCAATCACTTAATAAACCTTGTATATATGTTTATGAAGAGAAAGATTGTTTAGATTATAAAAGCAACAAGGCACAAACCAAAACGCTTACCCGTAACCCTTCTATATTGTATTACAAAGACATAATAAGAATCAAGAGTGATATACGAATACATCAATTTTCAAGCACAAATGTAGATAGTGGACTGCCAGAAATTACTATTAGTAAAATAATTAATTTTTGTATAGTTTAAAATTTATAATTTTATATATTATTTTAATTGTCATCCCCCTGCCCCCCAAAATCCAGGAAATTTCTGTCCCGGAAACCCTAACCCTATGTCCCACCGTCCAGAGCCTTAGGTAATTTTTCTCGTAAATAATGCAAATCTTAGTTCCTTTGACTTTTCATTTGTGACCCTACATCATTTCACATCTAGTGATCCTTGAAGGTAATAGTACAAAACTCTAGTTACGCTTCTTGTTATATTATCATTACCAAGGCATGTCTCATTATCCTCATGTTTTTTCATTTTTATTTCTTAGGATTATGTATTTCTTGTCTAATGTACGGTACAAGTCACCAAGATGGTGTCTGCTATAGGAGTATTAAAGAACAGAATATTGGCATCGACTATCAAGAAATACTCAAGCTTTCCCTTTGCTTCCTTTTAGTCCTAATTTTATCGTCGATTCTCACTATTCAACCTTCTAGATGTTGAATCTTTTCCTTCCTTCTGTTCATCCTTGCATATTCTCAACTTGTTAGGAGCTATGACACTCAACAATTTTGATCTGAAATTCAGAGGGTAGTAGGAGTGCCTAACCTTCCAGATTTTTAAAAATGGTCCTCCTCATTGGCCAGCCTTGCATATTCTCAACTTGTTACAAACTATTACACTCAACAGTTTTGATCTAAGATTCGAATGGTAGGAAGAGAGCGTTTGGATTTGCAATATTTTCCTACAATGTTTTTATTACCTTTTAAATGATGTGTTTATAAGTAATAATAGTAATAATAATATGCTATATACATAAAGTTAAGAAAATAGGTAGGGTTGTCCCTACTCATATATGCAAACAAATACTATTGGCTATATAATATAGTTTTGAAACATAACATAGAAGTGGACAATAATAGTTTTTAGATTGAATACATGCTGGAAATAATAAAATATTACAAACTATGGAAGTCATTGACCATTATAATTTATGGTATTTCCAATTTAATGTTTGAATTCAACATATAGATATTAGTTTTTAATAGTATATTTGTGTTTTGACTTTGGCCTCCATAAAATTATGAGGTGTGCCACCAAAAATATGATGAACTTAGAAACATGTATGATTGACTCTTTCACAAACATTACTCTTAATATAAAACGTACCATATCTTCCAAAACTCCTATGAATTTTCAGTGCGGCATTAAAATGACTTCAACGAAGATGAATCTTTGTTTTCCTTTGAACTACATGTTGTCCATTGTTAAACACTTTAAGCATTAGGGTTTCTGTTTTATCGTTTTTCTTTTATCTTTTCATTTCTTTTGTTTTTTTTGACATAAAAAATAAATTTAAAAGTAAATAATACTTGCAGATAAGATTCAGCCAGGCCGACAAGTTCTGTCCAGACTGAACTTCATCAAAATTGTGAGGTGTGCCACCAAAAATATGATGAACTTAGAAACATGCATGATTGACTCTTTCACAAACATTACTCTTAATATAAAACATACCATATCTTCCAAAACTCTTATGAATTTCCAGTGCAGCATGAAAATGACTTCAACAAAGATGAATCTTTGTTTTTCTTTGAACTACATGTTGTCCATTGTTAAACGCTTTAAGCATTAGGGTTTCTATTTTATCGTTTTTCTTTTTTCTTTTCATTTCCTTCGTTTTTTTTTACATAAAAATAAATTTAAAAGTAAATAATACTTGCAGATAAGATTCAGCCAGGCCGACAAGTTCTGTCCAGACTGAACTTTGTCAAGGTCCAGTTGAACTCAGTAACAATGGATATTTTTAAGATTGCAAAAAAAAAGAAAAAACAATATCCTCAAAATATTGACTATTATGCATAGATTTTTGTGATAATGCATGTTTCCAATTCAGAAAATTATTGAGATACAACATAAAGCATAGGCCCACAGCAAATATTCTACTCCAAAGAACATATTGAACGATGAAAAAATGAATACCTGTCATTCACAGATATATGTAACAGAAGCTATAATCATAATACATGTTGGTTCAGTTTTTAATACAAATACAGGATTCACAAGGGTCATACCATGTTTGAAGTCAAATGTATTTCGAGTAACGTATGTATCCTTCACCTTTTGGTTTGTCCAACTAATAAGTAATTTGTAGTATATGTTAGCTTGTATTGTTAACCCTGGCATATAGAAACAAGCACCGTGTAAATACTTGCAAGCCCAGAAAATAAAAACTTCTTGCTACTAGGATGAGGCAACAAAAGAAAATCCAATGTCAAAAATCTGTCTTTACCCTGTGGTGATTGAATCCTATCAAATGAAAAATTATCGACCATAGAGTAAAAATGATTTCACCAAGTTAGGAATAACTTTTTCATCTTTAAATAGAAATGATAAAACTGCAGGGGAACATGACACAAAATGAAATCCAGAGTATATAAAACATCCACTATGCATATGGGACTGTTAAGAACATACCAGTTTAGCGAGACATGTTTACTGTAGAAAACTATGTCATGTCCCTTTTGGAGACTAGCCTTTCTTGAAGACCTCGACCCATTCTTCTCCCCCGTGAGTCCGATGAAGGGAGCAAGGGAAGATTCTAATGATGTACCCAATTATTCCTTCCGTTTATCGCTATCACATTGGGATTTGTTTAAACTTTCCCAATTCGTGTTGGTCTATATATAACCGCTCTGTCTCCCCTATCTTTTTCCAATTTTCAAGTCCGCCATTTCACTCCTGTGCTGCTACCAGCTCCATTCCTGTGCTTATTTCCATTTCTGTGACATTGTGTCTCTAGCCCTGTGCTCCGCTATTTTCCAATTGTGCGCAATTACTTGCTCTGCTTTAAGCACCAGTCATGGGGTTCAGACTTAGGCATGAACCAACAAATTCAGCTGAACTATTAGCTGATGCAAAGTCAATGGAAATTTTTGAAAAGGCGGGATGGCTTGATTTCATGCTTGCATACGAAGAGTTTAATCCAAAAATGATAGAGGAGTTCACAAAGAACATGGAGGAGGGGTATGCTACCGTAAGAGGTAAGAAAATTTTGTTCAGTCCCACTATAATTAGCCATCTTTCAGGGATACCAAAAGAAGGTCAATCAGTTAACTATAGGACCCTCTATTATGAAATTATTAAAAGATTTTCTATGGGGAAAAGGAAAAATTGGAACTGGTTGTGGACAATAAGGGAAAAGCTAAAGGTATAAAAGAATTACTCTCCCTGAGCCTTGGGTGGAAGTAGCTAAGTGGATAATCAAATATTTCACCTGTGAGGGTCAGTATGAAATCATTTTGGGCCCTGTTTTGAGAATTCTTATCCACCTTCGCCATGGCCAAGTTAAAGCCCATAACAAAGTAAATTTACCTTAGTTCTTGTTTGATTTTGTCTCCTCTGCCATTGAAAATTCCGTTGGGGCACCTCTTACTTGAAATTCCAAGGCCTAATACATTTAATTTGCAAGCATCATTTTGTTAAGAAAAGACATGGCCTTAAGAAGTGGATGAAATTCTAGAAGAAGTATGCCCTAGAGCCTGAATTGGTTCTAGAACCAAGACCTTCCACTTCAAAACGACCTAAGAAACGCCCTAGGACATCTAGGCTTGCTCAGACCCTCAATGAGCCCCAAACGGAAATTGTTCCTTCCCAAGAAGAATAGGAGGAAGCTGCTATTATGCAAACCCTACTCCGCACACCACCTGCTCCAGCTTCAAAAGAAGTTGATCAAACCCCAACCATTGTTCTAACACACCCCCTGCTCGGATAAAGGTAAGGCACTTCGATAGAAGGAGAACCTAGTTCC
Organism: Taxus wallichiana var. yunnanensis; assembly: GCA_018340775.1. NCBI lineage: Eukaryota > Viridiplantae > Streptophyta > Pinopsida > Cupressales > Taxaceae > Taxus > Taxus wallichiana. The sequence continues at coordinate 105,227,203 of CM031242.1, forward strand.
CCTCCAAATTCTGATAAAATTTTGCCATTGTCTCTTTCCAAAATTCAGTTTGAACTCCAACAAGCCCAAGAAAAAATTACACACCTACAAACTCCTCCTTCAAGCTAAAGAATCCAGTTTCTCTCAAATGGAGTCCAAAAAAGATCAGAAAATCCAACAGCTCCATCAAACCATAGAACAAAAAGAAGAGGCCACTCTTCAACTTCAACATGCTCTAGAGGAAAAGGAACAACGGATTCATTTCCTTCAAACCAAGACAGAGGAACAAAACATATCACTTACAATTTTGCAAGAAAATAAGGAAACCGAGCCTGTGGCTACCACTGAACAAATAATTCAGACAGACTTTGTGTTTCCTCAAATTATTGTCTTGAAAGGGATGGCTAAGTGGATACAAGAGTGCTATAGGCTCAAGGGAGTAGATGATGAAAATAAGGTTTTAAAGGAAGAAAACAAGCTACTTCAAGATAATGTGCTTAATGTTTTCCAGTTGTATAATTAGGCCCTCTAATGCAGAACTCCTAACTTCTATGCCCTGTTTTTAAAGGAGCAATTCCTAAAGTGGCAGATCTCTAGAGTTTTTTCAATGCAAGATATAGATTTTGATGATGATAAGAAGTTTTTTGGAGCATACACAACAGGAAATGATGTTGCTAAGAATCTACTCTATGAATTTTATGTTCATAAGTTCCTTCTCCTTGAGCAGATTGAGATCCAATTAATTTATATGTGGGAGAGGTAGAGTTGAGGGTATTCATCTCTACTTTGAAGCATCAAATCCCGAATGGACGGAGAAGAGAGGAACATTTGTCCGAGAAGAAGCTAATATAGGCCTCTTGATGAGGCATGATCTCCCTACCCCCATCCGGTTTTTCACAAGATTTCAGTCTTAGGTATATTGTTTACAGTTGGTGGATAAGTATAAGGCAATTCTAAGAACTTGTGTAAAAATTTCAGGGAGCAGCACTCCAAATATTTAATGTTACTTTCCTTTCCTGCCAAGTGAGATATGGACTGCTTCCAAAGGCCTAAAGAAGAAGTAATTTCCCCAACCAACCTCAATTGGACGTTAAGAAGGGCCAAAGATCTCTATAAGATTATTTTTAAGATGCAGGGGAAAAGTGGGTTGGAATGAGGTATAGGCCTCCGTTAGTAATAGCCCTTGTGCCACGATGGAATTCTACTGATGATCAACCTGAAGATAGTTATACAACCTAGAGGAATGCAATCATAAAGTTCTTTGGTTTTTGTAACACCGAGTTAGATGAGACTTGGCAGACCTTTGCCAATGAATACAATTGTTCAAGGATTGTTGAGAGATTGAATAGGTAGCAGGAGGACCTGCTAGATCTTAAGTGTGGGGGAGTGATAAACCCCTATTTTGTCATGTTTTATGTAATGTCCCCTTTTTCGGGGCATTACTAATATATGGATCCATCTCTTTTATTTGCATTGTAACCCCTTGGCATGCCTAGCGCTACAAGTGGGAGTCTCTAGTTAGTTAAAGATGTGCACATAGAATAGTTATCTTTATTTATTTAATTAGAAAATAAATAAAGTGCACATTAAGTGAGTCTTTTAATATTTTAATTAAGTTTTATTAGTTTTCCCTCCAAAAGGGAAAAGGTCGGCCATTTGAATGTTGCACCCCTTATGTTATAAAAGGAGGTTGCAGTGGCCATCATTTGGTATGTTGTTTGATTATTTGATTTCACTCCATGCTTGGAGAAATGGGATGTATGCCCTAGCTCTTGCATTGTGCTCTCTCATTGTAAGCTTCATTTGGATCCATTATTGAAGATATTGAAGACTCCATTGTTCTCTTCATTGTGCTCTCGTGTTGAGTGCATTTTTGCGTGGTTTATCCATTCTAAATATTGGTGACTTGGCTAAAAGGATTGGCACATTTATTTAGAGTGAAATATGCATGTTATTGATCATTGTTAAAAGGTTTGATGGTATCTTTGTGAACTGTTGTTACTACTGCAATTGTTTTTGCTATAAATGACTAGGATTGGGGTTTGTTTAGGCATGTTTTGAGGCCCCAAAATATATTTATGTTGCAGATCTAATTTAGCATAATTTTATGAGCATATGTGACCAGATTTGAGGATTTTGGGAGTGATGTTAGTGCCGAAATTAATTTATGTGCAAAGCAGAAATTTATTTTGCCCTAAACGACTTGCTTTTTTGGTTATTTTGGGAGTTTGGTAACTATTGTTCTAATTTGGTTTGGATCTTGTTCCTTGTATTTTTCAAGTTCGGGCATTTCTCATTTGTCCAAATCGGACTAGTTTTGAGGAAGATATGAATTTTTGAGAATTGCAGTTGTTTGGTGTTTGATTATCAATTGTTTTCATTGTGTATGATCATATTAAAAATCAGATTTTTCTATTAATTATTTCTCGAGCAAGCGGAGTTGATTTAGAGTGTTTGGAAGCTCATGGCGAAGGGGTGAAATAATTTTATTGATTTTATTCTAACCCTAATGACTTGAAATCAAATTTCTGGGCAGATTTGAAGTGGTTTAGTTGCTCAAAAATTCAAATTCATAGTGTATTGGAAAGGCCTTGGTTTCTAGTTTATTGTGCAATTTATTTCATTCAAAAATACCAAATATTGAAAGAGTTATTAATTTTTTAAGTTGCGGTTGTTTCTGGTGCAATTTTAATTAACTAAATATTAAAAAATTAGATCTAGAAAAGATTAGCTTTCTAATTGGTCCTCTCATCTAACCGATTACCTTGGCCTACTCTAACCCCATTTGGGTTGTATTAATGCTGGCATTGGTTTATTTGAGGCTCGAACTAAAATGATCTAATATTTCTAAAGTCGATTTGAGTTAATTAAAGTGCAGATTTAAATAATATCCCAAACGGGATATAATAGTGGTATTAGAGCAACTTTCCTCTACTCTTGTGGGCTTTGTGTTGGCAGAAATTAAGAGGAATTCATTTCATAATTTTTGGAGTTGATTTGTTGCTCCAAATGTGTTGGGCGACCTATTTTTAGGGCAAACTTAGGGTTTTGTCTTTGTTGTGCAAAAACTAATTTTGGAATATTATTCTTCATATTTTTGTGGCCCAGATCCAAAGTTATAGTTCATTTGGACTTCTCTAGCCAAAGATATGGATTTTTGAAATTTGCTATAATTTTCTACAATATTTCGGGTTTTAAAAATCAAATTTCAGTTATTTTTAGAAAAAATCCTTTTGGGAAAATTGCTCCATAATATTATCTATCATTCCCCAAAGTTTCATGCAATTCCGGGGTGTTTTGAGCAAGTTATGCAGTTTCTCTAAATTCAGCTAGGGATAATGACAAACTTACTATTTATAGAAAGTCTCACATTTTCAGATCTAGAAAACTTTCTATTTTTGCATATTCAAATTGGGAAAAATATTTCAGACATTGCGAATTTGTTTGAGGTGAATCGGGCAAATTTCTTGTTGGCTAGATTTTCTGCATAAAGACAAAACCTAGTAAATCATGAGATAAATCTCCCTCATTTAACCGGTGAGGCTCCCAGTGTCGATTTGTCAATTTAAGTGTGCTAATATCTAAACGGGTTTTACTTTAACTACTCGCCATCAACCATAATCGAATAGCTTCAAAGACGTAAGCGGCTGTTTAAAGAAAGGAAAAGTTATAGAAGAAGGTAATTACATAAACACATAGAAGAAATGGGGAAGATGTGCATCCCAATCGGTAGATGGTAGAGCTGATTGCATGCACATAGAAGAAACCAATAGATATAAACACGAACTTCTAAAAAAGGCAGCTCTAGATCCGGATCTAAAATAACACAAAGTTTATTAAGAGATCTACGATTAAAAGCACGAAACACAAGAAACCGTGACACAAAATTCTCCGTAAACCTGCTCCTTCGTATTCCTTTGCTCCAAGTGGCTCTCGGGGTTCAAGACAAAGTCTAAAACACAAGATTGTTGCTTACAAATTTCGATTGATTAACTCCGAAGGTTCTTCCTCTACTTATAGAATGTAGAGGGGCAATAACAAATCGGAAGCTTTTAGTTGAATCGCACATGTGGAAGTTGGAAAAGAAACAATCGGCAATCTCCTCCCCCGAATTCCTCTTTGCATGACATGTATGATTTGCAATCGAAAATAGAACCTTCTATTTCGCACGTGCCACCTATCTCCAAGTAGTTGACTTCTTCAAGTAATGGTTTTTAAACCAATCACTTAAGTTTTATAATTTAATTGATCGCTCAATTACTTTGTCGGAGGAAAGAAGAAGGAAGAGGAAAGTCTGCAGCTTTGTCCTTTTTCATGTCTCAGATGCAAAACTTGATTCAAACTGGATCTGAAGTAGCTGGATTTTGCCTTCGCCTTGTCTTCTCTTTTATCCTTGAAACTTTTGCAAATCTTCTCCAAAGACATGCATCAATGCAATGTTTGCCGTAGATAACTCATCATCCTTATTTTTAATTGCATATGAGTAATTAAAAATTCTAGAAAGCACTCCGGATGAATGAAAATTCAATGAAGGCTTCACTGAAGATGGGAGCATTTCAGACAAGATCTTGGAAGGAATTTTCCACGTCATCGACTTCTTCACGAGCTGCATTCAAACAAGAGAATGAAGCCTTTGTGGCTGGAAGCTTTTGCAAATCGTGAGATCTCGGATCTCGATCTCGCACATGGATTTGCATTTGCATTTGCATATGCATCTGGATATGGATCTGCACTGCATAACAAATTTTAACAACCGGGTCTGTGGATGGAAAAGTTGTAGAGCTTGAATAATTCCATTGCTTTTAATGCAGACGCATGAGTGAAGTTTTTCCCGCACGCATGAGTGAAGTCTTTCCTTCTCTAGGTCCTGTCTATCAATTCAAGAAGAGGTTCCAAGCCTAGATTCGTGTCTCCAATATCTGCAAATTTGGAAGCGATGCATGACTCTATCGTGCTTTCTTTTTCATCTCTTCATCATGGCTTTGTCTATCTTTGTCCTAATAATTCTTTTTCTTCTTACTTGCCCGATTTCTTCAAAATTGGTGCAGATCTAGACAATTCTTCGATTCGAGGATATATGCAATGTATCGACATCGATAAAAGCTCTTTTTCCTTTGTAAAGCACCTGTAATGAATTTCTGCAGATTATTCAGACAAAAATGGCCATCGGAGCATGAATAGTGAATTTTAATTGTAAAAATCTGCACTTTTCAAGCCCGCTGCCCCAAAAATTGGTGTTTAATTTGCACATAAAGAGAGCATGAATCCTTTCAACAACACCTGAGCACCTGTAACACCTATGCAAACAATTATGCAGACAAAGATCAACCTCCTTCAAAGCATGTGCCAAATCTGGAAGCTTTTAGGCTTGTTACCACCTTGACTGAGCAAAATCCTTCTTCAAATGGGGGCGCACTTTTCCTCTTGGCTGCAATTCTTTACCTGTGAATTAAATAATTCACCCATATGGTTGTCCATGCTTATATAACCCTCACAATTCTATAATTAATAATTGTCCTAACAATTAAAAGCAATTAATTAGTTAAAAATCATGTTTTTATCTTTAAAAATAGCATGTTTAAGGACAGCCATTCAATAAATTAAATTAATCCAATTTAATCCTTCACACTTCACTTCACTTAAGCTTCACAGTGTGCCTTGACCATAGCCACTGAAAATAGAAATTAATTTAATGATTTAATGCCTTAAAAATCATTAAATATCTCCTAAATGGGGCGCACTTTTTGAAAGGAAGGGGGCAGCCACTAAATAAATTAAATTTAATGCATTTAATCCATTTCTTTTATTCCCCCTTTGACTTGTTGACTTCCTCCAAGCTTGGGCACACTTTTTAGAAGAATAGATTAATTAAAATAATCACTTCAAGGCTGCCATCATCTCACCAAAGGGGGCGCACTTTTTTGCACATATAATTCTATTTTTAAGAATTTTTTACAATGGGATTCTTTACCCTGCAAGCAGCACCAAAATCCCATGATCCACTTAAGTGATTTGACTTTGACAATGGGATTATTTACCCTGCAAGGCAGGCACTAAAATCCCATGATTTCACTTAAGTCACTTTCCTTTTATTTTATCATGGGAATTTTTACCCTGCAAGGCAGGTAATAAATTCCCGCTTGCCTACGGCCTCTAACTTTCCCACTACAGCTTAAGTGAATTTTATAACATGGGAAAAAGTACCCTGCTAGGCAGGTATAAAATTCCCACCTTGCCTGTTGCTTGTATTTTTCCCATTGCAGCTTAAATCCTTTGTTTTCCAAAAATGCGCCCAACCCCGCAGGGGCTTTTCTGTGCACGACTTCGCTTTTTCCTTGTATATGTTCTCTAGCGGCTCTAGGCCAAAATCAAAGCTTACCGAAAGGAATTGTTCTAGAGAAATTTCACAGAAAACGAAACGGGACAACACAAAAACACGAAAAATTGCCAAAAGTTACAAATAAAGCCCAAAACTTATTCCAAGTTAAAACCCTTCTGGTACATAAGAGTAATGACATATTCGATCATAACAGAGTTAAAACAGAGTGCAAATAGCCTCATACGGGGCTCAAAATAATTAAATACAATTTTCCCGCAGACAAATCCCGATGACAGAATATAACAATTTTGGGCATCTGGATATTTGGCGAAAAAGGCAATTATGGCTCTTTGGGAATATCTTGACGTAATACAAGAACTTTCAGGCAATAAAAACACAAAACGACCCATTATTTTAAAAGTACGAAAAATTTTCAGATAGGGTAGTCGCAGATTTCAGGATGAAATCTAGGTGACACCAGTCGGCTCCGTCTGTGGACATCTTTTTCTTTGTTGGAATGACAAGGGAAAAGATGAGATCCCAGCATCTTTGGTTTCGTATCTTTTCTTTTGGGCACGGGGTCAAGCAAACAAAAACAACACAACAAAAACAAAAATAGAACAAGGAAAAACAAACAAAGTTTTATTTATATACATACAAGTTTTAACCTGCTTTTTTAGTTCCTGAACAGCTTCAAATGCTGCCCGTTGAAAGGCAATGGTAACTCAATTCCATCCCGGTAGGCAAGGAAGAAAGTATCCATTCCTGCAGCTCTTTTGATCACGAAGGGCCCTTTCCAGAGTGGATCAAATTTGTCGTGTATGCCCTTCGGTTCATATCTCTTGTCTCACCAGAGTACCCAATCTCCGATCTTGAACTTCCTTTCTTTGGCCTTCTTGTCAAATACTCTAGGCAAGTCCTTATCAACTTCATCTGATGGTGGCACATCCTTTCTTCTCTCCATGACAAGTAAGTCTGCATCATCTTGCTCCGTTCCCAGATTTATTTGCTGCATTTCTAAGGAAGAACTATTACCATATTCTTTGTTCTTCTTCAGATAATGATCATGCTTGTTGAAAGTCTCCACTAAGGAAACTAAACCCTTGGGGATTTTGTTACCTTTTGGTCGACTATTCCACTATTGTCATCATAACTTGGATCAGCTTTTTCTCGTGATCGTTTGTCATGGTGGTGATTTACTCCCCTCAACATGCGTAAATGCAAATGTTTGTTCAGGGACTCAGGGGCGGTAGGTCATCTCCACTTTATAATTTCCTTGTTTGAATATGGACGGTGGTCTATCTCGGATTAAATAGTGCAGCAGTTGGATCACAAAGAATCTGCTTCGAGTTTTGATTTATTGGAATGAAGTCAATAGAGATGACTGCAAAATCGAATGTGGCAGAAAGCACTTTATCTCTCGTAATGCTCCACTTATCTCTTTTGACTTGACTTTGCCTCGAACCCGCTTTACTAGAAGTTCAAGATCTCCTTGGGCTTTGAGGAGTTTTACTCCTTTCTTTTTAGCTTGCTCCATTCCTAACAAAGAAGGCTTCGTACTCGTCAGTATTATTGGTGTTCTCGAACATCACCAGGGGGAGTATGGAAATATCTCATGATCTGGAGATATTAGTAGAGCGCCACCTCCCGATCCAAAAGAACATGTGCCTTTAAACTCCGTGAGTCCAAACTTTTTTCTTCTTTTTTGGCTGCTGCTCTGAATGTCTTTATCTGCTTTCAGAAATAGACCCCACGATCGATTCATGAAAAAGAATCGAGATCTAGATCCTCGATTTTGTGAACCGTGTATTTGGACTTCTTTTCGCTCTAGCTTCTCGATTAATTCCTTTGATAAGAATATGAGCACAAGACCAATCCATCTTTACTTCTCCCAACTCTTTGCGAAGTTTCTACTCAAGAACATCCCGTAGAAGACAGGAATATCTGCAACTAGAATTGTCATCTTTAATCTTTTGTCAGGAAAAGCTTCCAGAACAGCTTGTGCATCTTTGATTTGTCCGATTAGAGGGACTTGTCTCTCCATGGAGTAGCACCTTTTTATGGTCTTCGTCAGGGTAAGCCCAAGAGCATCTGCAACTTTAGCTGGCATGACATTGTCAGAAGCACCCGAATCTAGAATGCAATTGTTTAACTTGAAACCATTAAGCAATAAGGAGACATAGAAAGGTTCCACCCTATCAGAAGATGGTGAGGATTCAACAACCTGCAGTGTTGTTTTGTGGAGGAGTATCCTTAGGCTTAGGCAAAAGGCCTTTTTGATGTATCGGATTGTCCTAGTGATTGTACGTATTTGACTAGCCTATTTAACTGCTCAGGAAAAGCTCTCAGGTATTCGGCTTCTGACATTTGAACTTTAGTTTTCTTGGCATGATCAATAATGTCAAAAGAAGAAATAGATTTAGATACCTGAGCCGCTTTTTGTGGTTGAGATGAAGAACTCGCATTCTTATCTCTAGGAGCTAAAGAATCAGGTAAAGAGTTGTCCCTTCTTTGTTCATCAGCTAATGCCTCAGCTTGGCGAGTTTGTGATCTTGTAAGTACTGCATATGTATGACCATGATCATCTTCATGAAGTTTCTCATCATCATGTTCAAATTTGTAGTTCAGGTAATTAATGTTGGAGTCACCAGCAGGTCCTATAAAATCATCATCCTCGAGCCGATCGAATCCAGATTCTGGTCTTCTTCATTCATCTCCACGTTGTTTCTAGGAGCAACTTCAATTGCTAATCTTTGGGAACCAGCAATGCGGTTCCTGGTTGTTGAAATTCCGAGCAGGGGCAGTATTGTTGCCTTGAGCCATTTGAGCCATTTGTTTCTTCATCTGCATCATCTCATTTGCTAACTTTTGCAATAGTGAATCGGATGTAGTAGCAGAGGATGAACTTTCAGCTCTAAAAGTGTTGCTCTTTATCTTTCCAACCATGATGAGGTCGTCTTCAATTTCAACCGCCATGTTTTGAGCTGCTAACAAATCAACAGGACGTGCTCTTCACAATTGATAGCTTACTTCAGGAAGCAAAGCATTGATGAAGAACACCTTTTGATTCTCATCATTCAGAGAAGCAAAAGCTGGAATTTTGTACAGTAATCTTTGAAATTTTGCAATAAAATCCCGCATGTCTTCATGTGGTTCCTTCTTTAGCTGAGTCAGTTGGGTTATCAAGGTGCTGGAATCTTCAGCTGCCTTGAATCTTTTAAGGAATGCATCCCGCATAAGAGCTCAAAGATAGGTTATGGTGCCAAGAGCTAGCCAAGAGAACCATTCTCCAACCAAGTCATGCAGAGTCTCTATGAAGAGTCCGATGATACATCTTCATGTTCGATCACAAGCACTCCACAGATATGAAAACGCAGCCAAGTGGTCATCTGGATTCTGCTTTCCATCTCCAAAGAATTTCAGAAAATTCTTTCTCGTCCCTTTAGGTAGATCATGCATAGGAGGAGTCAGATTCAGAGGTCCAAAGGCTGCACCCCATGGAACAGGTACTATCTAGTTTTGCATGATGAGTGGGGCACGTCTTCTTCTTGTGTAGACTTGATGAATAATTCCAGCAATTTGGAATGTGTCGTAGGGGATCCGGATCTGGATGCGTTTGCACTTGTCTTCCTGGTGAAAGACTGGATCTGCAGCTTCTAACTTGAGGAGGATGATTGAAATTGAATTGCTCCTGCAGTCTGAAGAAATGATCAGTCCTTCCTTGCGCCTTCACGGATCGGATGAATGGTCATTCAGCCAGGTTGAAATTTATATGGAAAACACTCCAATCTTCAAGAGATAAACTTTGATCTGTAAAGATAGTTGTTCCCACCGAGTCGCTAAAATTGTTGGCTAGATTTTCTGCATAGCACAAAACCTAGGCACTCATGAGATAAATCTCACTCATTTAACCGGTGAGGCTCCCGTGTCAGATTTGTCAATTTAAGTGTGCTAATATCTAAATGGGGTTTTACTTTAACTACTCGGTTCATGAACCATAATCAACAATTCTCAGCAAGTACGTAGCTGTTTAAAGAAAGGAAAAGTTATAGAAGAAAGTAATTACATAAACACGTAAAAATGAGGAAGATGTGCATCCCAATCAAGGTAGATGGCAGAGCTGATTGCATGCACATAGAAGAAACCAATAGATATAAACACAGAATTTTAAAACAAAAGCAGCTCTAGATCCGATCTAAAATAACACGAGTTTATTAAGAAATCTAAGATGAAAAGCAAGAAACACAAGACACCGTGACACAAAGTTCTCCGAAAACTGCTCCTTTGTATTCCTTTGCTCCAAGTGGCTCTCGGGGTTCAAAGACAAAGTCTAAAACACAAGATTGTTGCTCACAAATTCGATTGATTAACCCGAAGGTTCTTCCTCTACTTATAGAATGTAGAGGGGCAATTACAAATCGAAGCTTTTAGTTGAACCGCACATGTGGAAGTTGGAAAAGAAACAACTGCAATCTCCTCCCGGAATTCCTCTTTGCATGACATGTATGATTTGCAACTCCAAAATAGAACCTTCTATTTTGCACGTGCCACCTATCTCCAAGTAGTTGACTTCTTCAAGTAATGGTTTTTAAGCCAATCACTTAAATTTTATAATTTAATTGATCGCTTAATTACTTTGTCGGAGGAAAGAAGAAGGAAGAGGAAAGTTGCATAGCCTTGTCCTTTTTCATGTCTACATGCACTGATTCAAACCCAGGATCTCGAAGTAGCTAGATTTTGCCTTCGCCTTGTCTTCTCTTTTATCCTCGAAGCTTTTGCAGCTTCTCCTCCAAGACATGCATCAATGCAATGTTTGCCAGTAAATAACTCATCATCCTTATTTTTAATTGCATATGAGCAATTGAAAATTCTAAAAGCAATCCGGATGAATGAAAATTCAATGAAGGCTTCACCGAAGACGGAGCATTTGCACAAGATCCTGGAAGGAATTTTTCACGATCAATTCTTCACGGGCTACATTCGAAACAAGAGGATGAAGCCTTTGTGCTGCGAAAGCTTTTGCAGAATCGTGAGATCTGGATCTGGATCTGCACATGGATTTGCATCTCGCATCTCGCATCTCGCATCTGGATATGGATCTCGCACTCGCATAACAAATTTTGGCAATCGGGCAGGATGGAAAAGTTGTAGCTCGAATAATTCCATTGCTTTTAATCGCACGCATGAGTGAAGTTTTCCTGCACACATGAGTGAAGTCTTTCCTCGCTCTAGATCTCGTCTCAATTCAAGAAGAGGTTCCGAGCCTAGATTCGTGTCTCCAATACCTGCAAATTTGGAAGCGATGCATGACTCTATCGTACTTTCTTTTTCATCTCTTCGCCATGGCTTTGTGTATCTTTGTCTGAATAATTATTTTTCTTCTTACTTGCCCGATTTCTTCAAAATTGGTGCAGATCTGGAAAATTCTTCAGATTCGGAGGATATATGCAATGTATTGGACATTGATAAAAGCTCATTTTCCTTTGTAAAGCACCTGTAATAAATTCCTGCAAATTATTCAGACAAAAATGGCCATCGGAGCATGAATAGTGAATTTTAATTGTAAAAATCTGCACTTTTCAAGCCTGCTGCCCCAAAAATTGGTGTTTAATTTGCACATAAAGAGAACATGAATCCTTTCAACAACACCTGAGCACCTATAACACCTATGCAAACAATTATGCAGACAAAGATCAACCTCCTTCAAAGCATGCGCCAAATCTGGAAGCTTTTAGCCTTGTTACCACCTTGCCTAAGCAAAATCTTTCTTTAAATGGGGGCGCGCTTTTCCTTTTAACTGCAATTCTTTACCTATGAATTAAATAATTCACCCATATGGCTACCCATGCTTATATAACCCTCACAATTCTATAATTAATAATTGTCCCTAACAATTAAAGGCATTCAATAAATTAAATTAATCCAATTTAATCCTTCACACTTCACTTCACTTAAGCTTCACAGTGTGCCTTGACCATAGTCACTAAAAATAGAAATTAATTTAATAATTTAATGCCTTAAAAATCATTAAATATCTCCTAAATGGGGCACACTTTTTGAAAGGAAGGGGGCAGCCACTAAATAAATTAAATTTAATGCATTTAATCCATTTCTTTTATTCCCCCTTTGACCTGTTGACTTCCTCCAAGCTTTGGCGCACTTTTTAGAAAAATAGATTAATTAAAATAATCACTTCAAGGCTGCCATCATCAAACCAAAGGGGGCGTAATTTTTGCACATATAGTTCTATTTTTAAGAATTTTTTTACGATGGGATTCTTTAACCGCAAAGCAGCACCAAAATCCCATGATCCACTTAAGTGATTTGACTTTTACAATGGGATTATTTACCCTGCAAGGCAAGCACTTAAATCCCATGATTTCACTTAAGTCACTTTCCTTTTATTTTATCATGGGAATTTTTACCCTACATGGCAGGTAATAAATTCCCGCCTGCCTACGGCCTCTAACTTTCCCACTACAGCTTAAGTGAATTTTATAACGCGGGAAAAAGTACCCTGCTAGGCAGGTATAAAATTCCCATCTTGCCTGCTGCTTGTATTTTTCCCATTGCAGCTTAAATCCTTTGTTTTCCAAAAATGCGCCCAACCCCGCAGGGGCTTTTCTGTGCACGACTTCACTTTTTCCCAGTGATCCAAACCTCCGATGGCGACTTCCTCCGGCATAACGTGCATATATGTTCTCCAGCAGCTCTAGGCCAAAAATCGGGCTTACCCGGCAAAGGAATTGTTCTAGAGGAATTTCACAGAAAACGAAACGGGACAACACAAAAACATGAAAAAAGGCCAAAAGTTACAATAAAGCCCAAAACTTATTCCAAGTTAAAACCCTTCTGGTACATAAGAGTAATGACATATTCGATCATAACAGAGTTAAAACGGAGTGCAAATAGCCTCATACGGGGCTCAAAATAATTAAATACAAATTTCCCGCAGACAAATCCCGACGACAGAATATAACAATTTTGGGCATCTGGGTATTTGGTGAAAAAGACAATTATGGCTCTTTGGGAATAGCTTGATGCAATACAAGAACTCTCAGGCAATAAAAACACAAAACGACCCATTATTTTAAAAATACGAAAAAAATTTGGATAGGGTAGTCGCAGATTTCAGGATGAAATCTGGGTGACACCATTTCTTCTATTCATGTGGGTGTTGATTGCAGAGTTTTTGGATCATGGAATTAGCAAGTGATGGAGATGTTAAGGCCAAGCTCTACAGGCTTGGGAGATGGCTCGAATTTACTCCTCATGAGAAGAGTGTGTTGCTCAACACTCTTGAAGAAACGACAAGTTGTTTATCTTTGATAGAGCAATCAGATTATGGTTCTATGTCTGCAACGATGGACCCTTTGGTGACCCATTTGGCTAGATCCGATTTATTGAGGCATGAGGAGGTGGATGTGAGACTCCTGGTCATCACATGCATTAGTGAGATCACACGGATATCAGCCCCAAGCTTGCCATATGATGACATCACTATGGAGGAGATCTATGAGCTCATGATTGGAAGCTTTCAAAAGCTTTGGGACACCACCAACCCTCACTTTGGCAAGAGGGTTAAGATCTTGGAGAACATGGCTAAGGTAAGGTCTTGCATTCCAATGTTAGATCTTGATTGTGATGACCTCATTTCACATATGTTTGAAGTCTTCTTTGATGTTCTACATGAGGATCATTCACAAGATATAATGGATGCTATGCAAACTATAATGTCCCTAATGTTGAATGAGTATGAGGAACCTCCACAATTATGGCTATCCATACTTATGGAAGGATTGGGACAAGAAGGGCCATGCATTGCTCACACCTTAGCAAGAAGAGTTGTGGATCAATGCTCAAGCAAAGTGAAGACATGCATCCAAGGTATGAGTTCCTTTGTTTTTGATGATAAATTTTTGGCATCTAATGATTGCATGTATTTGAGTGGGTGCAAGGAGAAATCAGATTTGGTTGATGGGCATGAAGAGGACATTGGCAACAAGCATATACATGATGAAGAAGAAATGATGGCCAAAGAACCCATGATGGACAAATCAGATTTGAGGGACATCATTCACCTTCACCATGAGCCATTTGAAGAACAAGAAGGGAGCATGAGTCTCATGGTTGCTCCAAGTCATTTCCCACCTAGCATGAGCATGGGTAAGGAAGAAAAAGGGCTTTGGATGAAGAAAATGGTGAAGAAAAGAGTGTTGTTCCAAACTCAGAAATTCTGAGTTTTGTAGATGTTGGGAGCAGCCCAAGGTATGATTTTTCATATTTTATTTCTCCTTCCATATTGAGCTTTGATGGGTACGATTTTGAGCATGATAGGGAGATGGGTATGATGTGCAACATGGGATATAATGGTCACATTCTTGTTGGTACTTTTTCTCTTAACCTTTGGGTGCATAAGGAACATGATGGAAAAGGAGAAAGAGTGATTATCACTCTTCCCAATGAAGGAAGCCATAATAATAAGCTTGTTGGTCTGTATGAAGAATTCATCATTAGAAGGCACAAAGGTATGATGGCTTCATGTGTTTTGCTCCCTCTCATAAGGGAAAGTCATTGGCACAAAGTAAGGTACAAGGTTCCTTGGCTTCTCTATGATGATATTCATAAATGCATGCATTATATTTCAGCTTTCTTTTTTTTGTGAGCATAGAAGAAGAGGAAATTTGGGGTGTCATCTTGCACATGTTGCTTCATGTGATAAGGGGATAAAAGGATTTGAGTTTTACAAGCTTTATTTGGATACATGGATATCATCTCCTCTCTTTTTTCAAATAGTGTTAACTCCTATCTCCTTGGAAGCCTTGAAGGAAGGATGGATCACATGGACTACACCTTGCATGGTAAGAAGTCCATTTTCAGATTTTGAACAGCAGTTATGTCTTCCACTTGGATGTTTGATTGATGTGCTTCCAAAGGTAAAATCAACAAAGGATGTGTTGGGAATGTTTGGTTGTTGCTTGCATGACCACAAACTTTTGGGCTTCAATGAAAGGTTTGGAAAGAATGAAGGGACATGGTATGAATTCTTCACAAGACATTTCATTTTCAGCTGTGCATATGAGTCATTTTCAGTTTGCTATTATTGAGGATGAAATTTCAGTCACATGGGAGCCATATTTATTCACTAGATTGATGTTCTTTCATGTTGGGAAAAATGTTGAAATGTGCTAGTTGTTGTCCCATCATTTTTATGATTGCCATCACTATGACCAGCTCCCCTATCACTTCTATAATTCAGTTTTTAGCCAGGCAATTAATGAATTTATTGTTGGAGACTGATTTTGGCTCATGGGTGAATACTTGGGATGGAAACCAGCCATTCTAATTCTGATTTTTGAAGGGAGAATGTATGATTACAGCAGTGTTTGGAGCCACATAACAGAGTTTGGGGACAGCCCATGCATGAGGAAGATTTGGGAGCCATCCATGCCTTGGAGACACGAAGAAGAAACAAGAAAAGTGTTTCTCAACACTTGTTTTTCTAATGAGTTTGCTTCATAAGCAAGATTAAAGACATGTGATGGAAGTCTGCTATCCTATTCACTTCATGAGGGCATTTTTAAGTGGGCAGCCTTGGAGCTTAGCAAAGCTCATCCCTTTGATGACTCCCTATGCCATGTTGAGGACACCATCTCTTGGAGCACATGTTATGGAGTTGATGACCCATCTTTTTGGGTTGACATGAAGAAAATAAACTTGTTCTTTCCAACTCTTCACCACTGGGCGGGTAATAGATCGAGATTATGGATGCACCACCCCACATCTTCTCTTTGGGGCATGATACATGGATCTATGAGCTTGCTAACGCTTGAGGGAAAGCAACTTCCGAGAGGGAAGGATAGTAATGTCCCATTTTCTCGAGGCATAACTAATATTTGGGTTCATCTCTTTTATTTACATTGTAGCCCCTCGCATGTCTAGCGCTACAAGTAGGAGTCTCTAGTTAGTTAAAGGTGTGCACATAGGTTAGTTAATTTTGTTTATTTAATTAGAAAATAAATAAAGTGCACATTAAGTGAGTCTTTAATATTTTAATTAAGTTCTATTAGTTTTCCCTCCAAAAGGGAAAAGGTCGGCCATTTGAATGTTGCACCCCTTATGTTATAATAGGAGGTTGCATGACCATCATTTGGTATGTTGATTGATCATATGATTTCACTCCATACTTGGAGAAATGGGATGTATGCCCTATCTCTTGCATTGCCCTCTCTCATAGTAAGTTTCATTTGGATCCATTGTTGAAGATATTGAGGACTTCAGTGTTCTCTTCATTGTGCTCTCTTGTGTTGATTGTGTTTTTGCATGGTTTATCCATTCTAAATATTGGTGACTTGGTTAAAAGGATTGGCACATTTATTTAGAGTGAAATATGCATGTTATTGATCATTGTTGAAGGGTTTGACAAGATATTTGTGAACTATTGTTACTGCTGCAATTATTTTTGCTATAATGACTTGGATTGAGGTTTGTTTAAGCATGTTTTGAGGCCCCAAAATATATTTATGTTGCAAATCTGATTTAGCATAATTTTATGAGCATGTGTGACTAAATTTGAGGATTCTGGGAGTGATGCTAGTGCCGAATTAATTTATGTGCAAAGCAGCAATTTATTTTGCCCTAGGCGACTTGCTTTTTTGGCTATTTTGGGAGTTTGGTAACTGTTGTTCTAATTTGGTTTGGATCATCTTGTTCCTTGTATTTTTCCGAGTTCAGGCATATCTCATTTGCCCAAATCGGAGTAGTTTTGAGGAAGATATGAATTTTTGAAAATTGCAGCAGTCTGGGGTTTGATTATCAATTGTTTTCAGTTGTGTATGATCATATTAAAAATCTGATTTGTCTATTAATTATTTCTAAGCAAGGGGAGTTGATTTGGAGTGTTAGGAAGCTTGGAGAAGGGGTGAAATAATTTTATTGATTTTATACCAACCCTAAGCGACTTGAAATCAGATTTCTAGGGCAGATTTGTAGTGGTTTAGTTGCTCATAAATATTCATATTCATAGTGCATTGGAAAGGCCTTGGTTTCTAGTTTATTGTGCAATTTATTTCATGCAAAAATACCAAGTATTGAAGGAGTTATTAATTTTTGAAGTTTCAGTTGTTCTTAGGTGCAATTTTAATTAATTAACTGTTGTTAAAAAATCAGATCTGAAAAAGATTAGTTTTCTAATTGGTTCTCCCATCTAACCCACTACCTTGGCTTACTCCAACCCCATTTGGGTTGTATTAATGCTGACATTGGGTTATTTGAGGTCGAACTAAAAGGATCTAATCCTTCTAGAGTCGATTTGAGTTAATTAAAGTGCAGATTTAAATAATATCCCAAAAGGGGATATTATATTTTATCTTATGTGAAACCCTATGTTACCATGATATCATTTTGCACTTTGTATAATATTGACGTTTTATAATTAATACTTTACTATGTTTTGGAAGGAAATAAAGTGAGGTCTCTTGTTAGTATTGATTAGGGAGCGACGGAGTCTCACCCATACAAAGACTGTGATTGGGAGATCCTTTGTGGGGTTGAAAGCAGAGACCGATGTTTCATGAATCACCTAGATATCTTCATAAACCAAGACTCCCTAGAAACCCTGATATTTTTCTCAGTTTGTGGAGATGATTGCCATGCAATAACCCTTTGGTGTCATCAATATATCCACAAAGCCTGCAAGCTTCCAATTCTTCTCCACCCAAGGTCTTAGTGTTGTTGGTCTAGGGAAAGCTTCTGTTAAGCTGCAAATAAGTGATTGTTTCCCACGAAACCAAGGCCTATTTTCTATTTCAACCATGGAAAATTGAATCTTTGGTGGGGCTTTCATTCCCAGGTAATAGCCTCTCTTTCTTGGTAGGAAAAAGGGCCTTCTGATTGTCCTTTGGGTGTATTGTGTATGAAATTAATGGGTACATCCTTGGAGATTTGGCTTCTCTCATCGGAAATGCCAGTTCTGAAATTTGGATTTGGACTGATTGGATGAGCACCTTGAGAGGTGGCCATTACTTCCTCAAGGTGGCCTTTCTTAGAACCAATCAGCCTAAGGCTGTGTGGAGAACAGAGCTGTTAATGGTGGTGGTAGGTAGGACCTTGTTTGGCGATGGTGGTGGCATATGTAAAGCTAATGAGCAGATTAAAATGCATTATAAGAAGGCCAATCCTATCATAAATATTTGAATTGATGTTTTGTGGGTTGCACCAATTTATATGACAAAGCAACAAAGATGCAAGAATTCATATGGTAACACTAGTACATCTTCAGGAGGTTAGTAAACTTTAGTCACAACCACAATAATTTGATGGCAATGTATTACTACTATGGGTCGACCAAATGGAATAATACTTTTGAATTAGACAGGATCCTTGGGATACTAAGGTGACATTGGATTCATTCTATCTAGAATCAGAGCAATACCAGTGATACAGACAGGTGCTTAAAAGACCGCCTTGAAAATTCTATACATTGGCAATCTCTTTGGTGACCTTGTGGCTCAATATGAGAACACTTGGACCATGGACTGCTTCAATGAGCTAACCGAGCTCTACCAGACAAGTAAAGTAATGGAATACACTATGCAACACCAAAGGCTGGTGACTAAGGTTAGCAAGTTGGATATGACCACTATTAAAATTATAACTGGTGGTTCGTGAAAATCATCAAGAACTCAATGTCCAATGACCAAAACCATAGAAGATGCAATACAGATGGCCAAGAGAATTGAGAGAAAAAAATGCTATTCATAGGTTCTTTTCAGGCTCTGCAATTAAGACGTGGGATAAAAGAACATTTGTCACCACAATCACCAATCAGCTTCCTCATCTTCCACCACAAGAAGCAGCAGACTGCCAAACCAATGCTTTGTGTCATTTCTATATGAGCAAGTGGTCTAAGAATCACAAATGTGGAGAGAAGTGTCTCCTGGCCATTGAGAACATTGTATCAAATTCAATAGAACCTTCAAGACCATTTGGCAGAAGAAGATGCATATACCATCTCCTCCATGCTTTGGTTGGCATCAAGAGACCTGAAATTCTCAAAATTAAGGGTTTATAGAGAACCAAAGGTGGTCATGCTGACTGATTCAATCAGTGACCACAACTTTTTCAGAAACAAGTTGGTAGTCCATCTCAATTGCTTCACATACCCATGTACAGTTTTAAAATCATGACTGCAAATGGTAACACCATCAATTGTGGAGGTCTAGACTGTTTCGGTGCACGGGTATCGGGTACAGGTACAGTGCACTGATACGGAAAAATTTAAAAACTTCGGGTACAGTACGCTGTTGGGTACATTCATACAATATATTTTTAAAAAGTAAAAATATAAATATATATAAAATTTTAAAGAAAACAACAAGCTTATAGTCTCAGCAACCTATAAAATATTAGAAGCCAACAACAAGCTTATTATGAAACAGAGCCCATCTAAAGCAAGATTTCTTTGACTGAATACAAGAAGACCACAAAACACTAAATCTATGAGTCCATCTACTAATGGGCTCACAAACATTCCACTTATTGTTAAGGCCCAGGGAAAGTTTCAGAAAGAAGGCAATCTTTTCATAGAGTTGGTTGGAGGTAGCCTCTTGGAGAAGGGGCCCTTTGAGCCACCTCATAGTATCCCAAAAGTCATTCTCATCCTCCGTAATTAGTCCAGTAGAGGGAGCTGTGAAAGCATTTCTTTAAACTGAGATTGAGGAAGCTTATAGAAAGCTTTAAGGTCTGTCTACTCCATCCACTTCCCAAATCTGTACAAGTCATGAAATATTTTAATTCCTTTCTCAAACCAAAGGAGGGCAGAGCAGCCTCTTGTCAAGGCAAGGATCTTGTCATTATATTTTAGATTTGACAAAATCGATTTGTAGGCTTGGCACCTAGTGTCAAAGGAAGAGAAGATAGGCTGCCAAACCACCAAGTGCTTCACTTGTTCCCATGCCTTCCAAATTGACTGAAGAATAAAGGACCCATGAGGAGCAACAAGAAAGCGCCCAAATAGTAAGTCAACCAAATGAAGTCCTTTTCATTTCTCTTGACCCTTCGGAGTCTATTGGCAATATTGAATCTCACACAAACTTTCCAAGGTTCAATTCCAGTCAAAGCCCTCAAATTTTATTTATCTTTTTGCACTAAAAAAACCATTTGGGTACGCTATGAGTACATACCCACATGCCCTGGCTACGTCCTAGATACGAAAATCCATACTGGGGATGTACCTGTGGCCTCGTGGGTTCTCAGTATCCAAGACATACCCAAGGGCCGTGAGTACATACCCACAACATATCCACAAAGATAATTGCACCCGCATACGGTACATATCGTGCCTAGTACGGGGAGGTACTTGGGGTTTTCAGGCAGTCTAGGTGGAGGTAAGTGCCATAAATAAGTTATGGGAATTAAATCAATACTTTCTTATCCTTTATATGTTATTGCTCTTGTGGATACAAATATTGTGTTGGGAATGCATGATACTCTTATGTCAGTTTAGATTATGGGTTCATGCTTCTAACTCGCCCTTATGATTCACAACTAACTAGCGATTTGCCTCCCTAACCACTCATTTGATGTTTCTTTTTCAAAATTAATCGAGCGAGAATTTTTTACACCTCAATAGAATATAGAGTTCCATAATTTATATTTGAGAACAAGCCCATTATATGATTTAGAGCTTATACAAAAATTGTCCCATAATAATGGACTGGCACCTTCAAAAGCATAATCGTAAAAACCAACAAAAACTAATAGATTTCACCTTTTCATGGCCCAAGTAAAGAGAAAGATCGGACGTTTATATATTCTTTTTCAATCTTCATGTACTTATAGCAATGTTTTCGCTTTTCTCTTTTCCGAAACTTATTGTGTAATATCCCCTTCCCAATCGAAGACCTTTGGCCTATTTTGTCAACCCGACGGCCAAAGGAAAAATATAAGGGTGACTTAAGTTCTATTACTTTATTATAAAGTGCTTAAAAAATAAAGAAAATATTATAAAAAGCACTTATAATAATTTAATGAACTTAATAATAAAATAAAATATAGAAAAGGCAAATACATGATAAAGCACTTAGTATAAATTGTATTTATTTAGGAGAAGTGTGACTTGCCTTAGGGGAATAAAAAATGGTTAGAAAATATAAAAGCTCATGGGACAAATGTATTTCCCCTAGAAAAATGCAACTTGCATTAGGAGGGAAAAAGTTGTTGGGAAAAACATTTAATATGGGAAAATATTAAATGAATGCATAGGGAAAATCATTGTAAGTTGATTGGATATTGTAGAGGTTGTTTTGGGTCTCTTCTTCCTTTATAAGGAGAAGTTGACTTGAGGGAAAGGCATTCCATAACCATTTGATATTTTCTAATTGTGTTTGAAGCTTGAAACTTTTACCAAAAATATTTTAAGGACAAAAACCCTTAGTATTTTCCCTCTTGTGGACGAAAACCCCAAGAGTTTGAGAGGAATTTCTACACAAGGAATTTTATTGGGCTTACACCGATTTCTTTTGTTATTTCAGTAGTTGTATGAAAAGTATCTTGCAAGGTAAGGGTTTGAAAAATATAATTGCAGCAATGTTTTGTTAATTGTACAAGGTGGAGCAACTTGTTGGTTGGTTTATGTTTGCAACGAAGACATTTCATGTCTGAATGATATTGCCTTCCATTGTACTGATTATTGTGCGATTGATTATTGTTATATTGTTGTTTTTCAGTCCTCTTTAGCTGCAGATTTCTGAGGAATTTTCTAACTCGCTTGCTTCAAAAATATTCAAGTATTTTATCTTTGTATGACTGGTAAAAATCAAATCAACAAATGGCAACACAAATCAGACCTGGAATGTCTCCCTTACAACACAAATCAGGCAATAAGCAGGTCACTCCACTAGAGAATAATACAAGAACAACCGCTGCAAACATGTTCCACAAACCCTTCTACAAATCCTCTTTATTCACTGCTGAAATAACTGAAATAACATTGAAAATCTGTTATCGAGCTTTTTTTTTCATACACAGTGCCGAGATCATCGCTTTGATACACTGAATGTCCCCAAATGGACATTTTTACCTAAATTGGATTTTAGGCAAATCCAAATATCCAAATCCAATTTAATCAAATGCAACAATTTATTTATATGCAGATCTGAAATATACTTGAGAAAATGCGACTAGGGTTAAGTTAAAAACCCAACTAAATCAGCATTTATATTATCATGTTCCCATACAAATCTGATTCCATATATTTATAAGGCCCAACTATGCAATAAAACCCAAATTTCAGATGCACAAATGGCTGGAAATAAATTATAAAATCTGCAGATTGGCTGCCCCTGAAATTAAATAAAATAGTACCTTCTTGCACACCAAAAAAATGTTGAAAATGGAGAATCTGATATAGAAAAATATGGAGCAATAACAGCCACTAAAAACAGCTCCGAATCTGCCTAGAACATGAAGTATCATCTCCATAGGTGGTTGCTCAAGCTGGACAAAGGCATATAAAAATTGATAACAATTTCTCTTCAAACCCTTTGACAAAAATCTGCAAAATCTCTTTATTCTACTGCTGGAAAATACTAAAAATTGTGTAAGCTCAATAGAATTTCTTGAATAGAAATTCCTCTCAAACTCTTGGGGTTTTCATTCACAAAAAGTAAAATACTAAAAATTTTTGTCCTTAGAACTTATTTATGCAAAAGCTACAAGCTTAAGACACAAATCAGAAATTATCAAAATGATCATAGCATAGAATATCTTAACCTCAAGTAGACTCCTTATAAAGGAAGAAGAGACCCAAAGTGACCTTCTTTCCATCCAATCAGCAACAATGATTCTTTCTATGCATTTTATGCCCTCCATTTCTTTCTAGGCCAAGTCACATTTTCCTTGGAAGGATACAAAAGACATTTAATACATATTTTTCTCTCCCAAAGTTGGTCACATTTTTCCTAGAGGGAATACACAATGAAATGGGCTTTTATCCTTTCTAAGTTCCCATTTCCCTTCTAAGGCAAGTCGCCATTTTACCTAGGATGAATAACAATTTACATTTGGGTCTTTTCTATCCTAGATTTAATAATTATTAAGTCATATAAATTATTATAAGTGCTCTATATATTTTTTCTTTTATTAATGGCACTTTATAATAATTAAATATAACTTAAGTCACCCTTATATTTTTCCTTTGGCCGTCAGGTTGACAAAATAGGCCAAAGGTCTTCGATTGGGAACGGGATATTACAGTGGTATCAGAGAAGTGTATCATCCCAGCCTGTTGGGTACTGGTTGAAATTAGTTGTGCATAGGTCAGTTTGGAATTGGTTTGCCAATTTGGACAGCGAAATAAGTCATCTTGGGAAGGATGTCTAGCTACAAACAAGTGTGGAAAAAACTTGAACAATCACAACATCAGCTCATGCATAAATTGCAGCATTTAGATAATTCACTTTCAAAGTTTTGACTCTCTAAAGGATCATCATCACTTTCTATTAACAAAGGTCCAACGCCACAAGACAAAGAAGCGGAAGTGATTAGCATATTTGAGGAGTATAGCATCCTTCCTCAATATGTTAAGGAGAATTTTCATTTCAAGGACTACATGGACATGCACCCAAATCTTGGCCACAAGACTGAGCATGCAAGGAAGGAATATCACACTATAGCTTCTGAATTGTTTATACATGGAAGGAATAGTGAATCTTCACATATGGTTGATACAACTCTTCATGAGAGTGCTTTGGTGTCTTCAAGTTCCAATGAGGTATGCAAAAATTTATATGATGAATTTGATAGACATGCTGATTCGACTCAGGAAGACATGGGAACAACCTTGGGTAATGATTTATTTACATCATCCTTGCAAGAGGTTTCACTAGAAGCTTCTACTTTAGAGGCTAGCATAGAGCATGTTAGTGTTTTGGATAGCAATGGCATGGATTCGTTGGGTGATCATAAGGCATCTTCTAATATGATAGTTAAATCCAATAATGTCACATCATCTACACATGAAGAAAAATCAGACTATAGCAGCCAAGGATATTTGGAACAAAAGCCTATGATTTGGGAAGAGGTTGATGATTGCAATGAAAGCATGGAGGAGGATCCCAAAAGTCTGATTTGGGGCAGCATTAATTTATCTTCTCACTCTCATGAGATTACAGCCCTTACACATGGAGAAACGAATGAAGAAGAGTCTACAAGCGTTGGCATTCAAAGTACAAGTGTTGGATATGAAAATTCCACGGAAGATGCACTTGTGAAGCTTGAAGACATGGCAAAAGAGTATGATAGGTATTCTGATTTTTATGACAGCAGTCATATTTCTTTACTCCATCATGAGAGAATACTCCTTTCACATGAGGATAATTCATAATTTTCAGTTGATGATCATGTCCTTCATGGAGTTGATGATTTTGTTGATGACATTCATAGTGGACCAGCCACTCAAGAGTTGTCTTTGATGGGTGTTGAAGACATCCATAACTCATCTTTGGTTATGTCACCGATTTATTATGATATGGCAACTCTCTATTTGTTGATTGGTGACTTCATCTTCATTGATTTGTCGGGGTTAATAGCTGTCCTACTTGGAACTCCATGTCACTTTCCGATTTTTCAGGATCTACATCAGCTTTTGGTAGGCATTGGAGTGTGGAAGACTCAATCCAAGAGGAGCAGACTTCACGGGATGCAGATTGTGTGGTAAGAGGTACATCATCTTTGTTGTTGCAGCAGTATTATCATGATGACATTCAACCCTTTATGGACAAGGTTACGCAGAATTTGGTGCAGCGAAGTCAAGTCATTCTGAAGACAATGAATGAGAATACTCCAAGGTATGAAGTGGATGATAATAAGTCTTATTTGTTGCTGCACATTCAGATTTCTTTCCCTCATGAGAAGCATGACAAATTAAAGGACAATGTTTACATTATGGAGTATGTTGAACCATTGGTCCATACTCATGAGCATCATGAGAGCTATATTTTGTGGCAAGATTTGCTTCATTTGACAGTACAGAGGCCAGGCTTGTGGAACATTTTAGCATGTTTTGTCTCTTGTGCATGACACTTGAACAAAACAAGATCAGAATTGCTTGAGGGCAAGCAATTTTGGGAAGGGAGGACTGTAATATCCCCTTCCCAATCGAAGACCTTTGGTCTATTTTGTCAACCCGACGGTCAAAGGAAAAATATCAGGGTGACTTAAGTTCTATTACTTTATTATAAAGTGCTTAGAAAAATAAAGAAAATATTATAAAAAGCACTTATAATAATTTAATGAACTTAATAATAAAATAAAATATAGAAAAGGCAAATACATGATAAAGCACTTAGTATAAATTGTATTTATTTAGGAGAAGTGCGACTTGCCTTAGGGGAATAAAAATGG
This sequence comes from Taxus wallichiana var. yunnanensis, assembly GCA_018340775.1. Taxonomy (NCBI): domain Eukaryota; kingdom Viridiplantae; phylum Streptophyta; class Pinopsida; order Cupressales; family Taxaceae; genus Taxus; species Taxus wallichiana. The sequence goes on from CM031242.1 coordinate 105,252,905, forward strand.
TTAGAAAATATAAAAGCTCATGGGACAAATGTATTTCCCCTAGAAATATGCGACTTGCATTAGGAGGAAAAAATTGTTAGAAAAAGCATTTAATATGGGAAAATACTAAATGGATGCATAGGGAAAATCATTGTAAGCTAATTGGATATTGTAGAGGTTGTTTTAGGTATTTTCTTCCTTTATAAGGAGAAGTCGACTTGAAGGAAGGCATTCCATAACCATTTGATATTTTTTGAATTGTGTTGAAGCTTGAAGTTTTTACCAATAATATTCTAAGGACGAAAACCCTTAGTATTTTCCCTCTTGTGGACGAAAACCCCAAGAGTTTGAGAGGAATTTCTACACAAGGAATTCTATTGGCTTACACCAATTTCTTTTGTTATTTCAGCAGTTGTATGAAGAGTATTTTGCAGTAAGGGTTTGAAGAATATAATTGCAGCAGTGTTTTGTTAATTGTACAAGGTGGAGCGACCCACTTGTTGGCTGGTTTATGTTGCAAAGAAGACATTTCAGGTCTGAATATTATAGCCATATATTGTACTGATTTTTGGGAATCAAAGCAAAGTATTTTCAGAATTTTTGGAGGGTTTTAAGAGGTATTTTCAGTCAGATTTGTATGCAGATTTCAGAATTGTTTTGCAGTCATTATTTGCCTCTAAAAATCAGATTTAATGCATATTTGGGCTACTAAAAATATGGTGATCAGTTTATGTTAGAAAGAAAATTATTTGATTGCTATTTGTGTGGGTTTTATAATCAAACCCTTGTTGCCATTTTGGGTTATTTATTGCAGCATTCAAAACTGAATTTGTATGGTCTTATACATCATATTTAAGTCTGATTTTGGTCTTGAAAATTTTGATAAGATAAAAGGTGGAGTGTTCATTATGAAGTTTGTTGAACCATTGCTCCAAGTTTGTGTATATGAGCATCTAGTGGATGATATATGGTGGCAAGTTTTAGCCCACTTGACAGGGATATACATGTGTCAAGTTGCATGGATCATTTCAGCATGTTTTGTCTATTGTGCATGGCACTTGGACAGAACAAAATTGGAATTGCTTGAGGGCAAGCAATTTTGGGAAGGGAGAACTGTAATATCCCCTTCCCAATCGAAGACCCTTAGCCTATTCTGTCTCCCCAACGGCTAAGGAATAAACAAAAGGGGGACTTAAGTTCTATTACTTTATTATAAAGTGCTTAAAAATTAAAGTAAACATTATAAAAGCACTTATAATCATAGTAGGAAAACTTCGCAAAACCAAAAACTCGCTTGAACCCCCAAAAAAAAAAACTGCCAAAAACTTCCAATATTCGGCCAATACTAGGGAATACTCTATTGTCCACTGAACTTAAAAATACTCAAATTTCTTTAAAAACATAAATTTTAAGCAACACATAGCTACAAAATGTATTAAATGAGCCCATAAAATGTTGGAGAAGTGTTTTCTATTAGATTTGAATACAAATACAATACAAAATCGCATCATCATGCGAATACGACAACCGGCTGATACTAGTCCCCACACTCATAGCACCGTCTCACGCTCCTCCTAGAAAGGCTGCGAATCTGGCTCGATCATGGAACTAGATGATGGTGCTTTGGTGGCTCCTCTACATCTTTAGCATGTTGGAGATCACCTCCAAAGATGTCATCCAGTCCAATATCTCCTCGGAGTCCTGCTAGTGCTTCTCCCTCCATAGCCTCCCTCTCAAAAGAAGCAATCTCGTCTGTTGTGAACGTAGGGTTTTCCTCTTCTTGCCCAGGCCACTCACGGTATGGATCTATCTCATCCAAATCAATGAGTTCCACTGATGTCGCCTCAACTTTTTTTGTGCGAAACCGGAGATTGTATTGCACAAAAACCAAGTCGTTGAGCCTTTTTTGAGTCAATTTGTTGCGCTTCTTCGTGTGATTAGTCCGAGCACGGGAGAATACTTGTCGAGTTTTGGCGAGTACTCGCCGAGTTTTGGAAAGCTACCCAATATTTTTAATTACTAATCTGTCTACAGGCAATCAAAGCTCATGATTCTTTCAGAAGATTGCAAGAAGTTGCTTGGCCCAAAAAGGTGCAAAAATGGATTTTATGAAAATAAGAAAAATATTGCCATCATCGTGGAGCTCGAGAAAATATGCACTTTTAGAAAAACGACACCAAAGACGGAGCCACGGAATGAAAGTTATGGCACATGCAAGTTTTTGCTGCTACATCTTCCCGGACCCTTTCCAAAAATGGCAAATTTTTTTCTATACTTGTGTTTTCTTCACCAAAAATCCAAAAAAGGAAAGAAATGCTGTCTTTGGCGAGTTTTTGGCGAGTTTGTGGCGAGTTTTTGGCGAGTTTCTGGCGAGTATTCCAACTATACTCGGCGAGTTTTTTTTTTGCATTTTTGGCGAGTTTTCCTGCGAGTTACTCGTTTAGCATAATTTTTGGCGAGTTTTTCTAAACTCGCCTGAGTTTTTATATTCCATCTATGCTTATAATAATTTAATGAACTTAATAATAAAATAAAATATAGAAAAGGCAAATACATGATAAAGCACTTAGTATAAATTGTATTTATTTAGGAGAAGTGTGACTTGCCTTAGGGGCAATAAAAAATGGTTAGAAAATGTAAAAGCTCATGGGACAAATGTATTTTCCCTAGAAAAATGCGACTTGCATTAGGAGGGAAAAGTTGTTGGGAAAAGCATTTAATATGGGAAAATATTAAATGAAAGCAAGGGAAAATATTAAATAAAGTAAGTGGAAAACATTAAATGAGGCAAGTGAGTTGATTGGATGATGAGGGAGGATAGTTGGGCCATTTTCTCTATATAAGCAAGTCGACTTGCTTAGGAGAGGATCACTTGTTTATCTTCTAAATTCATATTTGTATGTGGAGCATTTTAGCTTGCATCTTTAATCTTCTAAGGACGAAAACTCTTAGAGATTCACTCTAGAGGACGAAAACCCTCTAAGAGCCCTAGTTGAAGGACAAAAACCCTTCCTCTAGTTTGTGAGGATTCTCTACACAAGGGTTTCCATTGGGCATCATCAGATTTTAAGTGTTATTTCAGTTATTTCCAGCAGTGAATAAAGCAAATTTGTAGAAGGGTTTGTGGAACAAGTTTGCAGCGGTTGTTCTTCTATTATTCTCTAGTGGAGTAACCCACTTATTGGCTGATTTGTGTTGTAAGGGAGACATTCCAGGTCTGATTTGTGTTGCCATTTGTTGATCTGATTTTTATGAATCAAAGCAGCCAATTTTCAGTATTTTTGGGAGTTTAAAAATACCATTTTCAGATCTGTTCATGGCAGCTTGTCTGCAAATTTTATTAATTAATTTCAGCCTTAATTACATATGAAATCTGCATGTTTTCTTCATATTTGGGCTTTATAAATTAGTGGTACCAGATTTGAGTGGAAAGATATAAATTTAGGGGCTGATTAGTGTGGGTTTTCCACTTAACCCAAGTCACATTTCCCTTATTTAATTCAGATCTGTGTGATACTTGTTTGGTATTTTGTCTACAAGTTGCATTTAGTGTTTGGGATTGCCTAAAATCCATTTAGGGAAAAAATAGTCCCATTGGGGACATTACATATTGGTGTAGAACATTTGATCAAATAACCATTTATTTTCGCTACATCATTGTCAAGCAAATCTACTTACCATTCAATATCTTTCACTCCAATGCATGAAAGATGAGAACTAGATATGAGTGTTTGGATCAAATTGAAAACAAGGATCAATTGCTTTCTCTACATACCTAAAAGTTTCCAGTGAAATATAAACAAGTGGGAGCCAGTCATAGGAGCACTATATACGAGAGCTTCAAGCAAGGATAGAGTGTTTTACCTGCAGAAAAGTAGATGGGAAACTTTAAATTCATGCGCTCCCAATAATCATCCAGCAAAATGCAAAGCTCCTACATATGTCAACAAAAAGAACTGAATCAGATAATTCCACCTTTTGTTCAAATAGATCAAATTCAGTTACTTTATTGCAACAAAATGCATTTGTTCAAAGACCAGAAAATCTAGGATAACAATCATATAAGTACATAACTTATGACAAATGCCTTGTTTTGAACAAGGCTTTGAACATCAAGCATTTAATCCAAATATATATGAGATTGGTCAATTTCAATGAGCTAGAATGGGATTCAAGCCCTTATGTAAAACTGTCAAGAGTGAACAACATGGGGCGCATATTTTCTATAAAAATAACCATTCAAATCAAGGATATTTTCTCCTAACATCATTGTTATCACATACATTCTAGCAAATTGAGTCTTTTGTTTGTGTGCTTCATTAAGAAAAAAACTCTTATTAACAGGGGTGTTTACTTTGAGAGAAGATGATGTATTCTTATGTTCTTCTCTTATTTGCTACCACATATTATAACTGAAAGGAATCTAATCTGAGAGCTAAAATGATACACATGGCACTTACGTGTATTGTTTGCAAATTGACAAATCATTATATGTTACATAGAAAGAAAGAACTAAAATCTAATATTAATATCCATGAATGACCTAAGAAGGTCAATAAGTAATAATAGAAAAATAAGGAGCATTAGAATGACTACAACAACCAAAATTGAAAAAAACTAAAACTAGAACCAAAAGTAGACCTGTGAAGCAAAACAACCTAATAAGAGAGGGAAACTCTGTTGGAATGGCTAATGTAATGGTCATAAATGTAAGTAATGTACTGTACATAATTGTAAAGTGACAAAAGAAATAAAATGCACAATACTAAAACATAACAGTAGCATGCTCTGCAAGTTTTAATAATGAGGGACGGTACATTGATTGGAGTCATAACTAATAATTAGTTGATAATCAGTTGGTCATCTTTCTCAGTTAAATCCACACTCCAATTTCGTTCTAGTCTAATTTGATCTAATTGATGAAAGTACAGCAAGCTTTTCTCTCTCCATTTTCTAAATATTAGAGCTATAAGTGCATGGGAGTCCACAAAAATAAGGATAAGTGCAGAAGAGGAGAGACCTACAGTTTACAACCCTATAATTGTGAATACCATGAGTTCCAAGGCATTTTTGTGGGATTTGAAGGCATAATTCTGAGTTTTGCTGAAATACTCATCACTACAGCGTGAATTTTGAGGAAGGTTTTTCAAGCAAGAATGCAACTGTAAAAATCTGGGATGCTACTTACTTTTTAATTGAAAAGTTGTCACAATGCATTTTCTAACCTTTTTTAAGTCAAAATTATTGCTTTGATTTTGGACATTTGGACTTTGGCACAAATTTTGAAGCAGTTTTCAGCAGTTCTTAGCTGCAAGGAACAGCATTAAACTACTCCAGAAATTAAATGGCTTTAATTTCACAGGTAATTCTGAGGTATTAAAGCTCAAGCTTGATTATTTTGCTAGTTGTGTAAATCCTATTGGAAAGCTTGTTAATTGGATCAGACCAGAAGTCTTTGATATTCTCTAAGTCATACTTTGTCTTTGCACTGTTTGGTGGGTATTTGTAAGTTTTAGTTTGTCTTGGAACTGTTTCGTGGTTATTCCTGTCATGGAAAATATGAATAACATTATAGCATCAGATTACCAAAGGTTGAACAGTATAATTTTACCATTTGGAAAAATAGAACGATGACCATACTTTTGGTGAAGGAAGTAGGATATCATTATTAATAAAGAATTGCCTAAAAATGCAATAGACGAGACAACATTAAATCAAGAATCAACATGAGATTTTTTCTTGAAAGAATAAGAAGGCTTTGATGTTGTTCACTTTATCTGTTACAAATTAAATGTATGCTGAAGTGTCTTGTTTCAAATATGTAATAGATATGGAAGAAATTGAAAAGTAATTATAAGATTTCTAACAGTGCAAGGGCATGTTACTTGAGGAACTTCAAGTTGATAATCAGGATGAAGGAAGTGGAGTCTCTTCAACATCCTTTGTTGTTCTGGTACAACTATTATTTGTAGCTTACCTCTTTCAATCAGCATATCTATTGAAGTTTTCAACCAGACATCTATGGAAGACAATATGAATTTTGATAAACTGTATGGCAAGTTATTGCAAGAAGATAGTTGGAATAGGCATTTTGATTTGAGATATGAGACAACCTCAAAGAGTGCTTTGTTGGCAAACTGTAATGTCCCTTTCTAGGGCTGAACCACAAAAACAATGAAATCACACAAACCCAAACTGAAATATATTCTGATTTTTATACCAGCCAACTGAAAAATGGAACAGCAGTCTGATTTTTAGGACAGCAGCTAGGAAAGAGCAATAATTCAACAAAATATCACCATTAACATCATCTACAACATGTAGAAACACTTTAGGAATATTTTAGGGCAATTATCACTCAAAACTCAACCACAAACACAGCTGGAAATTAATTAAATGACAACAGAAGTACAGCTCTCAAAAGTGACTGAAAATGAGGTCTCCAAACCCCAATAAATGCCAAATAAGTGATAGATCAGCCTTATAAATTTGGAGAAGTCTGAATATCAACTTGAAATGCCAAAACGTGCCCTAGAAGGCACCCAAACACACTCCTACCCAAGTCACCACCCTAGGAGGGTGCCAAAGTGATGAAGAACCCTTGATATTCTTCTCCTTCAATGCCCTAGCTGCCCAACCAGCAAGATAGTCTTCATAGAAGTCTTTAACACCACCAAATTGGAGAGTTTTTGTTCTCCAACCTTCAACAAGGAAGGGTTTCGTCCTCCTTTATTGTCACGCTAATGGATTTTTTCCCTTTAGTGGATTGAAATAGAGCAACCAGCTCTAGAACCAAAGAGATAAAATGATATTAGCTAAAAACATGCCCAAAATGAGCCTATGTGACCCTTATATATCCTTATGGTGGCGCCAAGAGTCTTTAAGGAGGAATTCCCCAAGACCGACCTCCTTAGAAGCTTATTTCATCTTTTAAGCTTATATTAAAGCTCTCCAACCCAGCCAACCTGCTTAAGAAGAGAAATACAAAAGAAAAATATAATTATTAATTAAAGAAAGACTAAATATAATCCAAGGGCTTCCCTTGTTCATCTTCTTCTTGCCCATGGGAAGAAGAATGGGCAAGAAGCCTTCAATTGGATCAATTTGAAAAAGGGGACATTACAGTCCTCCCTTCCCGAAATTGCTTGCCCTCAAGCAATTGCAAGCACCCGATCCCAAATAAATCTCAGCTGCTCCTTCTTTGTACCTACACAAGAAACAAACTTATTCAAGAAAAAACGATCTTCCATCCATCCTCCATGCCTATCAAACTTCTTGTTCTCTCTGTTTGGATAATATGCATCCATGCTATCAATGACACAACTGTAACTAATCAATTTCCCTTTAGGAAGGGAATAGATGATGACTGAAATAAAATATAGGAGAGTTGGTAAAGACTGCCCTTGGGCTGAATATCTCCCCAACAATTGAGAGCCTTCCCTTTTCAATTGGGGAATTCTTCCTCCCATCCTTTCACAGTTGTAGCTGAGTATTTTTCCTTGCAGTTGGGCAGTTGTGATGACTGAGGTAATTCTAAAGAGAGCTGAGTATACCTTCTTCAGTTCAGCTGGTAAAGAAAAATCAGTCATGCATCTTTTAACTTTCTCTCCATATGTTCCCATGATGTTGCTTGCCAAACTTGAGTTTGCAAACTCAGCTATGATCCACCTTTCCTGGACTGTTGGTAAGGGATAGAGTTCAATTCCCTTTTGCTTAACCTTGTCAACTTTCACCATCATGATCAACAACTTAAATTCTCCTTTTATAAATTTATTTGGTGACTGAATTTGTGCATGCCCAGCTGTAATTATGTTCTTCCAATGAGCTGATATATGAAAAAGAGAACAATAATGAAATTCCCCTTGCTTTGCTACCATGAATCCCTCCTTCAACATGCCTTGGATTCTTATTTCTTTGTCTTCAACCCAGAATTCCAGTCTTTTACTCGGGCAATTGACGGTGAGTTCCCCCAAAACTGAATCCATTGCATCCCAAGAACAAATTCTATCTCAGCTGAAACAAAGAATTCAATGCAAAGTTTGTACTTATCCATGGGAATAGTGAGAGTTGTCCCCTTGGTTATGGCGATCATGAAGCCTTTGTAACCAACCATACTCAGCCCCATCCTTCTTGCAAATTTCCCTTCAATGAAATTATGTATGGTACCATGAGCTGCAAGCATGGTGGCTTCTTGGTCACGAAGAAGACCCTTCACCCGGAATGGTTGATAAGTATGTATGTCATACACCAAAACAAGAATGCTGCCCTTTCTCCTTATCCTCCTTACCTTTTTCTCATACATGGAACCATGGGTCAGCCCCTTATAGATAGGAAAATCAGAATTGTGATCCTTCTTTTGATGATCCTCCCAGCTGTAATTATCTTCTTCCAATGAGCTTATATATGGAAAAGAGAACAATAATGAAATTCCCCTTGCTTTGCTACCATGAATCCCTCCTTCAACATGCCTTAGATTCTTATTTCTTTGTCTTCAAACCAGAATTTCAATCTTTCACTCGGGCAGTTGACGGTGAGTTCCCCCGAAAACTGAATCCATTGCATCCCAAGAACAAATTCTATCTCAGCTGAAACAAAGAATTCAATGCAAAGTTTGTACTTATCCATGGGAATAGTGAGAGTTGTCCCCTTGGTTATGGCGATCATGAAGCCTTTGTAACCAACCATACTCAGCCCCATCCTTCTTGCAAATTTCCCTTCAATGAAATTATGTATGGTACCATGAGCTGCAAGCATGGTGGCTTCTTGGTCACGAAGAAGACTCTTCACCCGGAATGGTTGATAAGTATGTATGTCATGTACCAAAACAAGAATGCTGCCCTTTCTCCTTATCCTCCTTACCTTTTTCTCATACATGGAACCATGGGTCAGCCCCTTATTGATAGAAAAATCAGAATTGTGATCCTTCTTTTGATGATCCTCCCAGCTGTAATTATCTTCTTCCAATGAGCTTATATATGGAAAAGAGAACAATAATGAAATTCCCTTGCTTTGCTACCATGAATCCCTCCTTCAACATGCCTTAGATTCTTATTTCTTTGTCTTCAAACCAGAATTTCAATCTTTCACTCGGGCAGTTGACGGTGAGTTCCCCACCGAAAACTGAATCCATTGCATCCCAAGAACAAATTCTATCTCAGCTGAAACAAAGAATTCAATGCAAAGTTTGTACCTATCCATGGGAATAGTGAGAGTTTTCCCCTTGGTTATGGCGATCATGAAGCCTTTGTAACCAACCATACTCAGCCCCATCCTTCTTGCAAATTTCCCTTCAATGAAATTATGTATGGTACCATGAGCTGCAAGCACGGTGGCTTCTTGGTCATGAAGAAGACCCTTCACCCAGGATGGTTGATAAGTATGTATGTCATACACCAAAACAAGAATGCTGCCCTTTCCCCTTATTCTCCTTACCTTTTTCTCATACATGGAACCATGGGTCAGCCCCTTATCGATAGGAAAATCAGAATTGTGATCCTTCTTTTGATGATCCCAATGTAACAATGACATAGCAAAAGAGGGCTGCAAGGAGTATCCATTAGGAATAGAACCACTAGGCTTACCTTTCCCAAGAGTGTGTCATGTCCTTTTTTGGAGATTAGTGGATTTGAAGACCTTAACCCATTCTTCTTCCCTGTGGGTTTAAGGAAAGAAGCAAGGGGAAGATTTGGATGACATTTTCTAAATAGATATTTTATTATTATCATGTATTCCTATTGGGAAGCCAAGCACTCCAATAGATGAACTCATTTAATTAGAATATAAAGTAATTTGGAGCATGTAGGCTCTAAAAACAAATTAGATAATTAAAAATTACTTTATGAGGTCGGCCATTATTGAATTGTAGCACCCCTTATGTTATAAAAGGAGGTTGCTTGGCCATTTTATTATTATGCGAATTTATTATCTCTTTGGAAAGATTGCTTGTGAAGCATCTCTCTTCCTCTCCTAAGGACAAAAACCCTTGGAGAGTCTTGTGTGAGGACGAAACCCTTCACCAAGTCTAGGGAAGACTTCAACACGGGAGTCTCCACCCCCTTGAGGGATCTTTTGTTGCTATTATCTTTCATTTCAACCCTAGGCGAATTGCCCTAAGGTGTCATTTGATCAATAATTGAAGATCTTTGTGTTACTTCTTGTTGTTAATGCATATTTGGCCCTTTTGAGGTGGAGCGACCTACTTTATGGTGTGTTTTGGCATGTTTATTGGTTGTTCTATGTGGAGCGACCCACCTAGGGAGCATTTCAATACTTTCTTGCAATAATTTCATGGTTTTGAGATTGGAATAATATTCTCTATATTTTTAAGAGCCAAATTATGAAGTTTCATGAATTTTGGTGGTGATTTGCTATTTTTCCAAGCTCGTGGAAGTTAGTTGCAGTTCTGGACTATTTAATTAATTTTTGTAGTTGAGGGTTTTATCATAAAATCCAAATCTCTCACTTTTAAGCTTATAAGATCAGTTTCCTTGCATGATATGATTGCTGGTCATATATAATGATTTTAGAGACTTAGAAGCAGCTGATTTCAAGGGTTTTGAGGGCACAAAAGAGGTTTCAAACCCCAAAAAGGGTCCCTGCCCTAGAAGGATGTTGGCAGGCAGCAGTTAGGGGTTTTTATCTATTTATATCAGTCACTATCAGCCTACTAAAAATCTGAAAAGTGTTGTTTATCTTCAGCTTTGCATAGTTTCCTATGAGTCCCCAAAAAGGGACATTACGAGTGATTTTTGACATTTTTCTTACACCGGCACATACCAAGATGAATTTACCCCAAGTACTGATTTTGAAATGAGTGATTCTCCCTTTCTCAAGTCTCATAACAACACCCATACCTTTATCATGATGATATCTCACTAGTGGTGCCATAGGAAGACACAACAAGCATGAGACATGATCATCCTTCCTAACCAATTGTGCGTGATGACAACATACTTGAAATGACAAATTGGCCAGCAAGAGAAATGAAATATTCACATACCATGGACTGCCCGTGATGTCCTTATGATTCAGAATTTTTGAGTTTGAATCAGCACTCTTCATTTGCATGATTTCTTCACCGAATGGGATCTTTTCTTTCTTGCATTCTTTCCAAATTTGTTGGTGCTTGTCTTGGGTAACCTCTGGCTTCTTGTTAAGGCTGTGAACTCCATCCAATGACCTCCTTTTGACTGTTGTTTGGAACAGTCCAGCCACCTCATCAAGTGCTTTCCCAAAATCTTGTCCTTCATGGAGAGTTTCTTCCAATCTTCTTGACCTCATAAGACTTGTTGAGGTACCATCAACACAACCATCATTGTGACCCCAAATTCTTCCCTCAAACACATGTATCAGATGGATTACAAACCAAACGGAAAGAGGAAGTAATTACCTTTGCACGCATACCATGGGCCTTGGGAAGAGGGCTACTTCTTATCAATCCAATTTCAGTCCTTGTGCATAAAGCGACCTTTGTCTTGATGCATGCATAACTTGGAGGTTGCCTGAAAGGGTGTAAGTACCCCTTACTACTCAATGTGCTCTCCATTCTGCCCACATTTGTGTCAAACTATTTATGATGATTAGCCCCATGTAATGATGAACTAGGAAACAATAAATCTGAGATATGTTTGTTCCTTGGACTGTCATCAAGATATTCATTTCCTTTGCCTTTTCTCCTTCTACAATTGGTGCTTTCCTTTTTGCACTACCTCCATACCTTGTTCATGTGTTTGGAATGTCTTTGTGGCTCTTACCGAAGTCTAATCCATCATCATTTTTCTCTTCATTGACTGCTGTTAGGATAACTCCAGCAGGCTGAGAGTGATTATGGGCACCCAAAAATGCCCTTTCTTCATGGGTATGACTTCCAACAATGCCATCCCCATGTTCCTTCCCCAAATCTGATTTTCTCTACTAATATTCAGCTCTATGCAACCATTAGACACCAACAATTCATCATCAAACACTAAAAGATTTTTACCTTGGGTTGCATGCTCCTTAATCTCCTTCTCATTCCTTGGCACGTGCCCCATGATTTCTCCAAACCCTTGTGTCTTTATGGTGCTGTTCGGAAAATCAGTCAAGGGATCTACTTTGGCAATGGTGATGGGGACTTCTAGGGCTCCCATGAGTTGTTCCTCTTCCTTCATCACAATGGAAGGATCTCTTCTCTCTAGGGCTGAAACATTCTTCCCTTTGCCTCTTGTCATAATATCGGGTTTAGACTGTGGACCAATACCCTCTCTATCTTTTTCCCATCCCATGAACTCGGCAAAGGATAGGGCATCACGGATGACTTCTGAAAGAGTTTGACTCTCTTCAAAGCTAGTTGTAATAACCTTTGAAACCTTGGGTGTGGATTCTTCCTTGGTTGCCCTAGCTCCATAGAAGTTTTGTATGGATAGGGTAAGAGCATCTAAATATTGCGAAAGCCTTTCTTGCACCTTCCCGAAGCGAATTTCTCTTTCACCTTGCATAGTCTCACAGGCTGGCAGGACTATGCTCTGATACCACTGTAATGTCCCTTTCTAGGGCTGAACCACAAAAACAATGAAATCGCACGAATCCAAACTGAAATATATTCTAATTTTTATTCCATCCAACTAAAAAATTGGAACAGAAGTCTGATTTTTAGGACAACAACTAGGAAAGAGTAATAATTCAACAAAATATCACTATTAACATCATCTACATGTAGAAGCACTTTAGGAATATTTTAGGGCAATTATCACTCAAAACTCAACCACAAACACAGCTGGAAATTACCGTTGAAGTACAACTCTCAAAAGTGACTGAAAATGAGGTCTCCAAACCCCGATAAATGCCAAATAAGTGATAGATCAGCCTTATAAATTTGGACAAGTTTGGATATCAACTTCAAATGCCAAAACATGCCCTAGGGCATAAAGATAGTTTTCATAGCAATTCTTAACACCACCAAATTGACAGTTTTTGTTGTCCAACCTTCAACAAGGAAGGATTTCATCCTCCTTGCTTGCCACACTAATGGATTTTCACCCCTTAGTGGATTAGAATAGAGAAACCAACTCTAGAACCAAATAGAAAAAATGATATTAGACAAAACATGCCCAAAATGAGCCTATGAGACCCTTATATATCCTTATGGTGGCACCAAGTGTCTTTAACGAGGAATTTCCCCACCGACCCCCTTAGAAGCTTATTTCATCTTTTAAGCTTATATTAAAGCTCTCCAACTAAGCCGACCTGCTTAAGAAGGGAAATACAAAAGAAAAATATAATTATTAATAAAAGAATGACTAAATATAATCCAAGGTCTTCCCTTGTTCATCTTCTTCTTACCCACAGGAAGAAGAATGTGCAAGAAGCCTTCAATTGGATCAATTCGAAAAAGGGGACATCACATAAACTCAAACATAAAGTAGCAAAATCAGCAATTTTCTTTAGGTTCTTCAACCACTTCAAGCCATAGGTACCAAGTTCGAAATCCGGACCTATTCAAAAGGACAAAAAAATTTAAAAAAACAGAACTCTTGATAAAGTTCATTAAAATTCGATGTAGAATATATACATTATATATGAGCATAATTTATAAATCTGCAAAAACTGATAATAATAGCAAAAGATATTAATAATGTAATATAAAATATTAATATATTTAATATTAACTAGTATAAAAGGGTGTTAGATGTATTTCTTATTGCAAAAAAAAAAAAACTAAAAAACAAATTGGAAAAAAACAAGGCCAACCCGGTCCGAATCTATCTAGGTTGGCTGAAAATCCATATCCAACCGGATTTTGTGTAGATCCGACCGGAATTGGTAACTATGTTTCAAACAATAACACTTGTATGTCAAATAATAGGCGTTATATTTTGGAAAGAAGGGTCATACAAATAAAGATTATAAGAAGAGGTTTCCATCTCGGGAAGCATGGAGTACATCTAGGTACATCCTAGGTACGTTTGTGATGTATGCAGACATATCTGAGGCCTACCCGCAGGTTTTGGTAGTGATGCATGTTTAAAAACATTTTTTTTACTTGGTCAATGAAAAAAAACAAACCCTAAACCATAAATGAATTAAAAATAAGCCCTAAGTTCCTCTAAAAGCTATAAAAGGAACTCAACCATTACCAAAGCACACAAACAATTCATTGTTGATTTTTTCAAGTTTAATGTTCCCTTTTCGAAATTAATTTAGGAAAAGGCCCTTAGCCTAATTCTCTATTTCCTGTGGGCTAATGGGGTGGGGAAAAGGGAAATAAATTAATAATTTAACTTAAGTGAAAAAAATAATTTATTTATTAAGCATTTATGTTTTAATTATTAATTTAAAAGTGACTTTTGAAGAAAAACAAAAATAAATAATAAAGTCACCACTTTATTAAAATAAAGTACAAATTACTTTATTTTTAAATAAAGTAAATTGCCAAAGGGAAGGTCGTCCCATTTGGGACTTTACTTTGAGTGTTGTGCCATGCCAAAGTATAAAAAGGGGTCGCTAGGAGTGAAGAGGGGTATGATAGAATGGTCTATGGAAGTTTTGGGTTGCTGCTCCAAAATTTGACATTAGAGGATGGAAACCCTCTTGTGTTTCATCAATTTTTGCATTAGAGGACGAAAACCCTCCATTGCAGCAAGGTTAGAGGACGAAAACCCTCCAACCATCTTGAGGTAACTCCATCCGAGAGTTGCATGTGGGCTTCAATCAAGGATTTCCAATTCAGATCTGCATTCCATCTAGGGCATCATCAGATTTGCAGATTTCCAGCTAGGGCATCATTTGAATTGCAGATTTTCAGCTAGGGCATCATTAGAAATTCAGATCTCATCATCTTTCAAAGCTGAAGAGGAATTCCAGCGAGTTTTCAATGCTAAATTATACTTACCTAGGGCTATCATCATCATTTGGAGCCTCCTTGAGGGTTGACATCACCTTTTTGGGGGTTTGGCTCAACTTTTTGGTGGTCAGTTGAATGCTGGACACTTCAATAAAAATTCTGAATATTGTCATGTTGTTTTTCCATTTCATCAAATAAAATTGGTCATTTGCAGTTGTTCACCCTAAATTTCAGAATTTCATAATTTATTGTTTCAAGGGTTGCAATAAATTCCAAAATTCTGCATTGTTGTCATTTGATAATAATTTCCAGAAATTCTGTATTTTTCCTTCAAGGGTTTCAAATAAAAATCAGATTTCAGATTATTCATTGAGGGTTTGATTGAAAGTTCCGCATATTTCAGTTGCATGTTCGTATCTAGGGTTTGGTTTCAGCTTGTCATTCAGGAAATTGCAAATAAAATCAGATTTCAGCCTTGGTGCCAAAAAAGGGTTTCCTAGGAAATCCAAAATGCCTTTATTTTGGCCCTTATAGTTCTCTTGCTTAGTGGACATCCTAATTTTGTCCCTTTTCAGCTGATCATCATTATTAAAAATACTCTCAAGGGTTACCAATCCTTGGGGCAGCTTATTAGTCTTTAATTGCAAGATTTGCTCACCATACTGCTGCTGCAATTTAGACTGATTTTTAGAGGAAAATTCAGCTTCTTCCTAAATAAAATGTACAATTTGTTCATCATTCTCAAACACTTGCCAATTAGTATTATTATCAAGAATTGATGGCCTTACAACCACCTTAATATGAAATCAACTTGTTCAACATTCTCAAACACTTGCCAATTAGTATTATTATCAGGAATTGATGGCCTTACAACCACCTTAATATGAGGTTGATTATCCTTTCTTTTCACTTCACTAGGAATATCAAAATCAACCCCAACAGCTGCCAATCTATCTGCTTGTTTATTTTCAGCTCTAGGTATTGATTGAACATTGAATGCATCAAAATCCTCTATAAGATCCCAAACTCTATGTCTATATGATTTCAACAAGGGATTCTTTGCAATATTCATATTTCTCACCTGATTTATGACCAATTCATCAGTCACCAAATACCTGTAGGTACTTAATTCCCTTCATCCTAGCCCACTTATATAAAATATAAAAAAGAATAAGCTTTCTTTAATTTTGCAAACTTATACAAACTATTGAAAAAGAATAAGCTTTCTTTAATTTTGCAAACTTATATAAACTATTAAAAAAGAATAAGCTTTCTTTAATTTTGATTTTATTATTTATATTGAAAAAATTATTTGCTTGGAATATATAATAAAATAAAAATGTAAAATATTACAAGAAATAAAAATAAAAGAATACATAAGTTGATTAAATAATAATATTTAGTTATTAACTTTATAAACTACACAATGTCAATAACAAGATATTATTATTTAGTTATAAACTTATAAGTTATTAAAATTATTTTTAAAAATACAAAATTAGCATTTTAAATAAAAAATAAAAAAACATTTTTAACATATGTTAATAACTAAAGATAGAATATCTAGATATTAATGTTACAACATTAATAACAAAATATTATTTATTTAGTTATTAACATATTAAATAATTAATACAAAATAAATTTTATCTATTTATAAATAATAAATAATAAATAATTTCTTGTACATATGTTAATAACTAAATAAATGTTCAATAATGTTAATAACTAAGTATCATTTATTTAGTTATTAATTCTAAATGCTCAGGGAAGCCTTCAACTTAACTTCATATTAAGTTGAAAATCATATATTAAACTGAAAACATAACCTATTGATGCAGAACCTTATCACTCTCAAACAACTCACAATGTTAGTACTTATTCAAAACTCAAACTATGCCTTTTTAGGCCTTCAAATGAGCTTTTTGCTTCAATTTCACTCACCTCTAGACCATGAAATTCTTGATATATCACCTTTTTACACTTAACCATTCATTTCATCATGTCTCTAAACCTTGAACTAGACTAAATCAACCTTCAAAATGGTTTAAAATCATCAAAATGTCAACTTTTCCACTTTCTTGCAAAACTGCCAGTCTAGGCTTCTCAAGCAATCACTCTTGGTGGTTTCATAGTTAGAGACATCTACAAGGTTACATAACGAAGTAGAACTTGATTCTAGTACCCCTTATGCCCTTTAGGGTGTGCACAGAATTTTGTATCTCAAAACTCTGATTAAGTCTCCTTTTCCTTCAATTTCTCCTTCTTTATTTCTTAAGACCCTACCAACCCTGCCAAAAGGATTTTTCACTCTTAACTATTGTTCTAATGACTCAAAGGTCAAACTAGTCCCTATTTTGGGTACCCATTTTGCTGTGCTTCTTATATACAAAGTTTCAACAAGACCTTCTTTGCAACAATTCCTTCAAAAACCACCTTCCTCATTACCAAATAGGCCTCTTAAGTGCATGTACAGGCTAGTTAGGAAACTGTCCTCTATAACTCTTGACTGTGATCTTGGTTTGCAAAAATTCCTCTTTAATATGCCTCTCTATTCCAATTAGATGCTTTGTTACCAACATCAAGGTTCACCTCCTTCTCAAACTTGTTCAACCTTCAAACTTACTACTTATCAGCCTGTTATGCTTCAAACCCTTAGAGGGTTTCTCTCAGCCCAAAAAGACCTCTTTGCTTACTACATTGTTCCCTCGTACTTTCAATGGCTCCTATCTCTTCCTTTAGGTTTGTATCAACCTACTTAAGCATATTATTCTAACCATAGTAGGAATACTCACCAAATCCAAATACTCTTGCACCCCCAAAAAAAAAACTCGGCAAAAACTTGCCAATATTCGGCCAATACTCGGGACTACTTGGCAACTTAAAAAATACTCAAATTTCTTTAAAAAAACATAGATTTTAAGCAACATATAGCTACAAAATGTATCAAACGAGCCCATAAAATGTTGGAGAAGTGTTTTCTATTAGATTTGAATACAAATACAATACAAAATCGCATCATCATGCGAATACGACAACCAAGCTGATAAGTAATATGAATTTATGATGATTGACATTGAAAAATATCATCATAAATTTCATATCTATGCAAGTTACAATATAAAATAAATTACATTTTCGACCAAGCTTACAGGTGGGACGATTAGTCCGAGCACGGGAGAATAGTCATCGAGTTTTGGAGAGTACTCGCGAGTTTTGGAAAGCTATCCAAGATTTTTAATTACTAATCTGTCTACAGCAATCAAAGCTCATGATTCTTTCGAGAAGATCGCAAGAAGTTGCTTGGTCCAAAAGGTACAAAAATGGATTTTATGAAAATAAGAAAAATATTGCCATCAATGCGTAGAGCTCGAGAAAATATGCACTTTCAGAGAAAACGGCACCTGAAACAGAGCCACATAATGAAAGTTATGGCACATGCAAGTTTTTGTTGCTACATCTTCCCGGACCCTTTCCAAAAATGGCAAATTTTATTCTATTCTTGTGTTTTCTTCACCAAAAATCCAAAAAAGGAAAGAAATGCTGTCTTTGGCGAGTTTTCTGGCGGTTTACTCGTTTTGCTTGTTTTTTGGCGAGTTTTCCTACTATGATTCTAACAATAGCTCTTGATATTTCAACATTCCAGGAGATCACACAATCCCCTCTCCTCTTGACTGATAACAGGAAACAGGGGTTAAAAGAACGTAATTACAGAGTATATATGTTAAGTTTACCTTGTCTACTTCTTGAATGGCCTTCACACACTAATAAGGCAAGTTCTAGACCCTACAATAGCCTCCTTCACGTGTTGGTAAGGTGAAACAAGTAGAGCAAACTTCTAACTTCATCAAGGAATCATTCTGGCATATAACTTTGCTTCAACACAGGGTTTCTATACAAACAGTCATCTAATTTTCACATGCATGTTCTCTGCTAGGAGATTAAGGGCCTATAGGTGAACACAAGTTCCCTCTTTGTTAACCTTTGTAACCTTTTTGATAAGCACCTTCACACATGGTTATCACTTATTCTTAGTGGGACTTCACAGTGACTGTCACAACTTGGCAAATTGTATTCAATACTTATTTACACACACAGTGTTATAAAACCTGATTATCATCAATACAAATGCATTGAATAAGATTTCTTACCATGAATAAACTCGCCTAAATAGCATACACAGGCTTCTTTGATCATCTTAATGCACAAAGAAAACATGAAAATACTATCACCAAACTGTGTATACACAAGTTCCTCTTCTAAACTCACTTGGAGCTCTCTTCCATTGCATGACCATTCAAATGATAGATGAAAACAGTTACAGGTGAGGTTTAAATATGTTTTACAAGCTTCTAACCGAATCTTGGCTCAAGAAACCTCTTCAAGTACATGATTTGCATTTGTTCTAATCATTAAATGGCCCAATTTTAGACTAGAAACTTAAGACCGAGGTACTAGGTCACATCAATGACCTTATGAAATGTCCCTCTTTCTCGAATAATAGTATCGAAGACCTTTGGCCTATTTTGTCTACCCAACGGCCAAAGGATGTGAGCAAGGGTGACTTAAGTCACAATAAATTATTATAAATGCCTAAAAGAAAATAAAATAAAATTATTAAAGAACTTATAATTAATTTATTTGGCTTAATAAAAAGGATGCACTTATAAATAAAGTTGTAATCTCTAGGAAAGTGCAAAGGGGGTCTAATATTATGTTTGTATCATTCCTAGGGAGTTTGGCGACTTGCCTAGAGAATGGATATTGGCCCTTTAGGAAGTATAAGACCCATGTTAATTTTGTATCCTCCCTATGAGGAAAATGCGACTAGGCTAGATGAGAAAATTGGGACTTATGTTTAGAAATAATCACTAATTGTGATTGGTGATTTTGGAGGTCCTTTTGGGTCATTTTTCCTTTATAAAGGAAAGGTCGACTTAGAGGAAGGACATCATACACTCTTTATACCAATTTCTGATTTTATCCTGAGCCTGGTGCTTTGTAAAATTACTTTAGAGGACGAAAACCCTCTGGGTAAATGTGAGGGATTTCCACACAGGGAGTCCTACTGTGCTTGCAAAGAAATTCAGTATTTTTCTAGATGATTTTGTGGAGTTTTGCATGAAGGGTTTGAAGACTTGATTGGCAGCAGTTGTATCTTCTCTGTACCAGCTGGAGCGACCCATGTTGTGGATGATTCTTGTGGAATAAATAACATTTCCAGGTCTGATCTGTATGCCAGTTATTTATCTGAAATTTGTGACTCAAACTAAATGATTTTCAGAATTTTTAAGGCATTAAAGTGTTAGTTTCAGTCCTCTAAGAAGGCAGATTTTCTGATAATTATTTCAGTCCAGTTTAGTCTCTAAAAATTCAGATTTCTCCATATTTGGATATATGAAATACAGAGATCAGTTTGGTTAAGAATCATAATTGCTTGAACCATTTTTCGTATGAGTTTCATACCCATATCATAGTCACCATTCCTGGAAATTTATTGCAGCAGGTTTAATTGAATTTCTATGGATTCATTATCACTTGTTTAGAGCTGATTTGACTTCCAAAAATCTGTACATCACATTGGAGTTAGGGTATATCATTGTTGCCATGAATTTTGGTATGGGTTTCTCTATAAACCTAGTCGCTTGATCCTAATAAAATTCAGATCTGCAGACATAGTCTTTGGATTATCTTCTATTGACTTGCATTTTAGTGTTGGAATTGCTTTTAATCCACTCAGGATTCAAAGAGCCTCAATTGGGGACATTACACCTTAGTAGGACTCTTAGACCTTAATAAAACTTGTTACAAGCTTACACATCATTTGAATGCTCCAAGATGACATCTAAACACCTAAACCAATCCAAAAAAGGCTTCACAATTCAAATTTGCATTTTGGAGGGAAAATGCTCCATTCAAATTTGTGAAGGTCCAAAGCAAAACCAAACACACTAGATGACTCCTAATGACCCCTAGAACCTATCAATACACTAGGAAAGCCAAAATTTGATGTGATCAACCCTATATACAAACTAGGAGTGATGTTCTTGCATCAGCTATCTAAAGCCTTACTCTCTCTTGCAGACCACAAGTGAGCACTTCTACCATGAAGCACTGTCGCTGAACACCGCCAAACACGATGAACAATCGAAGGTTTGAGAGGTGTCATGCACAATTAATGGTGGGAAGGAAGAAATCACAGCCAAATGAAGAAATTGCAGAGTTTAATCACAGCCCAATGAAGAAATCACAGCACCAAACTCAAATACCCTCAAACTCTGCCAAGGACACTTCAAACTAACATGTCGCCACTTCGAACTGAGAATGCTTCTATCTCAAATGCCGCCACATCGAACAGGGAATGTGTTGCTTTCTTCTTTGTGTTATCTGTTATCTGCTATCATTTTTATAAGCTTTCATCCATAGGTTTAGGGTTACAGCATTTTACTTTTAGGGTTTTTACTTTAAGGGATTTTTTTAGCTAAGTATAAAAATGAACCGAAGCGGGTCAGATCTATCTGGCCACCTCTGAAAATCCGGTTCAAACCGGATCTGGACCAGATCCGGCCGAACCTGATAACTATGATCATTATTGTCAAAATTTATACATTATAAATATCTTATTGCATATCTTCTAAAGGTTGTGGTCTATTGGGACCTGCTTTTATATGCTTTGTTCATTTATTTCACCTTTTTAGTTGAATAGAAAACTTTTTATATGTAAGTTGATACTTTTATATATAAGTTGAATATGTGATATTTCGGAGTGTGATACCAAAGTGACTCACTTTTTGTAAGACTAGCTATTATAACACTTTCTATATCAATATATGGAAAATATTTCCACTCAAAAAGTAAAATGTTCTTGAAGTGCAATGTAATGTCCCTTTTGGGGTTGAATAGGGACGAATGGGGTTTTTTCCACAAATCTGATCCAAATCAACAACAAAACCAGCAACACATCAAACTGAACATGGAAATAGATCAACCACAAATGATCTTCACACAAAGAAATGCCCTTCTCTAGGGCAGCGAACTGATATGAAACTTTGGGAGTCTCAAACCCTAGTCAAAACATCTCCAATCTTCATGAAATAAATACCAACATGCACGGCAATACTTGTAGATATTATTTATGCAATAAAACTGAATTTACAACCACTAGAATAGCTGGAAATGAATTAATTCGAACAGCCCAGAATATTTATGGTAAAACACAGCTGAAACTTCTAAAATTCATAACTCCATGGAAAATAGGAATTAGAACACATATGATAGCTCAAAATGATCATGAGAAGACAAGCTATTCAACAAAAGTAATCTCATAATTTTCCAACCACAAAATCATGCCCAAATATGCAACCAAAATCTGCAAGTGAGTAGATAAATATGAAACCCTACTCCAAAAATCACCAAATCATAGTCTCTATCTCCAAATATAATGATAAATCTGAATATGAACTCAAATCACAATTATCAACTCTCTATGATACCAAATCAGTCCCTTAAGCAACTCGCCTAGGGCTAGGAAGAACAGTGAATGCACTAGTAGTGCCAAATCAGCTCACATGAGACTCCTAGATGAAGCCTCCAATGGATCCCTTGAGGGTTTTCGTCCCCAAGAGAGATTGCCACACCTTTGGGGTTTCGTCCAAGGTGGAGAAGGAAGATGCACACCGTGCACAATCCAAGAAGAATAACAAACATCCAATATGCTCCTCCAAGTGTAGCGAACTCCTCTTTATAGCCTCCCAATGCTAAATTAGAAGCTTCCAAGAGGACCGACCCATAATGGAAGAATAGAATGCTCCACATGCAAGACCGACCTCTCCCCAATGAGAAATTAGAACAATGCTCAAATAATTCCATGACCGACCTCCAAGCATACAAAAGTATTTAAAAATACTTTTTGTACAAGTATGAGGCTCTAAGAGTGATGTCCTTGAAAAAGGGGACATTACGTGCAACTGCAAATCCTTTCTAACATATGAGGACATGTAATGTTCCCACTTAACGCTAATAATTATGACTACCTTACGAAGACTTGTCCCTACCTATGCACCCTTATTTTGTATGCTTATATTTACTTTCTCCCCTACCTATTCAACATTCTTTTATATGTTTAATATATTATATCCACATATTTTTCCATGTATATACCAATTCGGTATATAACACAACCCCATTTTTAGCACTAATAAATATAAATCAGCTACTATATGTCCATAGACCGTCATTTAACATGTGTTTTTAGCTTAAGAAACAAATCATAAGGACAAAAAAGAGCAGTCCAATCACATTAAGGGCAAAGTCGAAGAGAATGAAGAAATCAACATAATAAAAAAACCACCTTGGCCTAAGAAATACTATTTAAACAGACCTAATAAGACAAAATAGAGGGTGCCTCACATGGGGATTCCAAAGGATCGGAGGGAAATTGAAAGAGCAAGGCCAAAAATTGTGAAGAAGTTGCTAGTGTGGTGATTAAAGAAGATAAACGCAGGAGCTATCAACATTGTCCATATTAGTCAAAACCCACATTGGTTTATATTATCAATCCTGGTCAATTTTATGATATTCAAGATATTTAGATATCACCTAAATGATTGAGCTATCTCCTGCTGATCAATTAAGGTGGGTGCCGGATAGCTTTAAGAAAAATCTAAAAACCATAAGGGCCTTTCTTTGGTAGGGAAGCTAACAGTTTATTGGATCCTTGCAGCAAATAATGTACTCTATTCAGCCTGTCTATTCCCATCCAGAGTGGGTTCATCAAACTCAAAATAATGGGAAAACATGAAGGGGGAAATGAACTCCACTTCTCTTCTTGGGATCGTGTATTTTCCAAAGAAATGGAGGAACTTGTAATCGTTATGGTATATCCCAAGGAACAGCCCTAGCAGGGAATTTAATGGTTAGAGCAGTAAAAGGAGAAGCCCCAGGGAAATATCTTGTCTAGCATAGGATCGTATCAGCCTCACACAATCAATATTAAGCATTCTTTCAACCTATATCATGCTTTTGGAGGAGACAAACATTGAAGATAAGTAGTTCAGCTCAAATAAGTATTGAAAGCTTGGAAAGTGGTCTATGAACACTACTTTGGAACCATGAGGCATTTCGGGATACTTAGGATGTGGCTGCCAGGCCTATCTAGACTTTCCGCTTGCTAACAGGTCAAGTGTGACAGATATCTATGTTAGAGGCAAAATTATTGTTAACAGGGCTTTTGGAAGGAGCTCCAACAAAGAACCAGTAAAATACTTGGGGACTGAGGATATTGAACCATGCCCAATGACAAACTGAGGTTGACAAATGCATCTACTTTACCATCTACAATTTTACCACATTGAAATGCTTGTTAAAGCTGCAGTTTGAAGATTAAAGGGATAGGCAATGGAACACTGGAAAGTACATGTAGTGTTAGGAAACAAAAGGGCCTTATGACAAGATTCAGCATGAGTTCTCTATCTCATCTCAAGTTTCAACTAAACTAAAAGTAGATACAACCCTAAGTAAAATCGGTTCCATCATTGTAGGAATATATGGCAGTTCTTCAAACAAAGAGTGTTGGGACAGCTAATTCTTTAATAGATCCTTGTATTCAAGGCAAGATTGAGCATGTCACTTTCACTGATTCTACTTGCAGTTCATAGTAGAAAATTGAAATTTGAAACTATATTGCATACTTTCTTGTGATGCAAAGTACCTAAAATGTTTTGGAATTTAATCCAAGCATTATATCAATCACTATTTTTGCCCATTAGATATGCAATGGTGACTTATTGAGAGACACTCAGATGGTCAGAGATCAAGGGAATGATATTTGCAGAACCCTAAGACTTGTCGTGAACCACTTTATTTGGAAATCTAGTTTTAAAATTTCATTTCAGATATATTCATCCCTCTTCCTTCAATCAAGACATTTTAGGTCTTTTAGATAAGATATTGGGGCTTGTGTTTTCCTAGAATAGATGCCTTGAGAAACAGAGTTGACCCTTTGCAAGTAGAAGAAAGAGAAACCACAACTCACATAATTTGTCTACTATTGACCCATATCAAGGCAACTCATAACCCACATATGTTTTTCAACAATGTTCAGATTCACACAACTGACATATTTTGTCTACCATATTAATCCATATCAACACCCAAAGTCCAAACTCAATGGAACCAAGTACAACTCACCCACCCAAACTAGGATGCAACTTACAACCACACACCACAACTATAATGCACAAAAAAATGGAAATGGTTTATTCCTCTGCACTTTTCTATTGTGACCAGATGTACTTTCAAGTGATACTGACCTAATTTGGTCACTTGTGAACATTAATAACAATCTCTATTATGTTTCACTTGAAAACATTACATATAAGAAAATTCAATCAAATGAACATATATGGCTTTCAACTCCCAATATGCATGGTGCATGAGGGTGGAAGAAAATGCCCAAACGAAAGAGGGCATAATATATAGAAAAGGGTATGAAATGAAATGAAATGAAAGATTTTAATGACGTCCACGAGACTGAAGAGTCTATGGGACCAAACGAAACCGATACATTAAGCAGTTTTCAGACTCTTTGCCATATCAGCTCTTCTATTGTGAATCTTGAGCACTAAACCAACAATCTTTTGAAGTTTTGTTTCTGCAAATAACTCATTTAAGTTGTCCACTTTTAATTCGTTTTCGTATTGGATACGGATATCATCATATGTTGAACACTCCATAATGAAATGCCATTCCATTTCAACAACCCCTTTGCTTTGCAAAAAAGACAAATTCTCCTTTCCCAAACCTCTTTGGGAATAGTCCATCTACCAGTTTCACAACAAAGATGATGTGATCCCGTCCTCAACTGAGCCACTAAAATCCTTGCCTTATTTTTGATAACCGCCCTAAGATAAGATTTTTCATCATGCTCCCAAGTGGGGTTGAATTCTTTGATATAATGTGTTTTCTTACGACCAATTTGTTCTGTCCACATGGCAGTCCTAAACTTCTCCATCACATAATTTTTTATTTCCCTGTTGTTATCAAGACACTCCTAAAAATTGATGCCCCATTTGTTCATCCATTTGTTGTTCTGTTTCATCCAGGTTTTCTTTCTGCGCTCTAGATTATCCTCTGTAACCATTTTGGGCCAGCAAAGATCGTCCATGCTTTCAACTTTTTTCAAATAGCTTATCAGCCGAGTTATTGCCGATGCTTCCATCGGGAAGGTACCCGCTTCAGCTAACAAGATCTCATAAGGAACTGTTGATTTAACTTTAAGAGTACTTGTGATTAGATGTTTCTGATTCTTTCTAATTGTCACCATCCATGCTTTGATACGCTACTTCCCCAAACCTCGCAACCGTAAAGAGCAACCGGAGTAACCAACAAACCAAAGAGGGTTTTCTTAGTTTTCCAGTCCCAAAGCTCAGCTTTCCTACACCTATTTTGAAGTAGGTAAGATGCTTTCCAACCTCCTTGTATCCTTTTTGCTCTGCAAGTCTCCCAGCTCAACTTGTTGTGGAAATCAATCCCAAGATATTTATATTATGTAACAATTTCCAATGTACTCCCCTCAAAAAGAAAGTTAAATTGCCTCTCTTTTCTTTTCAGGGAAAAAATCATGATTTTTGTTTTCTTATGTTCACTTGCATCCCGACTTCCTGGCAAAAGAATTCTAAAGCTTTTAGATGCTCCCTCAATCCTTGAGTTGTTGCTGAAATTAAGATAAGATCATCGGCATATAAGAGTAACTTCACCACATACTCAGCCAACTGAACACCCTCTCCTTCGGTTTTACGTAACCACTCTTCAAGCTTATCAATGTATAAACCAAACAAAGTGGGAGAAAGAGGGCAACCTTGTTTGACCCCAATGTCACTACCAAAACATTCAGACATACCTTCTCTGGTTCTAATTTTAGCTCTGACCTGCTCATAAAGTCTATGTACTGTTGCTCTAAGCTCGTCTGGAATCTCAAGTTCCTCCATCATGTTCCACAGTTTGTCTCTAGGAACTGTGTCAAAGGCTTTCTTAAAATCAACAAAACAGCAAAAGCTTCATCCCCTTGGGTATCCCATACCTTTTCAATCAAGTGCCTAAGAGTGATGCAATGATCAATGGTTGAATGTTTAGATCGAAACTCCTTTGTCCTTTTGCTCTTTTTCCCTCTCTTTCTGCCCAACTGCTGATTCTACGCTCTATCATGCCCCCAAATAACTTACCAAAAAGAGGATTGATCATAATAGTGTGATAGTTAGAAGGATTATTGATATCCCCACTTTTAAAAAGAGGAATAACCACACTAGTCGTCCACTCTAGTGGGAACCCAACCTGAGTTACATCATTGAAGATTTTTTTGATATGCAGAGTGAGCACCTCAACCCCCCACTTTAAAAATTCAGCCTGCAACCCATCAACATCTTGAGCTTTACCATTTGCTAGATTCTTTATGCCATGTTTGATGTCTTCCTCTGAAAAAATTTCAATCGAGGTATGAATGATGGGAGGAATATCCTTCTGTTGAGACCGCTCGTAGAGAGTCTTCGCATATTCTAACCAATGAGCTTCTGTGATATTGTTTTCTATGTGTGTTTTCTTTTGTTGTAGCTCCTTCCAGAATCCCTTGGGATTGTGTTTTCCAAGAGAAATTAATTCAGACCTTCTCTTATTCACATAGCTTTCTTTTTTTTTGTGCCAATCTCTTGTATTTCTTTTTATTTTCTTCTTTGTTCACGTCACTTTCCCTCATAGCTCTCTTGGCAGCCTTACAATCTTCGTCATACCACGGATTGTAGTCAAATAGATGAACGATTTGGGCTTACAAACTGAACTATCAAATTAATTACTTTACCCCTCCTAATCTAGTTTAAAACATCTACCACCATACGAAAAGTTAAAATAATTAATTTGGATTATAGCCAGCCCAAAGCCAAAAATAAAACATGATAATGCAAATGTGAAAGTTGTGACTTGATTTTCAAGCTTAATTGACACATCAATCGGTTTTAAAGATATCTCCAATCATATATAATCAGTATAGAATGAAATATGATGTTCATATGCGGGGATGCGTCCCTAAATATCGGTGATGTCCCAAACATTTTGGAGACTTGGGGACTTGGAGGGGACATCCCCAATTTTTTCAATTTTTTAACAAAATTCCAACACTTTTTACTTTTAAAAACTGTTATTTTTACCAACAACATTGAACCCTGATCCCAAACGTATCCGTAAAAACAATAAATAAAGTTTAAACCCTTAAATTTCACCGAATAAAGTTGAAATATTTAAATAGTCATTTTTGTATATTATTTGAATAGCCGTCCCCATGCCATTCCCAAAATCTGGATATTTTTGCCATTCTAGAAACCCCATGCCCCCATCCGCAAGACTTAGGTAACTATGTATATAGACATATAATATGATTCAAGAGGGGATCACGTTAATAATCTTTAGTTCTTCAAGATGTATCTGAGCTACGCTTATAAATTGAAGAATACATGGACACTAATGAAAGTCTTATAGTTATATGGAACTCTAAGTGGCAGGTGGCATAGGCTCTTGTTTAAGTAGTAAGTTTGATGATATTAGCAGATATGCAAGTTGTTGAAGGGGACTGAATAAATAAACATTTTGTATCCTAATCAATTTTTACAGAGTTTGCAATCATGATATATGAGGACCGTGTGCCATTAAACCATAATGCAAGTGAAAGTCAACCATGGTACATAAACTAAATTTTATTTCTTTCTCTAACCCCTCGGGATTTTACAAACTCAAAATGTTTACTTAAAATATAGGAATATGTGGAATAGATTTAGATATGGTCTATGAACTTCAAGGAAAAGATGCATCCACGAAAACAGTCAATTATATACCTGTGCTCTCCCCAGTGCAAAGACCGGAATGAGAACCTTGCCCCCAGCAACACACGTATGAACCTGGATGAGAAAAACATAGATATTAGTGACAAAATGGGAAAAATATAATAGACATACGGCCATAAGACTACAGTAATGACAAGTTCTAACTAAAAACAATGACTCAAAAAAGTGAAATTAACCAAGCATATGCAACCAAATTTTTCAAAAGAGTTAAAAATCAAACTCAAATATCCATGCGTTTGTGAAAGAGCAGTTGTGGTTTGTTAACTAAATGTGTCTTAGGAAATGGTTAGCCAGAAGGAAAGTTAGGTAATGCAAATAATGAGCAGAGATCTTTAACATCTTGTAGTTTGCATGAGGGGACAAGGAAACGACAGAATGAGTTTCAGAGACAGCAAGAGGCTACATGAAAAAATCAAGGGGAAGGGAATGGATCTCCAAAACTACAGAATTTCCCAAAAATTATAAAAATCAAAGATTATGTGAATGTATATTCATGTCTAAAGCTAAAGGAAAAGGATTTTTAGGTCACACCAAGTGAGACACTCATTTGGTGTAAGAGACCCGCTTGTGGAAGCCCATAAGACCATTGTTTTTCATTTATTTTATATATTGCTCAAATGTTTTTTTCATTTAGTTTATATATTGCTAAAATTAGGTGTACACACCCTATCTCCTGTGGGATTCAAACATGTGCCTCCCCTATCAAGCATAAAAGACATCACCATGAGGCCCACTCAGGAAATACAAACATGTATACATACATACATACATACATATAAGCATATGCATATGTATCTGTGTGTGTGTATGTTTAATTAATAAGTCAAATAAGAATGCCAAAGATTTTGTGATTTCCAGTTCAGCACAGCTTAAGAGAGTTTGGGCTGCCTGTCATATTCTCTTGGATTCACTCCATTGACAGTTTGCAGGCCCACAAGATGCTTTGGACTGATTGGCATGGCTTCTTTAGACTTTCAACTCACAGCACAGAAAAATTAAGCTTTTTCTATTCTTTTCTTGCAAAAGTTATGTTGCCAAAACTCAACCCTGTTGTTGAATTTTTGGGCACCCTTGTGATTAAAACTCATTAAAATTGCTTGCCTCCTTATATCTTATCTGCATACAGGCCAAATCTAAAACAACTTTGAAAATTCCTGCCCTTTTCTATGGAGTTTTCCTTCAAATGTTCAAATGACGTCCAAATCCCTTGGTTTTTCATTGTTACATACCCGTCAATCTTAATTGTGCAAAACATTGCCACATGCCACTCAACGGCATCTCCTCATCCCGACAAAGCCTTGCAACTTAGTTGATTTCATGGTTTTCAGTGCTTTAGTTAGATCTGCGACACATCGAGCTCATCGGCTTTCCCACATTCGGCAAAGTTTCCAAACTTAGTCACTTTTCATAGTTTACAACGCTTCAATCATGGCTCTTTGACGAGTGTCAAGCATCGGCATCCTGCACATCCGGAGAATTAAGTTTTTGCCTTGCAAATTCTGCAAAACGCCGATCACTGACAAGTGGCATCCATCGATGGCTTCAAGCACATGGGAAATTGCGGTCTCGATCTTATCATGGATCTGTGACACATGGAGGCAATTGGTGAATGGAACTACCTCAAGCTAAGTTTTGGTCTCCAAACTCTGCAAAGAACTGATGGTTGACAAGTGGCATGAAGGACACGTGGAAGTCATCGGCACTCGGCATTTGTCTCAATGCTTGTTCTGTCACCTCCAAACATTACAAGATGTTGATGTGGGACAAGTGGCACAGATTGGTGCCGTATATCATCCCAAAGCTTTAACTCCGCTTCCTCTACCAAATGCCAAGACACCAATCCTCGACACCTGGCAGAATCAATACATGGCACAGATCGGTGAAGTCTAAACCTTGCTACGGTGTTTGTTTAGTGGGTTGAATTTAACGGTCTCACTTAGTGGAAAATGAAGCACATGGACGTCACAAATGAGAAAGAAGTGGCAAACAGAGCTCTGGTTTTTCACTGATATATCGATTGAGAGCTCCAAATGACAAGTGGCCGGTACCATTGGAAAGGTAATTCAAAGGGCGACACATTGATTCTAGTTTTGAGAAGAATGGTTGACTTGTGAGAAACTTATGACAAAGTGCCCAGGTATCTAAATCACTCTCAGATGCTTCTGAAATGTTTTGTTCTAGTGTGAAGATGTTTTTAAGTTAATATTCCCCTTGTGGTCCCACCTAAATACAAATGAAGAAGTTAAAACAAGTTGTGATCAAAAGGATGGGTTGTCACAGTGGTCCCAAGGGTAAAATCATGATCTATTGAACAAATGGCAGCTTCATCTTCACTCATCCTCCTGATTTCCTGAGCATGCCTTAATTCTTTCTCAGTGATCAAAATTTTAAAGCAAAATATTTTCCTGTTTCTTGCAAAGGAAGGCATCAAATTATTAGAAAACCATATCTGCTTGCAAACACATGAAGGTTTTCTGGATAAGATTTGTTTCAAGCCATTCCCAACCATGATTCAGTGGTAGTGGATCATCATTGCGCCAACAAAGATTCCAGACTATGCCTAAGGCAGTTTTGAAAGGATCTTTTCAATTATGGATCTTTTCAGAGCCCTATGATCTGTGTGAAGAGGATAGACATGAGAGACAGAGATACACCACAGCATATTATACTCCTCTTCTCTATTTCTTCCCCTTCCCCTTCTCTCTTCTTTTGCTATAAGTAGCAATCAACACTCTTGTAAAAATGGTTCCTCTTCCTTGAATGCAAGGTTACTCTGCTCTTTTGAGTGTTGAGCTTTTGAGTGCCTCTGACCTCTGGTTTTTAGCTTTGTAAATGCATAAATGTCTTGAATTATGTTGATAACAGACTGTGTATATTTCAGCTCTTAATACATCTATAATTGTGGCTCATATCTGCCCTTTGTCTTTGTGTTAATTGTCCCTTACCTCTCTGTTATCTTTATGGTTTATTGTGTGTAGCATTTGCAAGGTTTTTATTCACTGTGTCTTATACAGGCTGAGAGGGAGAGTTAGATTTAAATGCTGGTCTATTGTGGCTCATATCTGCCCTTTTGGATCTGTGTTTTGTCCTCTCTCTTGCTAACTCATATAGGGAGGGTGATCCCCTTTCTTCTTGGTGCATCACCATGTTTTTATTTCATGTTTTCTCATCCCTTTTCTCCTGCAACTGGTAGATTAGAGTAGAGTAGTGATAGCATAGAGTAGTTAGGATAAGAGTCAGCTTTCTCTAGAGGTCTTCCTCAAGGAGCCAAGTGTCCCACACCTTGGAGGCATTCCCGTTGTTGTTGAGACAACAAATTCTCAACTGGTGATTTATGGGTACACATATCAACTGGCCAACAGTTTTTAGCATGCATGGTAGGAGACTTTTGTTCATATTTTGTTCTCATTCTTCAAATCTTTCCTATGCAAACATTCTAGCCACCTTGGTGCCTTCAACTGCGCCAACAGTTTCGGAGCGCGCCGGTGGGACATATGTGTGTTCTTGTTGAATATTTTCAATATTTATAGAAACAAGGATGCATGTTTTTCTAATTTATAGCTAAGTTTTGGTGTGTTCTTAGCTCATTTGGTTTTTGAACCATGTTTTCAAGCACTTGGCGACTACATTGATTCAAGGATCCATTTCTCTCATTTGTAGACCATTCCCTTCCTTATTCTCATGAGGTTATACATTCATATCTCTTTTCCTCCCTCATTGGAACCCTAACCCCTCCATTTGCAACAGTGGGATGATATTCCCAAAACAGCCCTAAAAACCTTACCCCTCTTTCATAGAAATGATGTTATAAGTCCTGTTGAACATATCCAATATGTATCCAATCATTGTGTCATACATAATATCATAGAAGAGAATGTGCCTTAGATTACTTGCCTCTTCTTTCATAGGAAATCTTAGGATTGGTTTAGAAGCATGGCTACACAATCAATTTCCACATGGAAGCAACTAGGAGAAAAATTGGAGAAGTGGTTCAATGAGAACGGAAATATCATATCTCTCTTAGAACACCTTAGTACTGTAAAAAGAGCCCTTATTGAGTATGTTTCAGATTTCAATCTCATATTCAAAAGGACTTGGGAAATAATTCCTCAAGAATGCAAACCCCCATCAGGTATGGCATTCTTATTTAATTTACTGAGCCTTTGATCCTGATATTGCTATTATGATTCAGTTCTTTGGAGGAAATGTTCTTCCTCATGCATATGATTTTGTTGTCCAAGCTGAGAATTCAAGCCAGTAAAAGGAAAGTCATACCCATATGTCCCCTCCTTTGCCCACACTATCACTTACCACTAGTTCTCCACATAATTGTTGATCCTCCTCCTAATCCACCTCAGTTACAAGAAGCCCTTGTTGTTCCCAATACTCCATTTTCTTACCAAGAAGCTCTTTCTGTCCCAATCATCCCATGTGCTTTGCAACATTCCTCCCACCTCCACCTAAAGCATTACCTAGCTCCCAAAAGTTTTATCATGAAGCCTTGGGAGGTTTTGGTATTTCACAGGTTGTTCCTCGCCATTACCCAACAATATTCAAGTTTGGTTACCCAACCATAATGGTGGATAGAGGCATTTTCAATGAAGAAGACAACCTGCAAAACTCAATGCAACACTCCAAGCAACCCTTAATGCCCAACCATTCAGTCACCTTGGAGAATTACCATGAGCAAGAGAAGATCAGGCATGATTTTCTAAATTCACTTGAATTGTTGAGATAGGAGCGCATCATGGAAATTTGTTTGAAATATTTCAAGGAAAAATCAGATGGGTTGAGCTTAAACGAGCTCTATCTAAGAGTTTAAGTGATGGTCAGCCCCTTGCAAGTGTTTCATGTCCTTTTGAAACAAGTTTCATTAGAGGAGATCATGAGATGAAAATTTTAGAGTGGAATGACTCTGATTCTAATGATGAAAGCATGTTTTTGATTAGCTAGGAGGTGTCCACCAAGGAAGAGGATTAGACAGAGCCTAAAAAGAGGGAGAAAGTGTTCTCGAACACTAATGGTACACAACTTAAAGCTTTGGTGAAAGAAGAGGAAGGTGAGAAAGGTAATTGGGTTGAATGCAAGGTGACCCTAATTGCTCTGCATGTCTAAAACTTGTTGCCATCCTTAAAGACTACAGTGTTGGAGCACCAAGAATATCTTTGGACACTAAGGTTAATCAAATGGAACCCCAGGGGCTAAAGAAAAAGAAATTGAGTTGGTAAACTTTATGTTTAAGGCTAAGAAGAAGGGAGCAGAGCCAAATGTTGAGAGAGAAGTGTTTGTAGAGAAGAAAGTAAAGGAAGACAAGTTAAAAGAGATCACAAGCACTCTCTATGAAGGAAAGGAAGATGTGTCTCGCAAGCTTTTTCTATGGAGCTAAACACAAAGAAAATGAGAAAATCAGAGAAGGCAGTCCATTGGTTTTGAAAGTTGGGTGTCCTATCGGATCCCTATCCAAACATATTGTCACCTTCTCAAAGCTAGTTCGATATGAAGACCTTGGGCCCATTTTTACTTCCCGTGGGCTTAAAGGGAAAAACAAGGGAAGTACTTTAATGTTGTAATTGTAAGTTGTTATTTTTAGCCTTGTATTATTTTTGTAAAAGCAACTTTCTAATTATAACATTAGAAAGTAAAGTTGGTCAAAAAAGTGCAAACGCCGACTTAAAAATAGAAGTGGAGTTAAAAGGGAACATAACACCACTTAAAAACGGGTCCTCCCTTTTTCATGGATTGTGCCACCAACAGTTATAAAAAGGAGTTGCTATGGGTGGAAAAAGCATCACTTGTCATATGAATTCAATTTTATTTGGAGATTGAGATTGGAGCTTGAGCTTGCGATTTTCAGCCATTGAGGACACAATCCCTCCTTGTATCCTATTGGGGACAAAAACCCTCAACAAAATTCGAATTGATGATGAAAATCCCCAAATTCTAGATTGGTCATCTCATTCAGAGGTCATATTTGGGCTGCAATTCAGAATCTCAAAGCAACAATTCAAAATTTGGTGCTCGTGCACAATTTTTATCTAGGGCTTCAAGGGTACATCAGAATTTGATGTTTTTGGGTGTGGAACAGCCACACATTTCAGTGTTTTGTTGTGTTACAGTGTTTTGGATTAGTTCTAGGGCATTTTCAACTTGGGTGACCGACCTGGGAACTTGAGCGACCCACTTTGGGGTCAATTCTGGCTATTTACGGGGTTTCTTTGGAGCTAGGGTTTCTTCAACCTTCAATTCTACCTTAGTGCATTCATTACTACATCTATTTCTGTTTTCAAATGCTCCTAACGGTCAATTGTAATTTACCCTATTTTTTGTCACGAAAATGAAGAAATAAATTCAACTTTTTGTCAGAAAAATTATTTCTTTGTTTCTAAATGTTCTAAAGATATTCCTAATTGTTTTGAGACTTTTGGGTACTTTTGTAATTGAGTATTTGAAGAGTACTTGAAGAAATCAAATTTTTGCATGTTGTAATAAGGGTTTGTAGACCAAAATCAAGTCGCTGCCCTAATTTGGGGTAATTTCTGATTGTTGCCACTTCAATTCAGATTTATGTACTTTGCTGTCATAAATTTCAGTTTGTTATCATTAGGGTTTTCTGCAATTTCCAGAAATTTAGATCTCAGTCTAAAAGGGACATTACATCAAATCAAAGCCTAAGTCAAAGTTTCCACCAATCATGTTTGTTTTAGAGCACGAGGAAAGCATTAAAGCATCAAAAGTCGGCTGGACACCTCCAAAACAAAGTGCAGATCAGACAAAGGTGTATTTGATGAGGACAGCTGATATTTTGAAAGAGAGAATTTCAAACCTTGTTTGCACCCCTCTCATTTGCCACAACCATTGCAAAGTGTAATGTCCCCTTTTTCAAACTAGCACCTATCGAGGACTTCTTGTCATTTCTCTTCCCATGGCCAAGGGAATTGCACAAGGAATTCCCCAGGTTTCGTTTTTATTTTCTTTTGTTGTTATTAATGTTCATCTTTGGTGTTTTACTCCCTAAGGCAAGTCGGTTGGGTTATAATGCTCCCAACTTGAAATTAAAGGATAAAGTAAGCTCCTTGAGAGGTCGGCAAGATTGGAGAGTTTCCAACATGGAAATAGAAGATAAAGCAAGCTTAAGAAGTCAGTCCACACCTTATGACTCTTGGGAGTCAACCAAAGGATATAAGAGAAGTCTTAGGGGCTCATTTGCACATCAATTTTGGCATATACACTTTATACTTGGTTCTAGGGTTAATTACTCTAATTCCATTCCACTAAAGGGCACCAATCCATTAGTGCGGCATCCAAAGAGAGCGAAACCCTTCTTTGTGGGAGATTGGAGGATGGAAACCCTCCAACTTGGTGGTGTTGAAGACTTTCATTGAAGACCATATTGTTGGTTTGCATCTAGGGCATCAAGGAGGAGTCATACAAGAGCTTTTGGCATTGTTTAGAACCCCTCTCCTAGGGAGTGACTAGGGTAGAAGATCAATTGGGTGCCTTCTAGGGCATAAAACTTCATTATTCTTTGATATTCAAATTTATCATAATTTATAAGGCTGGTATCTACCATATTTGGTAATTGTTGAAGGTTGGAGACCTCATTTTTGTTATTTTTGTGGACTGCACTTTAGCTGTCCTAAAATAAATTGCAGTTGGGTAATATTTCAGATTGGGCACATGTTTTGGCTTGGTAATGGTTCCATTAATTATATATAAATTGGAAAAGCATTGATATATTTAATTTTAGCTTGTTTGATGCCCTAACATACAAATTTCAGTTCATTGCTAGGGTTTTAAGAAATATTGGATCCGATGTTATACAAATCAGATTGCATTCAGTTTAGGGTTTTGTGATTTCCTTGTTTGTGTGTTTCAGCCCTAGAAAGGGACATTACAATGGTATCAGAGCTTTGGTCTTCCCAGCCTGAGGGTTTCTTGTGAAGTGAAGAAAGATGGACAAAATGATGAAGATGCAAGAAAGACTAGCAGACACCTTGGACTCTCTTGCCTTCACCATGCAAAACCTACAAAGGGGAAGGACATTCAAGGAAGAGCCTAGGGTTTCAAAGGTTAACAATGTTGCAACTAGCTTTGAGGAGTATCAAGCCCTTCCGAAAGTTATTCGTGATGCCCTATCATTTTCGAGTTTGCATGATGGAAAAATATAGAGTGGGCATTGGAACTTGGTCCAAGCCCCGAGCCATGCACAAGGGTCATGGGAAGGATATCCCAACCCTAGTGGAGAAGAGCCCCATCTTGTTGGCAAAGCAAGAAGAGGCTACGGAACTTGAGGAAGAGGGAGCCAAACTCCCAAGTTCGTTATGCAAGGATGGACATGCCTATCCCTCTAAGGTTAAGGAGGAAGATATATTGCAGCAGCTGGTTACTAAGAGGGAGCAACCCTTGGGAGTCTTAGAAACCCCCAACACTCTTGCCAAAGTGGATCTCTTGGCTGATTTTCCAAACAACACCATAGTGACACAAGGGTTTGGTGAAATAGTGGAGCACGAGCCAAGAAAGGAGAAAGAGATCAATGAGCATACAACTCAAGGTAAAAATCTTTTAGTGTTTGATGATAAATTGTTGGTGTCTAATGGTTGCATAGGGTTGAATATTCGTAGAAAAAAATCAGATTTGGGAAAGGAACAAGGGGATGGCATTGTTGGAGGTCATAACCATGAAGAAAGGGCAATTCCGGTGCCCATAATCACTCTCAGCCTGTTGGAATTATCCTAACAGCAGTCAATGTGGAGCAAATTGATGATGGTAAGAGCCACGAAGACATGCCAAACACATATGAAGACAACCAAAGGTATGAAGCTAATTCAGATTTGTTGTTTTCTACCATGCCATCTCAGATTTGTAGTCATGGGCAAATGATTGAAAAGGATGACCATGGGGCAAATTTGATACTTCATAGTAAAAAGAATGAAGAAAAATCATAATTGCAAGGGATTAATGGGGCTAGAATTCTGTTGTTGGGAGGCATGCCCATGTAATAAGGGTCACTTTTGATGCTCATGATAATCTTCAGCTCGCTGGAAATTTCAGGACAGCATATGGTAAGCAATTTCATCATCTTCTAAGCAAGGATTTGCTACATCACCTTCATACTATGTCTTTGCAATGTTTTGGTTATCCTAAGAAATATGCTAACAACTTTGTGAAGATGAAGGGTACCAAATGGGAAGAGGATTCCACTTCAGCCCTAGGAAGTGGACTCTTTGTTGACAATCCTAAACATGGCCCACATATTTGGGACTTATGGGTTCCTCCTATGTCGCTGCCATATTTGCATCATGGAGGGCATCATGGTCAATTTGATAAGAGGAAGAACATGTTGAGGGACAAGGGGGACATAGATTCTTCCTTGCAAATTCCGGATTGTTTGCACATAGAAGTTTGGGATCCAGGGAATCTTTTGAAGGATGTTGATACAAACTTGAGGACTGTTGTTATCTACATCCTTATGGCAGCCATAAGAAAATTGGTAACCACAAGAAAGATGCATTTCTCACCCACAATGAAAGATATAGTGTTTGCATCAGATGCAAGATGGTCTTCCACCACCATCATGCCAATTTTGCATGAGACAACACAATGCTACAGCCATGGTAAGATGCTCTTCCTAAATTCGCATTTTGGATGGATAGTACTCTCCTTGGACAGCTGTAGGTTGACATTTATGATGAAGATTTTTGGGTTTAATATGATGTATGTAAGGGATTTCATGTATTACAGCTGTTGGACCCTTCCTGTGTCAATAACATCCAAGAGTTTTGAGTTGGAAGTGCTATACTACAGCCATGATGGGCTGTCCTCTTCAAAATTATGTATGGGGCTGTGCATATCTTCCATGGACAGCGAGAAAGAGGCAGGTTTGGAGACACTCTTTCCACTTAATATGATGGGTAAGAGGGTTCACACATGGAGATTGAGCAAAGCCAACATCCCAACATCTTTGGTATTGCTTAGGAAGAAATTTAGAGTTGTACATGGACACTACACCCACTCATCCACACTTCTATGGTCTGATCCAAACCCAATTGTGAAGAAAATTCAGTGGGGCAGCTTCAAGACAACAATTGGAAATCCAAATCAGCAAGGTAACAACCATCCAAAAGAGGTGAGCATAAGTATTGGTATGTGTTGTTTACATCTTATGTTGAAATGCAATGATAAAGGGAAGAAGGCAATGCTTCCAAGCATGGCTAACATGAAGAAGGAAGAGGCATATCTTCAAGGCACTCAATGCATAGAGGCTAGCAAGGGTCTACTCTTGGGTAAGGTGCTTCATGGTGATAATTTTCGGTTGGTTCCGGGCATGCACAGTATTACCTCCTTGTGGGGAACACTTGAAGAATTAAGTGCAAATTGGAGCTTTCTTGTTGAAAGCCATCTTCTATGCCAAGTTGGGACAAGGATGGGTTGCAAGAATCTTGAGTTAAGGGCCAATATGTCTGTTGATTTCAACCATAGACTTGCTGATCTTCATTTTCCAGCTTATGTAAGACAATTTTCAGTCCCTACATTACTCATGAATTTGCCTTTTTCCATAAGATTTCAGTTTGATAGTTGTTATACCATTGTCTTAAGGTTGAACATGCAAGAATCAGATTTGGGACTGCCATTAGCAGTCATGAACAGCTATGAACTTATATTTTCAAAGGAAATTCCATCATGGGTTGATGTGGGAAGAAGGCTACAGCTGAAAGGAAGAAACAAATCAGATTTGATAGCCTTGAATTGGATAAGATTCCATGAGATTTATGGTTGTGGTGAATTGTTTCCAGCCTATCCACAATCTGATTTGAGTCTTGTGATAAGAGGGATAGCTGATCCAACTGACTATTCATCCATTCCTTGCTCTAGGATGGAAACTACAGCAGTTTGGAAGGATTTTGATACAGCTGAGCATGCCAAAAAAGGAGATGTCATTGTTGTTTTTGAAAAGGGAGATAAAGAGGATTTCAATGAAGAGAAGGGCAGCAGAGGTATG
This sequence comes from Taxus wallichiana var. yunnanensis, assembly GCA_018340775.1. Taxonomy (NCBI): domain Eukaryota; kingdom Viridiplantae; phylum Streptophyta; class Pinopsida; order Cupressales; family Taxaceae; genus Taxus; species Taxus wallichiana. The sequence goes on from CM031242.1 coordinate 105,292,590, forward strand.
AGTTTGTTTGGGTTTAAGCTCCTTCATTTGACAAGCACGGGATCCAGATTATGGGAGCACTACAACATGTTCCTTCACCTTGATATGATGATACTTAGACATATAAGCTTGCAATTGCTTGAGGGATAGCAATTTCGGGAAGGGAGGATTGTAATGTCCCCTTTTTCAAACTAGCACCTATTGAAGACTTCTTGCCATTTCTCTTCCCATGACCAAGAAGGAATTGTACAAGGGAAGTCCTTGGGTATCGTTTTTTATTTTCTTTTGTTTTTATTAATGTTTTTCTTTGATGTTTTACTCCCTAAGGCAGGTCAGCTAGATTATAATGCTCCCAACATGAAATTAAAAGATAAATTAAGCTCCTTACGAGGTTGGCAAGGTTGGAGAGTTTCCAACAAGGAAATAAACGATAAAGCAAGCTTAAGAGGTCAGTCTACACCTTGAGGGGATCCTTGGGTCTCATTTTTATTTTCTTTTGTTGTTATTAATGTTTTTCTTTGGTGTTTTACTCCCTAAGGCAGGTCAGCTGGATTATAATGCTCCCAATATGAAATTAAAAGATAAATTAAGCTCCTTAAGAGGTCGGCAAGGTTGGAGAGTTTCCAACAAGGAAATAAAAGATAAAACAAGCTTAAGAGGTCGGTCTACACCTTGAGGGGATTACTTGCGCATCAATTTTGGCATATGCGCTTTATACTTGGTTCTAGGGTTGATTGCTCTAATTCCATTCCACTAAAGGGCGACAATCCATTAGTGTGGCATCCAAGGAGGACGAAACCCTTCCTTATGGGAGATTGGAGGACGGAAACCCTCCAATTTGGTGGTGTTGAAGACTTTCATTGAAGACCATCTTGTTGGTTTGCATCTAGGGCATCAAGGAGGAGTCATACAAGAGCTTTTGGCATTGTTTGGAGCCCCTCTCCTAGGGAGCAACTAGGGTAGAAGATCAATTGGGTGCCTTCTAGGGCACAAAACTTCATTATTCTTTGATATTCAAATTTATCATAATTTATAAGGCTGGTATCTACCATATTTGGTAATTATTGGGGTTTGGAGACCTCATTTTTGCTATTTTGTGGACTGCACTTTTGTTGTCCTAAAATAAATTGCAGCTGGGTAAGATTTCAGATTTTGCACATGTTTTGGCTTGGTAATGGTTCCATTAATTATATATAAATTGGAGAAGCATTTATATATTCAATTTCAACTTGTTTGATGAGTGTTTGATGCCCTAACATACAAATTTCAGTTCACTGCTAGGGTTTCAAGGAATATTGGATCTGCTATAAAAATCAAATTGTATTCAGTTTGGGGTTTGTGTGATTTCTTTGTTTGAATGTTTCAGCCCTAGAAAGGGATACTACACAAAGTTCATTGCATGGCACAAGTTTACCGAGAAAAGGGAGTTACTTCTCCTAGCCAATCTCTAGCTTTGTGTATTTCCACTCTATACATTGTTAGAGTAGGAGTAGCCTAGGTTTGTTTTTACATAACAAATGCTTTGCACACTATGTATATTTCATTTAAAGTGTGTATGATTTGTCTTTTGTAAATAGGTTTTGTCGGGTCACTCTTAAGGCTGATTTACAGTGATACCTTCCTTGATTCAAGAAAAGGTTGAGATAAAGTTTTCAAGGAAGTATGCTTCAAGTTTCAAGGGTTTTCATCTCCAAATGTAGAGTTTCAAAGTTTTTCAAGGACAGATTCCATGCCCAATGGATGCAAGGCCACTGATCTATACATTTAGTAGGCAAATGTTCCCTTTGAGTCGCAAAAATGTTGCTGAAACCTATAGAATTTTTGGGCACCCTTGTGATTTAAACTAATTAAAATTGTCTACCTTCTTCTATTTTATCTCATATGCAAGCCAAATCTAAAAGAACTTAGAAGATACATGTTCTTTTCAATGGAGTTTTCCTTGAAACGTTCAAACAACGTCCAAATCCCTCGGTTTTCATTGCTGCAAACCCATCAATCTTAATTGTGCAAAAAGCGATTGCGCGTGCCACTCAACGGCATCTCCTCATCCCGAAAAAGCATTGGAACTTAGTTGATTTCATGGTTTTCAGTGCATTAGTAAGATCTGTGACACATGGAGCTCATCACTTTCCCGCATTCAACGAGTTTCCAAACTTAGTCACTTTTCATAGTTTTCAACACTTGATGATGAATATTTAACAAGTGTCTAAATATCAACATCCTACACATCAAAAGACTTAAGTTTTTTCCTTCCACACTCTGCAGAACGTCGATCACTAACAAGTGGCACCAATAAGTGGCTTCAAATGCTTGGGAAGTTGTGAACTCAATCTTATCATGGATTTGTGACATGTGGAGGCAATCGGTGAACGGGACTATCTCATTCTAAGTTTTGGTCTCCAAACCCTACAAAGAACCAATGGTTGACAAGTGGCATGAAGGACACATGGAAGTCATTGGCACTCTGCACTATCTCAATGTTTGGTCTCACTTCCAAACTTTGAACGTGCCAATGGGCAAAAAGTGGCGAGATCGGTGTTCTACATCATCTCGAACCTTTGAACTTTGCTTCCTCTCCTATCGAATGTAGAGGCATCAATGCTTGACATGTGGCAAAATCAACATGTGGCACAAATCGATGAAGTTTGAACCCTGCTACGATGTGTCTCGTTTAGTGGGTTAAATTTGACGGTCTCTCTTAGTGGAAAATGAAGCACATGGACATCACAACCGAGATAGAAGTGGGAACAGAGCTCTAATTTTTCACTAATATATTTCAATTGAGGGCTCCAATTGACAAGTGGTCGGTACCATTCAAAAGGTAATTCAGAGGGCTACACATTGATTCTAGTTTTGAGAATAATGTTTGAGGAATTCATGAGAAACTTATGACAAAGTGCCCAGGTATCTTTTTCTCACATAAACATATCAAATGGTTCACCAAATCACTTTCATAAACTTCTGAAATGTTATATTCTCTTATGAAGATGTTTGTAAGCTAATATTCCCCTCGTGGTCCCACCCAAACACAAATGAAGAAGTTAAACAAGTTGTGGATCAACGGAATGCATTGTCACAGTGGTCCCAAGGTTAAAACATGATCTATTGAACAAATGGCAGCTTCATCTTCACTCATCCTCTTGATCTCATGGGCATGCACTAATTCTTTCTAAGAGATCAATTTTAAAGAAAAAAATTGCTTGTTTCTTGCAAAGGAAGGCATCAAATCATTAGAAAATCATATGTCCTCGCAAACACATGAACGTTTTGGATAAGGTTTGTTTCAATCCATTCCCAGCCATGATTCAATGGTAGTGGATCATCATTGTGCTAGCATAGATCCCAAAATATGCCTAAGGTGCTTTTCAACAAATCTTTTTAGTTATGGATCTTTCCAAAGCCTTATGATATGTGTGAAGAGGATAGACATGAGAGAAAAAGATATAGTCCATCATATTCTTCATCCTCTTCTTCTTTCTTTCTTCCCCTTCCCCTTCTCTCTTTCTCAAGACATAAACAATCATATTATGTTGAGTATTAATTTTCTCCAAATTGGGTGAGAAAGAAGATTCTCAATGTCCTTAATTGAAAAAGTAACTAGAGAATAGAACGGAAAGTACAAACCTTATGATATGTGTGATGTAATGTCCCCATTTTTTAAGACCCTTAGCCTATCTTTCCCCGTGGGCTTTGGGATGTTGCAAGGGGAAAATCATATTAAATAATTAAATATTATTGCACGGAGAGTGATTTTTATCATTTGATATTTGTTGGCTAGATTTTCTGCATAGCATCAAACCTAGGCAGTCATGAGATAAATCTCCCTCATTTAACCGGTGAGGCTCCCGTGTCAGATTTGTCAATAAAAACGTGTTATTATCTATCAGGGGTTTTACTTTAACCACTTAGTTCATGAACCATAACTAAGAAGTTCTACAGCAAGTAAGCAGTTGTTTAAGAAAGGAAAGTTATAGAAGGAAGTAAAGGAAATACAGAGAAGAAATGGGGAAAATGTGCATCCCAATTAGTAGATAGCAGAGCTAATTGCATGCACATAGAAGAAACTTAACAGATATGAACACACAGAATTATAAAATAAAGGCAGCTCTAGATCCGGATCTATAATAACACAAAGTTTACTTAAGAGATCTAAGATTTAAAAGCAAGAACACATTACACCGTGACACAAAGTTCTCCTAAACCCGCTCCTTTGTATTCCTTTGCTCCAAGCTGCTCTCAAGGGTTACGCACAAAGTCTAGAACACGGGATTGTTGCTTACAAATTCTAATCGATGATTAACTCCGGAAGTTCTTCTCCTACTTATATAAGGTAGGAGGAAAGTACAAATGGAAAACTCAAACTGAACTGAAACATAAACAAGTAAAGATGACATTTGGCAATCATCCTCAACTATCTTCTCCTTAAGTGACACATGTATCACTTAACTAATAAAATGGTTCCACATGACTTTAAGTAATGGTTGCAAAACCAATAACTTAGAAGTCTTACAATTTCATCCGGGAACATAGAAAATAGTAGAAGAAAGAAATAGAAGAAGTCATGCTAGCTGTAACATTTATGTCTTCTTGTTCTGATATCGGATATACTTGTCGAACATGTAATTTAGCATCCTTCCATCTGTTTTAGCCACTACTTCTTTCTCTGTCCTAAACTGCAACAACCCTTCATTCAACACTTTGATGCACGCTTCCACATCTTCCAAGCTCGGCCCAATCCTTGCAATGTCCGCCTGCAGCGCCACTAGTCTACTGATAGAATTCATCGTGAAAGGCTTGGTAGCTTTATCAATTCTCTTTTGTACCATCAGAAGAGAACCTTCCAGGGAATTAGGCACCTTAGTTGAGACGATCCGCACGTATGAAGTAACACCTCCGTCCACTCTTTCCTCAGTGAAAGAAATGACACTGTCTGGTAAATCTGATGTCCTACTCTCAAGTGCCTGCATCCTCTTCAGCAAAACTCTGCAGATTTCCAAACGGAAAGATACTGCAAACTCTAGTTGCTTCCCCTTCTCGACTGATCCGTCCGGTACAATCTGTTCCGCAATCAATACATCTCCCGGCAGCTTGTTGATCTCGGCCAAAATACTCAGGTTACTCTCTGCAACTGTATTCATGCCTTCTATGTTTGCCATCAGTTGCTTTAGTTGATTTGCTGCATCGTTCATAACCTTTACGCGGCAGAAGCTTGACGAATAATCAAACCCTTCCATTCGTCAATAGCCTTTACTTGATTGCTTGCGTCCTCCATTTCTGCATAAGATGATCACTCACCCGCTTCTCGAAATGGGCTGAATAGAAGGTTTAGCAACCTTGGCTATGATCTCACATAATGAGATACTTGCTTCTGCAGCGCTTCTTTCTCCGCCTTTTCACCGCTCGAAGCCTAAGGAATAAAGCATCCATCAATGTCTATGTGTCCTGCTTCAATCCTTCAGTGGTGGCTTAACCGAGGGGTACTTTGGTCACTGTCACATCTTCTGCCGTGAGCTCCTCCTCTATCTTTCCTTCTCTGCCTGAGAATTGATATCTCAAAGAAACTTCTCTCCCAATCCTCGATGATCAACCTAGAAGTTGCTTTGTGCAACTTTAGGCCTTCTGTCTCTTCCGCCCAGATTCTGGAGTAGCTACAAGTCGTGCTCCTCTAAGTTCATCTCCATTCTCGCTTCTGGAACCAACTGCAAAGTCAACCATTCCGAGAAGTTACTTCTCGGAAAATGAGAAGTCGCTGAGTGTACTACCATCTTCCGCTCTGCATCCTCTCCATCAAAAAGTGCCACAGTGTTATGGCTGTCATCTTCTGAGTCATCCAAGGACAAAGCCCTTTCGAATTCCACCATCTGCAGCTTCAACGTATCCTCCGAACAGCAGCGCGAACGAAGTGGTGAGGGAGAGGATGAATGTCGCCGGATTCGGTGGAGGCATGGAAACATCCCGCTTTGCTGGTGCAATAGTTGAAGTATTGAGTCTTTGGAGAAACCGGAGTTAAAGTCATAGTCGTAGAAGTGATCCTCTCCTTGGATTGAGATCTTCTATGCACTTTCAACTTCTCGACTTTCCTGCTGCTTTCTCCTCCATGCTTTCTTGAGGAAATCTCTTGCGCCGAAGTTGCCCGTGACTTGATTCATCAATGCTATATCCCTTCAAAGACAGGGCGCTTGAAGTATTCACCAACACACTCCCGACCTTTCTTGATTGTGTTGCATGACCTCTTATGTTATTCTACAAGATGGCTTTATCTCCTCCCATTTGATGGTAAGTGTCCAAGACCACATTCCCATCATCTTTAAGATCCGCAGGTATCCGCGCTAGTCCAAAGTCGAACACTTGCTTTGCTGATAGCCTGCTGAAATCTCTCTTTCTAACCTTGTACTCACTTTTGCACTTCATCCAGAAATCTTCTAATGAAGGCACATGTGCGTACTCTTGGGAGATTGTCTTCCTGGATACTCCAAATGGATCGAAGTTCAGCCGTGCAGGGAAGAACTCTTGCTCATACTCGGATAACATTTGTGCTTCCATCCCCGAGCTCTATGAATGCTAATGCAGCTGTAATATCCCACAGTGATTGGGAAGAAGCCCGTAGACTTGTGCCGCTTTTCAAGGTTGTGTAACTCCACAAGTTGCTGCTCACCTCCGTAGCGATCAATCTAACATTCGGATACAGGCATCTTTATTGGTTCTCGAGAAAAGCCCGTAACCACGAGGTATGTGAAATCTACAAATTGAATGAATAGATCATCATCTTGGACACAGCCTTCCCACGCTTCCTTGCTTACCTTGTTGGCCTTCAAGTCTTTGTCTAGCCTGCGAGATGAAATCGTAGAAGTCTTTCTCGCACGCAGTGTAGTAAGTTGCGGGTAGCACTCGAAAATGGGGTCCTTTGACGAGAACACCACATCTATCCACTTGGAAAAGACGCCTTGTGAAGGCGCACATACACCAAGTATGAAGTCATCTTGAAGCCGAAAATACGCTTCACGTTAAGTTGCTCACCGATGTTGTTCTAATAATTTCCAACCATTGATTATAGAATCAACCTTGTTGATTTGAATGGTCCCGATAAAAGCATACATCCATTTACGGAAAGTGTAAGCATTCGCTTAGCCATCCATCTGCATAGCAATTTAACGACATCATCTACCTCCTGCGCACCAAATTGGACCATGGAAGAGTTCTTAGGAACTTTGAAGAAGATCTAGGCTTCTTCATGTATCGGCTATTCATTATGCTCATGCAATCAAGCACTATGCTTCTCCCATCTACCTGTCACATCATCCCGAATACTAATAGAAGTCACCACCTTTCGCATGAAATCTTCAAACAATAATTGATGAACTCTGCGTCCAAATGAATTATTGTCTTTCCCGAAGCATCACGCACCGATCTCGGATTAAGGATGATAAGATCTAGCACACTCCATCACGAACTCTGACAATTGGGCTGTACATGGAAAAGCTGTGGCTCGGATAATTCCACTGCTTTTAACCGCACACATGAGTGAAGTCTTTCCCGCTCTAGATCTATCAATCAAATCAGCAAGAGGTTCCGGGCCTAGATCTGTGTCTCCTATGTCTGCAAGTTTGGAAGCAATGCATGACTCCATCATGCTTTCTTTTTCATCTCCCTTTGCCATGGCTTTGTCTATCTTCGTCTGAATAATTCTTTTTCTTCTTACTTGGCCGGATTTCTTCAAAATTGGTGCAGATCTGGACAATTCTTCAGATTCGGAGGATATATGCAATGTATTGGACATTGATAAAAGCTCATTTTCCTTTGTAAAGCACCTGTAAGGAATTCCTGCAATTTATTGGACAAAAATGGCCACCGGAGAATGAATAGTGAATTTTAATTGTAAAAACTGCACTTTTCAAGCCCGCTGCCCCAAAAATCGGTGTTTAATTTGCACATAAAGAGAGCATGAATCCTTTCAACAACACTCGAGCTCTATTACACTGTGAAAACAACTATGCAGACAAAGATCAACCTCCTCCAAAGCATGCGCCAAATCTGGAAGCTTTTAGCCTTGTTAGCACTTTGTCTGAACAAAATCCTTCCTCTAATGGGGTGCACTTTTCCTCCCCGGCTGCAATTCTTTACTTGTGAATTAAATAATTCACTCATATGGCTGCCCATGCTTATATAACCTTCACAATTCTATAATTAATAATTGCCCTAACAATTAAAGGCAATTAATTAATTAAAAATCATGTTTTTCTCTTTTAAAAATAGCATGTTTAAGGACAGCCATCCAATAAATTAAATTAATCCAATTTAATCCTTCACACAAAGACTTCACTCAAGTTTCACAAAGTGTGCTTTGACCATAGCCACTAAAAATAGAAATTAATTTAATGTTTTAATGCCTTTAAAAATATTAAATAACTCCCAAATGGGGCGCACTTTTTGAGAGGAAGGGGGCAGCCACTAAATAAATTAAATTTAATGCATTTAATTCCTTTCTTTTATTCCCTCTTTGACTTGTTGACTTCCTCCAAGCTTGGGCGCACTTTTTAGAAGAATAGATTAATTAAAATAATCACTTAAAGGCTGCCATCATCTCACCAAAGGGGGCGCACTTTTTTGCACATATAATTCTATTTTTAGGAATTTTTCCACAATGGGATTCTTTACCCTGCAAGGCAGGCACCAAAATCCCATGATCCACTTAAGTGATTTGACTTTGACAATGGGATTATTTACCCTGCAAGGCAGGCACTAAAATCCCATGATTTCACTTAAGTCACTTTCCTTTTATTTTATCATGGGAATTTTCACCCTGCAAGGCAGGTAATAAATTCCCGCCTGCCTGCGGCCTCTAACTTTCCCACTGCAGCTTAAGTGAATTTTATAACACGGGAAAAAGTACCCTGCTAGGCAGGTATAAAATTCCCACCCTGCCTGCGGCTTCTATTTTTCCCATTGCAGCTTAAATCCTTTGTTTTCCAAAAATGTGCCCATCCCCGCAGGGGCTTTTCCGTGCACGACTTCGCTTTTCCTCGTGATCCAGACCTCGTGCAGATGGCAACTTCCTCCGGCATAATGTGCGTATATGTTTTCCAGCTGCTCCAGGCCAAAAATCAGGCTTACCCGGCAAAGGAATTGTTCTAGAGAAATTTCACAGAAAACGAAACGGGACAACACAAAAACACGAAAAATTGCCAAAAGTCACAAATAAAGCCCAAAACTTATTCCAAGTTAAAACCCTTCTGGTACATAAGAGTAATGACATATTCGATCATAACAGAGTTAAAACGGAGCACAAATAGCCTCATACGGGGCTCAAAATAATTAAATACAAATTTCCCGCAGACAAATCCCGACGACAGAATATAACAACTTTGGGCATCTGGGTATTTGGCGAAAAAGGCTAATATGGCTCTTTGGGATTATCTTGACGCAATACAAGAACTTTCAGGCAATAAAAACACAAAATGACCCATTATTTTAAAAGTACGAAAAATTTTCGGATAGGGTAGTCGCAGATTTCAGGGTGAAATCTGGGTGACACCAGTCGGCTCCATCTATGGACATATTTTTCTCTGTCAGAATGACAAAGGGAAAGATGAGATCCCAACATCTTTGGTTTCGTATCTTGTCCTTTGGGCACGGGGTCAAGCAAACAAACACAACACAACACAAAACCAAAACAAGGAAAAACAAACAAAGATTTATTTATGTACATACAGGTTTTACCCTGCTTCTCATGTCCGGAATAGCTTCAAGTGTTTCCCATTGAAACAAGAATGAAGCTATCTGCTCCGGCGATCCTTTTAATCACAAAAGGCCCTTTCCATAGTGAATCGAACTTTCCATGCATGCCTTTTGTTTCTCTTCTTTTGTCCCATAGAAAGACCCAGTCATTGACTTCAAACTTTCTTTCCCTGGCCTTTTTGTCGAAAATGATTTTCACCTTCCTTTGATGCTCTGTCAACCTATCTGCAACTTGAGTTTGTACTTCCCTCAATTCAGTCAGGTACATAATTCTTTTATCAATAGCATCCGTGAAAGTGGAATCCTCCAGGGCCTTAGAAAGTTGCAGGGCAGGCAGTTCCAAGGTAAGAGGCAGCTCCGTGTCTCTACCGTACAAAAGCTGAAATGGGGACATGCCTATCGCCCTTTTTGGTGTGATCCTATCGGCCCATAATGCATCAAACAACTTTTTATGCCAAGTCCTTTGATTTTCCGTTACAAGCTTGCGCACGATAGTTACCAAGTTTTTATTACTAGATTCAGCTTGACCATTCCCTTGTGGATAGTAGTTTGAGGAATGAACCAGCTAGATCCCATAAGTGTAGCAGAATTCCACCAGCTCCTCAGAAGAAAGATTCGGAGCATTGTCTGCTACAATTTTGTTGGGCATGCCAAACCTGACAATAATATTTTCTTTTATAAAATTGCACACCTCAAATGAAGTGGCATTCTTGAAAGGAATTGCTTTCTACCCACTTACGAAATAATCGTTTTAGAATATAATGGTGACCGGCACTGGAAGCCGGGTTAAGCATACCAATAAAATCCATTCCCCACTGTTGGAAAGGCTCTTCAATCACAATGGGTTTTAGAGGTAATGCAGGCAATTTCACACGCCCAACAAAATGTTGGCATGCTTGACACTTAGCTACCCATTTCTTTGTATCTTGAAAAAGGGTGTGATAATAAGAATACTTGCTCTGAAGATATTGTGTGCAGTGACTCGGGCTAAGAAATGACCACCGCAAGCCATGTCATGAAACTGTTGAATAAGCTGATCCTGTTGAGCTTTATCGACGTATCTGAGAAAAATGCCGTCAATTCCCTTCTTGTACAAACCATTATCCCAAAGAACAAAATCTTTGGATTTCAGTTTGATGGTTCGTTTCTCTTTTCTGGAAAGTTGATCTGGGCATTCTCCATACGTCAGAAAGTAAGCAATGTTACTGTACCACTCTTCTACCAAATCTATAAAAAGTACTACAGGCAAATCTCCATCTATCTCATCTTGATCTACTTCAGGCACTGATGTTTTCGTCTCAGTCATTAATTCACACAGACCTCTTCCTCGAACCAGCTTCGTTGGTTAATATCCAGTCATATTCGAACATGCGACCATTGTCCTACTACCTGCATTTTTCTACTAATTGAGGCTTCCTTAGGAGATAGCCTTAAATCATTTCACTAATTCATCATGACTCTTCATAAGTTATTAATACATACCAAAAAGGGCACACTATTTCCCTCCCTAGAACATAAATCATTATTTTGTATGCACATGCTTGGAAGAATAATATTATATTCAATCCTTTTTCATGTTAAAAGAGGATTCTATATATTTGATCTTCCTTCCTTGTTTTCCAAAAATCCTCAAAAACCTATCACGCTTGTCAAGTTGAGGCTTAATTATACGGGGTGAGCATTTACCCTATTGCTTCTGACTTAAATCTTCAATACCGAGCTACTCACTAGTTCTAAGCAAAGTGTACCATCTAGATTCACCAATTTTGTAATTATAACCAGATTGTCCTTCTAAAGTTGAGGATCTTAAAGGAGAGCGAAGGGACTACAACAAAAGTAATAAACTTCAATGTTAATAAAGAAATTTGAAAAGACACTTTTGTCAAAGATTGAAGTTCAAAACATGCTTCCAAAAACAATTGAGCGAGAAAAGAAACTAGGTTTCAATACTCTCGATGATTTAAAAAACGTGTGACAATTGTCAACAACATTACAAAAACTAATACTATGACAAAAAGACTCGATGAAATATAATTTCCAACCTTATCACTACACCAAAGTTTATGTAGTGGGTATCTTAACTAAGCTTGATGAAGTGGCTCTGCATTTCCTCCATAGTCTATAAAGGAAATATCAATGCATTGTAATATCCCTTTTCCATTCGAAGACTTTTGGCCTATTTTGTCAACCCGACGGCCAAAGCAAAAATATAAGGGTGACTTAAGTTATATTTAATTATTATAAAGTGTCATTAATAAAAGAAAAAAATATATAGAGCACTTATAATAATTTATATGACTTAATAATTATTAAATCTAGGATGGAAAAGGCTCAAATATAAATTGTTATCCATCCTAGGTGAAAAAGTGACTTGCCTTAGAAAGGGGAATGGGAACATAGAAAGGATAAATGCCCATTTTACTATGTATTTCCCCTAGAAAAATGTGACTTGCATTAGGAGAGAAAAAGTTGTTGGGAAAAGCATTTAATATGGGAAAATATTAAATGCTTTAACTCTTCCTCACACCCGACCTCCCGAGGTCGTGCTGAGACACATGGGGATGGACTATGCGTGGGGTATGGATAAACTAGTTAGGCAATCTTATATCTTCGACACGCACTAATGGAATCTGTGAATCTAAGGCAAAGAAGGCCCTCCTAACCTAAACTAGTGTGATAGATCGGTCGGCAAGGATGACTGCTCGAAGGCTCCAATCAATATCGAGCTCTAGCGTGATCCGATCTATAGGTTGTGGGATACGTGGAAAATGACCTGGGATGGTTTCGTGTATGTCTCCAGACAGGGTCATATGATGGATGATGGATATACAACGTGGATTCTATGGTCGATTCTCTGGTCTAGTCCAAAATCTTTAGCTTTGTTAACTGCTATGTCTAACAAGGATAATTGTGCGATGATGATAGGTGGAAGTGGAGTAGATCTAAATACTAATGTGCGTAAGCCAGCATCTATGTCTGATTCACCTGTGGATTCGTTGGGTTGTGGGATTTGTGGGTCACAACCGTAGATTCGTGGTTCTTGTGGACCTGCTATGGTCATGTGTGGAATCAATCCCTAATCCCTAGTATCCAATAGTCATATGCTTTCTCGGCCTCTATATTTAGAATCAATAGTTGTGCGATCTTCTCAGAGTATCTCACAGGCGTTCGTGCAACCTGAATTCTTAAGCTAGTATCTATGTCTGTGAGAGTATCTCCTGCGTCTGGCTGTGGGACCAAAGGATCACAATCAACGTTTGCTCTCTTTCAAGCCCTTCTACAGTCATGCGGATATTTATCTAGGGTAATATGTAGTTTGGCTGATTTGACCAAAACGTGTGCGCTTGGTCGTCTTCTACGTTTAACCCGTTTAACTGGGAGCTGATCTGTTGCAAGTCTGTTGTTGTTCGGAAGACTTGGATTCTAAGATTCTGATCTATGTCGGTTATTGCTATGATGAGATTGGGTTGAGGCACGATTGGCTCGAATATGTATTCTCTGGGTTCCCTAGGTCCCGTGATTGTCATACAAAAGCAACAATGTAAATCTAACTGCATAAAAAAGTAAAATTAACTATGTGAAGTATATCTACAACATATATAACTTCTCTATTTTTGGGTTTTTCTGAACAACTATTTGAACGAAATTGAAAGAGCAACTTTTTAATATATCTAGAAATTGACAACTAAACTAATAACGAATTTAAAACAAACAAAGCAACCGAGTATAGCTACTTGCCTGTGCAGTTGTGAATCTATTCTAAATAGTGAAATAACTGATCTAATCTATTTGAAAGACTCTCGATCCTACCTCAGAAGTGAGGAGTGAATCATAGTTTCTCAGAAACTATCAATCCCCACAGCTTCCTGGCAATATCGAAAGTAAAATTAACTGAAATAAGATGATTGGCTACTCTATTTGATATGCTTCTAACTAGAACTTTGAAAGCTAGAACCTGGATTTTGCAGAACAGTGGCGAATCCGATGGTGTGTGTGGCTTGTCCCCTCAGTGTGATCTCCTCGTTCCTTCGTGCTCACGTGGATCCAGAAAAAGCATGTAATGCTAGCATCAACAAAAGTAGATATTGGAACAAAGGCAACTTAGGATACAAACTGAATACAATGCGAGTAGGAGAGGGATAGCGCAAGAGTACAGAGCTTGGCTTATGTAATTCCTAGCGGGATTTATTGCGAGTCATGCAACATAAAATGTCCAGAACCTGAAACTATCCTTTTTGACGAGCAAAACCTGCAACTTTAATGGCTTCCTATTGAAAATTAAATTGTTCTACTTCAATGGATTGCATGTAGTAATGACAACACTTGCACAAGATGGATATGTGGCTTTCTGACAGCTAAACAATGCTAACTATGCATCTAAGAAATGAAACTATGAATCCTAAACAAGAATGAAAGGCTAAGCTATTGAAATGAGAAATTCAGAGGCAAATTTGAGGGGCCATTTTCTTGAGCACAAGCCAACTATTTATAGCATTTGCATTTACCCAAAGGTAAAAACCAAATTGATCTCTTAAACCATAAACAATGCCAAAACACTATTCCAGGGAACCAGAATCATTAATGCAAGCCAAAGGCGGTGAAAAAAGCTGGTAAACGTTGAAATTTACGTGAGTCGCGTTAAAAGATCATTCTGGAAAATGCGTGAAGGACCGCCGCCATGAGCGGGCGGCGGTTCGGGACCGCCGCCATGGCAGGCGGCGGCGTCACGAGACCGCCACCGCCCAGGCAGGGTGGCGGTTTCGTAACTGAAGAGCAAAACGCAAAGAAAAGAGGGGAAAAGAGAACAAAAAAGCACGCAGGGGCTAAGCGGGGCATGCGGGATGTTAACGCATACTTGGAGGGCTTTTCCGGATCCCAAACACCTTGCGAGGAGACCTGTATCATCATTGGGGCACGTGTTACGTTGTTCGGCGGTGCAGTACCCCACAATTTTGGGTACATACATATTGCCCCCTCGGAGAAGCGTTTTAGCCATGAAGAGGCGTAAAATGGTGGGTCAGTATGGCGGTCCCGAAATGGGAAGTTAGAAGTTATACCTGATACGTCCGTGTGTCGAAATGGCGCCATCAAAATTCCCGCCACTGCAAAACGAAAAGAGAACTCAAGTGCAGATAGACAAAATAGATCGGAAAATAAATACTAAAATAATATGAAATGAGGACGTACCATTTGTGCGGGGATAAGAACTTACCTCGTCGGGCATTCCAAACTTGTGGAAAGGGCATTCAAAACAAGTCAGGTTGTTATATATGAAAAAGTGGGCCCATTTTCCTATTCATTTGCGCGTGTTGATTTGGTTGATTTTGAGCTCTGGGACCCACGGTGATGGTTTCTGACGAGAGTAGAGTCAAAACGTTCGTGACGAGATAGTGATCATGCCTCCACGAGTGGAACATCGACCCGCGAGATCACAGGTTAGTTTTTCTCAATTTACCGTTTTTACCCCCAAAATTTTAAAATGTTAAAATCTTTGTCATGGGGGTTATTTTTGAAAATGTTAGTTTTAAAAGGTCTATCTAGGGGGCGCCTACTGGGTAGGCTTTGTTTTAGTCAAAATAGTCCTTTTTTGTGTTTTTAGGTGTTTTTAGGGCACATGACCCGCGTGGGTTTTCGGGACACGACCGCCGCCCTGAACAGGGCGGCGGTTACAGAACCACCACCCTGATCAGGGTGGCGGTTACAAGACCGCCGCCTTTAAGGTGGCGATTACAGAACCGCCGCCCTGCTCAGGGGGTCCCTCACAGAATGTACAAACAACACCTTTTTGAAGTTAATTTTGTATTTTTAGCATTCTTATGTGTTTTCATGATTTTTCTAATGTCATTTGGATGCTAACTTGCTCTATTTTGTGTGTTTTTGGGTGTATGCAGGCGAGGGAGGAGTACATTCGATGGAGTCGAGAGAGAGAGTGACTGGCTCCCAGCAGTATTAGATGCCCTTTCGCAAGATGAGGAGGACACTCTTCAGAGGGCCGGTATACTGCGTATATCACGGGTTCCACATGTTGCACCATCCAGTCACATACTTTGTGACTTATTTTCATATTGGGATGCTGATCGGAACACCTTCCGATTACCAGGGGTCCGAGGTGAGTGGACTATTACTTTGGAGGATGTTTACCGTATCTCGGGGTCCCAATCATCAGGAGACAACTTACTCTTGAGACAGCAGGTTCACGGGCTCAGATAGCACAGTGGGCCTCTTACATGGGAGATGCAGTTATCTCCACTGGTTCGAAGAAGGGGGTGAGGGTCCGATCTATTCCTAGCCTGCCCATCCCCTTGATTCGTCAGGCCATTATGGGGATCCTTGCCTCGAGATTGATCGGGGACAAGGGAGGAGATACTCTATTATATTGTTGGTCCCCCATCATTGCACAGATTGAGGGACATGGCTGGATTTATGCCTGGGGAGCCGACATACTTGGGACTACCTATCATGATTTGTACAGGGTGGTCCATTTACAGGGGCAGTCTTTGAGCCATCCGACCCTGGTTATGAGTTGGGTCTATGAGTGCTTCATCCCCTATGGCAGAGGTGTAGAGGTGGCGAGATCCGGAGGCGTGAGGGCAGCCAGAGATGGACAAACATGTCGGTGCTCAGAGCACCTCACCAGCCAGTTGCTTCCCTGACCACTGATGACATGGAGGCCACACCGTATCAGGCCATGGCAGGTTTATGGGGCGAGGAGGCTCTTACTTTGATTTCCTGCTCCACCACAGGGCAGCTTGTTGACAGGGTAGGGAGGGTGGAGATACATCCTTTTGGCCGAGTTCCTCAGCAGTTTGGCCTGCCTTACATGGGTATGCTTCCCCGGTGGTGCCAGTATATAGATCAGTTCGAGAGGCCAGGGAGGTCCTAGAGGCCGGGGTTGGATAGTTGTTACTCCTGGCATTCCTATTGCGGCTAGGTGGGTAGTACGTGCTCGAGGGAGAGCCGGTGCTCCTCAGGCACCCTTACTTCAGATTGCCACCGGTCCCGCCCACAGCAGCGACGACCCCATTGACATAGACTCCGAGTCTGAGGAGTTCACAGGGGGAGAGACGGAGGAGGAGACCGAGGCTGAGGCTAGCGAGTCAGGTGGAGAGGAGGATAGTGATCCTGAGTGGCATGACACTCAGGATATTTTACAGGCAGAGAGGGCGGAGCGAGCGCACGGAGAGGGTGACTCTGGTTTCAGAGGAGCCACTCTCCTAGGGCCTTGGTGGGGAGGATGAGTCCGTAGCGGGAGGATGAGTCCGTAGCGGGACGCTACATTGCTCCAGCCATGGGAGGAGTACCTCAGTCAGCGGCGGCATCTGTGGCAGGTGCTTGACCCTAGAGATCCATCTTGGAGGCCCGGCGATCCGAGTGAGTTATCTTCCTTCTTTTTAATGTTTGCTTTGAGTTAAGATTTCCTTAATTGCTATCTCTCCCTTTGTTTACATCTATTTTTATCTCTTGATTATTTCTAATTTGTTTTCTCCTTTGTTTGCAGAGACCGCCGATGAGTGGCGAGACCTGATTCGCAGGGTATGCACCGATACCCTGATGATCCCTATGGAGAAGACCCGTGCAGAGCTATCTATGGATGCGGGGAGCCTTGGCAAGTTGGTGAGACATACCGATGTCTTTGCCCCTATTTGGCATGTGGCCAGGATGGTATCTACCCTCCGTACTGATCTGGCAGGCGGGGGTATAGGACAGCAGAGCGCCTGATGAGGAGTCATTCTCATGGCGAGACCGCAGCTGCCCCTCGGGATCGTGAGCCCTCCATGCACTCAGAGCGCCGGCGTAGCCGGAGTCCTAGGCGTGGGCGTGCACCCTCAGAGGGATCTCATAGGGGTTGAGAAGCCACTTGGCTCTTTTGGACTATTTGTATGATGTATTTTGTATCTCCTGGCTCTTTGAGCATTTTGACCATGCTTAGCGCATGATGGCATTGTACAGGAATTTTGACCATTTATATATATATATATATATATATTTTTTTTTTTGATCGAGACTCTTGGCACTAATGTTCTTATGATTCGATTACCTCATGTAAATTATAATGTTGTTTTTATATGCTTCTTAGAATGTATGCAATGGAGAACAAATGATACAAATGTTTACTTTCTTTTTGTATTTCGTGATGCTGATATATGATAATGTAGGCACAATGTGACTTCGAACTCTAGCTTCTTATAAGCAATTTTTCAGTACTTCATATTTGTTTTGACAAAATGTGATGATAAACCGGTATGATGAGCAGATAAACTTGCCCCACTCCTAACTCCACACAACTAGTAAGATGCGAGGGCTTATCACCTGAGAGCTAGAAAGGGCACAAGTTATGAAATGTGTTGAAATGATAGTGATGAGAGATAGACAAAGCTTTGGTGGAACCAAATTAGGATGCTACAAGCCTACTCTACTCGAGTGACTCCATAGTTTGGGATGCAACTTGCTTTGCGGTTTATCTAGACTTAGATCCGTAGATGGCCACATGGTAGACAAAATCTGGGTTTCAGGGTTTTGAACTCTCTTGGAATTTTGGACATCTGATTCATTTGTTTTTGACTCAGGATTTCAAGATTTGAATTGTTTGCTTATGACCTTTAACGTTTATTCGTCAAGAGGACCCCCTACACCTTGCCCCATGCTACTAGTAAGAAGTATGGGCTTATCACCATGGACAAGGCATAGGTGAGTAAGGGCATTTCCATCCTTTCCCAACCTTACGTCACTAGTAAGAGACATGCAAGCTCATCACCAAAGGTTGGTGGGGCAAGGAAATGTGTAAAATTAAAATTTTCTGTTTGATCTATATTTGACTCGTTTACTTGAGCAAAATGTCAGCATGCTCTTACTTCCAAAGAGATACACATACGGGATAGATGTGACACGATGAAGCTTCTAGAATAGACCATAGGCAAGACACCTATCCTAAGAAGAAACCAAAAGTGAGAACAAGCATGCAAACCTTGGTATGGTTATCGTTAAGTCTTTGTCATATCTAGCTTTATGTGATGAAATGATTCCAAAACAGTTGATGATGTTATAAAATGAAGAAGTATGGTTAGAGTGTTTATGCCAATACCATCAGAAGTTTGTAATGAATTGCTTTGAGAATGAATTCCTTGATCACAAAATTGTATGAAACAAGCGGACAAAATGAACCTAACTATATGAAGATGCAATGTAGATATATTTATATAAATAATGTTGGCCGCTTATGCGTAGAATCGTTTAAGGTGTAGGGAATTGACTGTTTCACCAAATTCCTCACCTTCTAGTGTACATAAGAGATATGCACCATTTCCATAGTCTCTCATGACTCGGTATGGGCCCAACCATTTGGGCCGGAACTTCCTTCCTTCGCCGGTCTTTTTATCGATCCGGTTGTCTAGCCTTAGAACTAGATCACCTTCATATATGTCTCATTCATAGACCTTCTTGTTATACTGCCGGCACATCCGGTCAGCATAGACTCTATGCCGCTATTCAACATCTAACCTAGCTTCATCTAGACTTTCTAGTTGGGAGAGACGTGCTTCTCTATAAGCGTCTTCATCCAGAATCCCTTGTAATGAGATACGGAGACTAGGTATTTCAACCTCAAGCGGGAGAACTACTTCTCCCGAATACCAATGAGAAAGGAGTCGCTCCTGTTGGTGTTCTTATTGATGTTCGGTGGGCCCACAAGGCCGGATATAACTTCAAATGCCAATCTCGCTTGTTTTCTTTCACAGTTTTAAGGAGAATGGCTTTTAACGTTTTGTTTGTCGCTTCAGCTTGTCCGTTGGCTTGAGGGTAATAGAGGGAGGCCATATGATGGCTTATTTTAAATTTATTGCACAATTCATGAACTTCGTCATTCTTAAAAGAAGTCCCATTATCCGAGATAATGATTTGCGGGACACCGTATCTGCAAATGATTTGGTTCAAAATGAACTTGGCGATTACAGAACCCGGTACAGTAGTAAGAGGCATGGCCTCTACCCACTTGGTAAAATATTCGGTGGCCGTGATTATGAAATTATGGCCATCTGTAGATGAGGGAGAGAATTTCCCTATCAAATCTAGGCCCCACGTAGAAAAGGGCCATGGAGTAGCGATTGGTTGTAAAGCTTGTGCTCGGCATGTGGATCTCGTGGGAGAATTCTTGGCACTTATGACACCTTCGTACAAACTCTACTGCGTCGTGTTCTAGAGTAGGCCAGAAATAGCCCATCCGATGTATTTTATGAGTGGTGGCATGGCCACCGAAGTGGCCTCCACATATTCCACTATGAGATTCGTGGAGAATCTTCTTGGATTCTTCTGTGTCGACACATCTTAGAAGCATTCCATCAAATGCTTTACGATAGAGCACTTGCTCTATAATGACGTATTTAGCTACGATAATGCGTAACCACCTTCTTTGTTGCGGTGTAGCACCTTCTGGATACGTATGGTCCATGATATAATTAATAATATCAGTATACCAAGGACACTCAGAGATAGGAGGTCTGGTTTCAATGTAGTATATGCATTCATCGGGAAAGTCCAGATCTACTAGATTGCCTCCGTCTAGTGGGTTATCAGCTAACCAATCCATGATGATTTGTCCTTTAATGGATTTCTGATTTACAAATGTTAATTCAAATTCCCCCATTAAGGTTATAAAGCGTCCAGACCTTTTTAGACAAGGACCCTTGTGTGAGGAAAGTTCGTAAATGGTTTGTTTTTACAATGACCCTTGTTTCTTGATTTAGCATATAATGTCTTAAGCATTTGGTTGCGAAGATTATGGCAAGGCATTCTCGTTCTTCCTGTGTGTAACGTGTTTCATAGTCGAAGCAACATTTGGCTAATGAAATAGATCACGCGTTCTCTCTTGTCATCGTCTTCTTGAGCCAACATATAGGCTAGCGAGACATTGGTAGCTCGCGAATATAAAATTAACGGGTGGTCTGGCTTAGGTGGCATTAGCGTAGGTGGTGATAACAAGAAACACTTAACTACGTTGAAAGCTTCATTGCAGTCTTCGGTCCAATCAATACTATAATCTTTCTTGAGTAGATTGTTGATTGGATGAATGGCAAAACTTAAATCTGGGATGAATCTTGGATTGCACCGAAGTTTTCGAGAAATGACCTGATTCCAGATTCATCCGAAGGTGGGACCATTTCGAGAACAACCCAAATTTTGGTTGGGTCAACATCGATCCCTCATGATGATATAATGTAACCTAGGAGCTTCCCTCCTGTTACACCAAAGACGCATTTTTCTAGATTCAACGTGACTCCGTATTCTATTAGACGCGAAAGGATGATGCGAAGTACTTCTGGGTGATCACAACGCTTCTTGGCCTTGGCCAACAAGTCATCTACGTAGGATTCTACAATTTTATGAATAAGATCATGAAATATATATGTCATAGCCCACTGGTATGTAGCGCCAGCGTTCTTGAGACCGAATGGCATAACCACGTAGCAATAGGTTCCCCAAGGAGTTATAAACGTGGTTTTAGCTTGGTCTTGTTTGGATATTCTGATCTGATTGTATCCTGAGAATCCATCCATGAGAGACAAAAGCTCAAATCCAGCTGTTGCGTCAACAATGACGTCTATGGATGGTAACGGGAAGTCATCCTTAGGACATGCCTTGTTAATGTCTCGGAAGTCTATGCAGATGCGTATCTTCCCATTCTTTTTGAGAATGGGAACTGATATTAGATACCCACTGAGAGTAATCGACTGGTTTGATGAACCCTACTTGGAGGAGTTTCATTACTTCTTCTTTCACCATGAGAGCTACCTTGGGTTTCATTGGTCTCGATTTTTGTTTAATCGGCTTTGCGTCTGATTTAGTGATGAGGTTATGTACCGCAATGTGTGGTGCAACCCCTGTCATTTCTTTATAATTAAATGCAAAAGCCTTCTGATGTTCCTTGAGGATTTGAGTATGTATTTCTACTTCTGATGGAGTTAACGAGGATCCTAATTTCAATATCCTTGGTTCATCCTCTGTTCCGATGTTAATATCAATTGTTTCTTCGATTAAAGAAGCGTTACCTTCTTCAAACTCAGGCGGGGCCGGAGGTAATTCCAGATCGTCTCCATTCTCTACCATGTATATGCTGAGCTCCTTTTGTGGGGGAAGCTCTATCATGGGATTTCCAAAGTAAGAAGATGAATGTGGGATTAAGGACAAATCTATCACATGATGGGTGAGATGTAACACTGCATAGGCGTTTAAGTAATCCAGAGTGGCTCTATCACTATCAATGTGATCTAGGATAGTAGATTTGTTCTCATCTCTGTTTGTTAAAAGAGGGTTTGACATTTTTTTCACCAATGGTTCAGTACGAAGGGATACTATGAAACGAGCATCTTCCAAATCACTGTTTGGGGTGAAGCGTGATGCCGAGGTTGCTATTGAATCGGTGAGAAGATTTTGTTCTCGTGGGATTGCTTCAATTGATATGAAGTCAAACTCCTTGCTTAAATTCAATACAGCTGTTTTGTAGAGTTGTAAGTGCTCGGCTCTGGTTTCATACATCTCAGAGACTTGGTTTGCTACCAATTGTGAGTCTCCTAACACCCTGATGTTATTAACACCGATCCTCTTAGCTAAGATGAGGCCAAGGAGGAGGGCTTCATACTCAACGCCGTTGTTTGTACATTCAAATTTAGTTTAAAGGTGAATGGTAGGATTTTTCCCTCGGGAGAAGTAATAATTACACCTTTGACTCCATAATGACATTTAGCTCCATCGAAATGGAGAGTCCAATATTTAGCTGGGAATATGGACGTTGGGATATTTGTTGTGTTAACATCTTCTACTTCCACCATGCAGAGATCCTCTGCTGGAAGAGAACCAACACCTAGGGTATATCCCATGCCTACAGAATCAAATGGTAGGAACATTGGTAGATCTTGTTCTAGTAATTCAACAATCTTTAGGTAGTTCCTAATGATATTGTTTCTACAATGTTAGCCTCATCCTTGAGGGCTGGATCGTCTTGACTAGGCTCATAGTCTCAAGATCTGTTGTAGGTACCAACTTCTCCTCGGTTTTGCGTCGGTGGGTTTATTAAGTTGGTTTGTCGGGAGTTCAAACTCCGAGTGAACGCCTGGTCTTTTCTTTAAGTCAGCTAGGTGTATATCGAATGGTTTTGGATCCCCTTTGGCTACGAACACTTTTCCTAAATGCAAGAATCTTACTTCTTGAAATAATGTAGAGGGATTGCCTTCATACGGTGTATCCATGGTCGGCCAAGGATCATATTATAGTTGGTTTCCCGATCTATAATATAAAACTCAGTCAGGATTGTTTTGGGTCCTAAGGTGACTAGTAGTATTATAGTTCCAATCGATGTGGCTTTAAGGCTATCATAGCCTCTTAGTGTATTTTGAGTCGTGGAACAATTTGTTTCTCCATACCCTAGCTTTTGAAGGAAAGAGAAGGGGACTATGTTAACTGTTGCCCCATCGTCAACCATTGCACATTTAACATAATTGTTATAAACCCATACTTGCAAATATAAGGCTGGATCACCTCTGTGTGCAATCTCAGCGTCTGTTGGCATTTTGTTTATTTCGAATATAAACTCGATATCCCTATCCGACTGTCCCGGAGGGTGAATATCAAAGTCTATATGGTTCACCTATGTTTCGGAGGTGGAGTGATGTTAATTAAATGACCTAAACCTAATGCCTCTAAAAGAGCAGCCCTATGGGTAGGAGAATTCTTTAGTAAGTCCAAAAAAGAAATGTGCGAGAAGGTTTTTGTTAGATCATTAATTAAATCATAGGCACCTACGGGTCTTACTAACATTTGTTGGATGTTATCTGTCTCTCGGTAGGTAACTTGGACTTGGCTGAGAGGAATACTCTCGTGTCCTTGTTATAGCTTCCACGGGTAGTTCGGCATCTAATTCCACTAAACCGACTATCTTGGGTCGCGGTTGACTTCCTAATTGTGGTGCAACTAATGGATTTAGTGAAGTCGAGGCTTCATGATCATTGTTTCTGTTATTATTATACCCTTATTTGTCCCATTTGGATTTAACCTATTGTTATTGTGATTTGGGAGCGGATCATTAAAGATTTTGAGGGGTGCGTTTTGAGGGGAAACTGCCCCTGTGAAAGTATTTGGTGCCGGTGACGCAGGATCGGCCAAGAACATATCTATGAAAAGTTGTCTTTGTTCCTCTGGCAAATGTTGCATGAATTTATTGTAGTCACGGCATGTTCTAGTGTCATGGCCTCGATTTTGTGAAAACCACAATACGAGTTGGGGTTGTAATTCCTAGTTTGTTGGTTTGGTGCATATTGTGGCCCAAAACTCTGATCAAACCATTGCCTATTAGGATTAAAGTTTTGCGTTTGTTGTTTTTGGTTTTGGTTCTGGTTTTGATATCCAGTTGAGTTTTGGCTCGGACCCTTTGTAAGGTTTTGCCATTGTTGTTGTTGTTGTGGATGATTAAAATCCACTGCATTGATTGTTGGGGTAAAGTTGTTGTTTCGTTGGTTGTTCATTAGTGGTGGAGTATTCACAACATTTACCCTTTTGGCCTGATCAGTTACTCCATCTGTTGTCACTCCATGATTTTTATTAAGGACTTTAGGTCCTTGATTGACATTGTGGTAGTAGGATAAGTCGTAGTATTTTGGTTGGAGGTGATTAACCTCCCGTTTGTTCCATACGTCTTACGACCGCTATCTATTGCCGCTTGATCTATTCGGAGAGCGCTCTCAAGTACTTCATCGTAAGTCCTTAGTGGGAACTTTTGGACTTCTTCCTTTACTTCTCTGCTGAGAGAATGAAGGAATAAATCACATAATTCCATCTGATCCATATTTGGAGCACTTGCCGAAGAATAGAGGACTATACGCCATCTTTGAATGAAATGAGCAATAGATTCATTGTGTTCTTGCTTAATGTGCAAGAATTCCCTGATTCCTATTCTCAACAGTTTGTTCATGTCAAATGCCTTGATGAACTCAGAAACGAGTTGTTTAAATGAATGGATGGAAGCCTCAGGTATTCTATAATACCAATCGAGGGCGATGCCTTCCAAGGTCTTGGGGAATATTTTGGCAACAACCCCATCCCAAGGGAGCAGCTCTCGAATGGCTGTGGCGTAAGCCTTGATATGTGCATTCGGATCTCCCTCACCTTTGTATTTGGGAAAATCGGGAAGAGGTCTTGGAAGCATAACGCTTCGTATGGTGAAGTCTAAGGGTTCTTTCAAATATTCTGAATAAGTCCCTATCGCGTAGGTTTCGACCATTGATGGTGCCTGCTGAGGGGGTGGCGGTGGAATGGGTTGTTGATATGGCGTAGCGTATGCACTGGTAGGGGCATAAGGAAACCCCTGTGGTTGAGTAAACATGCTGGGAGAGGAGAACATATCCCCTTGTGGTGATTTGGAGTACATGTTTAAGTATGAAGGGGGATTGTCTAGGAATGGATTATTTTGTACTAGACCGGGAGGTATCGGAACGGTGTTAGAAATGGCGGTTCTTGTTGGCGTTTGTTGTGAATACTGAGGAGTCATGCCTAACATGCCTATTCCTGTGAGGAGGTCTACTTGGCTAGGATGGTGTGGAGGATTAGAATTTCCTGCCTGTATGAATTGAGAATGGTGATTTTCCTGAGCAATTTCTAACCCCCTAACTTTTTCTACTAAAGTCGAAATGACTTCATTTGGTAAAGTCACGGTATTTTGCCTTAGTGGCGTTTGTTGTATATTTTGGTGTTGTATAGGCATGTGATACCCTGCTATGAACTGATCGTTGCCCTGCCAAGTTTCCCCGAGGGCATTTCCTACATGTAGTGGTATGGAGGTATTTTCTTGAAAAGAGACCTCGGGTTGTGTTTGTAAACTTCCTATGGGTGGGTACATACCCCGAGAGCATTGTTCATTTCTGGCATGACGCACTGAATGTTCATCATCTAAAACTAGGTATGGATCTGATTGTCTACTAATTTGTGGTCTAAGCAGCACCTGAGGAGACGAACTAGATTCTCCTGTGAACGTCATATTGTTTGAGCCTGAAGGCTCTGTGTGTTGCGTTTGAGCGAGCTGATCCAACTCCTCTGTTTGGAAAGATGAGCCATATCTAGTCCTTGGAGGTGGATTTTGTGTTGATAATTGGTTATTTGAATAGTTGTCACCCCATACTGAGAGCGAAGGTGATGACTGTCTATTCAGTTGAGCATAGTATGCTTCAAGACCTAGGAGAGGTCTACCATATGCATCGAATCCCGACATATTTGGGGGGTATATGAATACCCACAGAATAATGGGTAAGAGCGAAGGTGGAAGGAAGAAGTCAAAATAAAAGAGGAAGAACTGTTTCTTTCATGTCAGGTTCACCAATTTTGTTGGTGAAGCTGATGTGGAGGCTAATGAGGCGGAAAAGATGAAAAGTAAAATAATTTGAAAGAACAAGTAATAATAAGACTCCAGATTTAGAAAGTAGGAAGTTTCACGTCAGGTTCACCAATTTTGTATGATGGAAAAGTGACAAGCGCGTGGGAATCTACAAGTAACTCTTCCTCGCACCCGACCTCTCGAGGTCGTGCCGAGACAACTGGTGGGGATGGACTATGCGTGGGATATGGGTAAACTAGTTAGGCAATCTTATATCTTCGACACACACTAATGGAATCTGTGAATCTAAGGCAAAGAAGGCCCTCTAACTGAATGGTGTGATAGATCGATCGGCAGGAGGATGACTTTCTCGAAGGCTCCAATCAATATCGAGCTCTGGCGTGATCCGATCTATAGGTTGTGGGATACGTGGAAAATGACCTAGGATGGTTTCGTGTATGTCTCTAGACAGGGTCATATGATGGATGATGGATATACAGTGGATTCTATGGTGATTCTCTGGTCTAGTCCAGAAATCTTTAGCTTTGTTAGTTGTTATGTCTAACAAGGATAATTGTGATGATGGTAGGTGGAAGTGGAGTAGATCTGAATACTAATGTGCGTAAGCCAACATCTATGTCTGATTCTCCTGTGGATTCGTTGGGTTGTGGGATTTGTGGGTCACAACCGTAGATTCGTGGTTGTTGTGGACCTACTATGGTCATGTGCGGAATCAATCCCTAATCCCTAGTATCCAATAGTCATATGCTTTCTCGGCCTCTATATTCAAAATCAATAGTTGTGTGATCTTCTCAGAGTATCTCACAGGCGTTCGTGCAACCTGAATTCTTAAGCTAGTATCTATATCTGTGAGAGTATCTCTGCATCTGGCTGTGGGACCAAAGGATCACAATCAAATGTTTGCTCTCTTTCAAGCCCTTCTACAGTCATGCGGATATTTATCTAGGGTAATTTGTAGTTTGGCTGATTTGACCAAAACGTGTGCGCTTGGTCGTCTTCTACGTTTAACCCGTTTAACTGGGAGCTGATTTGTTGCAAGTCTGCTGTTGTTCGGAAGACTTGGATTCTAAGATTCTGATCTATATCGGTTATTGCCGTGATGAAGATTGGGTTGAGGCACGATTGGCTCAATATGTATTCTCTGGGTTCCTAGGTCCCGTGATTGTCATACAAAAGCAACAATGTAAATCTAATCACAGAAAGTAAAATTAACTATGTGAGGTATATCTACAACATATATAACTTCTCTATTTTTGGGTTTTTCTGAACAACTATTTGAACGAAATTGAAAGAGCAACTTTTTAATATATCTAGAAATTGACAACTAAACTAATAACGAATTTAAAACAAACAAAGCAACCGAGTATAGCTACTTTTCACATGCGTTGTGAATCTATTCTAAATAGTGAAATAGTTGATCTAATCTATTTGAAGACTCTCGATCCTACCTCAGAAGTGAGGAGTGAATCATAGTTTCTCATAAACTATCAATCCCCACTTCCTACAAGCATATCGAAAGTAAAATTTAACTGAAATAAGATGATTGGCTACTCTATTTGATATGCTTCTAACTAGAACTTTGAAAGCTAGAACCTGGATTTTGCAGAACAATGGCGAATCCGATGGTGTGTGTGTGGCTTGGTCCCCTCAGTGTGATCTCCTCGTTCCTTCGTGCTCACGTGGATCCAGAAAAGCATGTAATGCTAGCGTCAACAAAAGTAGATATTGGAACAAAGGCAACTTAGGATACAAACTGAATACAATGCGAGTAGGAGAGGGATAGCGCAAGAGTACAGAGCTTGGCTTATGCAATTCCTAGCGGGATTTATTACGAGTCATGCAACATAAAATGTCCAGAACCTGAAACTATCCTATTTTGACGAGCAAAACCTACAACTTTAATGGCTTCCTATTGAAAATTAAACTATTCTACTTCAATGGATTGCATGTAGTAATGACAACACTTGCACAAGATGGATATGTGGCTTTCTGATAGCTAAACAATGTTAACTATGCATCTAAGAAATGAAACTATGAATCCTAAACAAGAATGAAAGGCTAAGCTATTGAAATGAGAAATTCAGAGGCAAATTTGAGGGCCTTTTGCTCTTGAGCACAAGCCATCTATTTATAGCATTTGCATTTACCCAAAGGTAAAAACCAAACTGATCTCTTAAACCATAAACAATGCCAAAACACTATTCTAGGGAACCGAATCATTAATGCAAGCCAAAGGCAAGAAAAAAGTCAGTAAACGTTGAAATTTACGTGAGTCGCGTTAAAAGATCATTCTAGAAAACGCGTGAAGGACCGCCGCCTGAGCACTGAAGCGGGCGGTTCAGAGACCCCACCACCGACCGGGACGGTCATGA
This sequence comes from Taxus wallichiana var. yunnanensis, assembly GCA_018340775.1. Classification (NCBI taxonomy): domain Eukaryota; kingdom Viridiplantae; phylum Streptophyta; class Pinopsida; order Cupressales; family Taxaceae; genus Taxus; species Taxus wallichiana. The sequence continues at coordinate 105,321,048 of CM031242.1, forward strand.
GACCGCCGCCCAGAGCGAGGCGGCCATTTCAGAATCAAGAGCAAAACGCAAAGAAAAGAGGGGAAAAGAGAACAACAAAGCACGCAGGGGCTAAGTAGGGCATGCGGGATATTAACGCATACTTGGAGGGCTTTTCCGGATCCCAAACACCATGCGAGGAGACTGTAGATCATCATTGGGGCACGTGTTACGTTGTTCTAAAGCGGGATACCCCACAATTTTGGGTACGTATAGAAACCCTAGCTTTGGTAGTGAGAGATCTACCCTAGCTTGTCAATTTTGGAGCTGAATTGATGCCCTAAATGTGCTTTGGGCGACCTACTTTTTAGGAAAGATTAGGGTTTCGTGTTTGTTGTGCGAAAACTATTTTTGGAATATTATTCTTCATATTTTTGTGGCCCAAGATCCAAAGTTTCAGCTCATTTGGACTTCTCTAGCAAAAGATATTAATTTTAGAAGTTTTCACTGTTTAGGGCACGCTGTAAATTTCTGCAGCATTCTGTTATTCGAAAATTCCAAAAACAGTTTTATAATATCTCATATTGTATTAGCAAGCTCCATTTAAAATTTCAAAATATTTGAGCAAGTATTTTTGGAGTTATCCATTATTTTCTGCTCGATTCCCTAGATTTAATTTTCTGCAAAAATCAGATTTCTGTTTGGCTGCAATTTGTCTATATTTTTCATATTTAAAGTTGGGATTGCCTAAAATCCGTTTAGGGGTAAAATAATGTCTATCGGGGGACATTACAATGGTATCGAGCTGTTGTTCCTCCACTTGTGGGTTAAATATGGCAAATTGGAAAGATTTCAATATGGGTTTTATGAAGGAAATGTTCACCAACATGGTGAAACAACAGGAAACCACTAACCTTTATTTGAGCCAGCTCACTCAGAATTTAAATCAAAGCAGGTCTTGGGACAATAAGGAAAAAGGTGAGAACAATAATAAAGGGCATCCAATAGAGGTGATTGATGAGGATTCTTGTTGGAGGAAATACCAATCTTTGAGTAAGGGTTTCAGAGATAATATGTCATTTCCAGATTATTGCATGATGAAGATTGGTAGCAAGCCCAAGCGAGGTCATCATATGCCGGTACCTGAATTACAAAAGAACTTATTTGAAGAAGAAGAAGCTTCTAGAGAAAAAGGTATGATTTCCATTGAGCAAAATAATTGCATTAGTGAAACGTTGTTTGTTAGAGAAATTATTCCATCTCAGAAGAAGAAATTTGTATATGCAAGCAAAGAGGATGTAATGGAAACTCTTAAAAAGTGTGAGGAATGGAATAGCAGAGCTAGAGCTGCTAGGTTGATAGTGACTCAAGCAAGACAACACTTACAAGAGTTCAAGGAAAAGATGAGGGCAATTGATGCAAGAAAGTCTACACCCACGAAAGAAGACTCTATGGAGCAACTAGCACATGAGGAGGAGCCTCACATGGACAATTGTGTGAAATTGCAACCTGCTGTAATTTCCAAACCAGCAACTTTTGATCAACTTTTAGATACTTTCAACGGGCACTCAGGCAACAATGTTGGGGGCAGCTCAACATATGTCTATCATGAACACACGGAGGACGTTGATGGCATTGAAAGGTATGAAGAGCATAATAATGTGTCTTATTTATTGTTGCCTATTCCAATTTATTCCCATCATGAGATACATGGTATGGTAGATGATGAAGTCTTCATTATGGAGTTTGTTGAGCCATTGCTCTAACTATGTGTATATGAGCATCTTGTGAATTATATATGGTGGCAAGTTTTAGCTCACTTAACAGTACGAGGGGCTCGGATGGTAAAAGACTTCAGCATGTTTTGTCTCTTGTGCATGGCTCTTGGACAAAACAAAGATGCAATTGCTTGAGGGCAAACAATTTTGGGAAGGAGAATTGTATTATCCCTTTCCCATTCGAAGACTTTTGGCCTATTTTGTCGACCCGACGACCAAAGAAAAAAATATAAGGGTGACTTAAGTTACATTTAATTATTATAAAGTGCCATTAATAAAAGAAAAAAATATATAGAGCACTTATAATAATTTATATGACTTAATAATTATTAAATCTAGGATGGAAAAGGCTCAAATATAAATTGTTATCCATCCTAGGTGAAAAGGTGACTTGCCTTAGAAAGGGGAATGGGAACATAGAAAGGATAAATGCCCATTTTACTATGTATTTCCCCTAGAAAAATGTGACTTGCATTAGGAGAGAAAAAGTTGTTAGGAAAAGCATTTAATATGGGAAAATATTAAATGCTTGCATAGGGAAAATCCTTGTGGACTAATTGGATATTGTAGAGGTTGTTTTGGGTCTCTTCTTCCTTTATAAGAAGAAGTCGACTTGAGGGGAAGATATTCCATACCATTTGATATTTTCTAATTTGTGTCTTAAACTTGTAGCTTATGCATATTCTTTCATGTGCAATCGCTTTTTGTTTGCAAATATCCACTTGTGGAGTAAAATCCCATGGGAACCCTAGCTTCGGTGGTGAGAGTCCATCCCTAGCTAGTAGGGCATTCTTCGGTAGTGAGAGATCTACCCTAGCTTGTCAATTTTGGAGCTGAATTGATGCCCTAAATATGCTTGGGCAACCTACTTTTTAGGGAAAAATTAGGGTTTCGTGTTTCTTTGTCAAAAATTATTTTGGAATATTATTCTTCATATTTTTGTGGCCCAAGATCCAAAGTTTCAGCTCATTTGGACTTCTCTAGCAAAATATATTAATTTTAGAAGTTTTCAGCTATTTAGGGCACGCTGTAAATTTATGGCAGCATTCTATTATTCAAAATTCCAAAAACAGTTCTATAATATCTATTATTGTATTAACAAGCTCCATTTAAAATTTCAAGAGATTTAAGCAAGTATTTTTGGAGTTATCCATTATTTTCTTCGCTACCCTAGATTTAATTTTCTGCAAAAATCAGATTTCTGTTTTGGCTGCAATTTTTCTCGTATTTTGCATATTTAAAGTTGGGATTGCCTAAAATCCGTTTAGGGGTAAAATAATGTCCATTGGGGACATTACATGCATGTGATGGGCGATATCCATAGGTCGCTCAATAGTGAAGTGGGTATCGGCACTTGATACGAGATACGTCGATGGGCAAGAACTAGATATAGGGCATCCACTGAATTGAATAGAGAGTATTCAAAGGGGCGCTGGGATCGGCACAGGATCTAGTGGGGTATGGGCTCTGATATTCTACTATATAGGTGTTCTGCTATCACCCCCATGTATAGATATAAGGGGGCCTCATCTATAAGCCCATATATAGATAGAGCCCTTCCCCTTGCTTAATTTTCGGTATGTATGATAGTAACTTCATACTTTTTCGCCTCCCCGCTGTTGGGCCCCAACGACTAATATATGAACTGGGCAGTTTTCACTGATTGTGCATGCTTTCACTCTTGTACATGGGGGATGGGGCTCAATCATCTTACTGCAGATTTGCAAACTGTTTGATATCACCCATATGACTATCTAGTTTTTCGATCGGAATGAAGAATCAATATTCATTCCATTCACTTCTTTAGGCCCCGCCCCAAGCCATATCTTATCTTAGTTCTATAGATAGGGGCCCACTATATAGAGTAGCCCCATCCCAAGCCATATTTTATCTTATTTCTAGGGTGTTGGTGAAATAATTTGTTGCAGTGCAGATTATTGATTTTCACCAACAATCACGGGGCTAAGCCCCTCCTTCTTGGGTATGGGGAGTTCCCATTATTGAATGTAAACTAACTAAAACTATGGGGTGGTCGTTAGGCCGGGGATCACACAGGAATACTCCACTAAACCTGTGCAATGTCCCTCTTTCTCGGATAATTTTATCGAAGACCTTTGGCCCATTTTGTCTACCCGACAGCCAAAGGGTGAGCTCAAGGGTGACTTAAGTTTTATTAATTTTATTATATTGTGCTAAAATTAAAATAAAACATTACTAAAGCACATATAATAAATTAATAAACTTAATATTAAAATAGACTTAGGAAAGTGCAAAAATAAAATAATAAAAAGCACTTAATGTACTTCCTAAGGAAAAGTACGACTTGCTCTTGAATTAAAAAAAAAAATTCCCACTTGCCTTGGGAAATGCGACTTGGTCTTTTGGGGCCTCTTTTCTCTTTAAAAGAGAAAGTCGACTTGCCTAGGGTTCATTCTAGATTATTTGATATTTTCTTTCCGGAATTGGAGCTCAGAGCTTTGGAGACAAAATCCAAGGACGAAAACCCTCTGGATTTTCCCTCTTGTGGACGAAAACCCCAAGAGAAGTGAGAGGAATTTCTATTCAGGAGATTCCATTGTTATTCACAGGATTTTTATTATTCCAGTAGTGTTTGTAGAAGAAATAAATTGCAGCACAGATTCCTAGACATCTTCTAGGGTGGAGTGACTCATTTTGTGAAGGTTTTATGCTATTACAGAGGTATTTACAATCAGATTTGTATTGCCACTTTTCAGCTGCTAATATAGAGCAAATCGACTCAATTTTTATTAAATTCCAAAAGGGTCTTGGCAGTTCCCAGTCTTTTCATTTGCAGATTTCTGGTTATTTTGCAGTTAGTATTTATCATTAAAAATCTGATTTTTAATCATGGCTGAAAGAAGTGAAATTATTTATGAAATATTTGTGAAGGGTTATCCAATAAAACCCTAGGCGCATTTCCTTGTTAGCTATCCAATTCTGCAGGGTTTGTTTTTATTAAATTGTGTGCAGTGTGTGAATGGTATTCTATTATTATCCACGACATCACAAAGAAAGATCCAAGTCAAGGTATTATTAAAAAAATTATATATATATCTATACTGCATAACGGTGGTTGGGATCTTTCAACTGGAGGAAAATTGCTTGTACAATGTAAGAGAGGAATTAGTTTGAAGAGAGGTAAAGGGGAGTTGGAGAAACAGGGAGAGAAGGTTAATGTTGTGAGTAGGAACTAGTAGATTCTCATCAACAAAAACCGAGTAGGTCCACATTCAATTAGAAGAATTCAACCATGCAATCAACAATAAGACTAATAAATCAAAGACACAAAGTTCTATGAATTCATTAATCAAGGACACAAAGTTCCTTCTTGGTTTTACAAGATCACAATGCTTGCAAAGTTGGAAAAGAGAGTATGGAAGAACATAGGAAAGGAAAGGAGATAGAAGAATGTAGCTTTTATTGCTTGCAGTAGTAGTGAAATCCAACAACTTACAACAATCAACAATTGCTAACCCTTTGGAATGGAGAAGCCATCCCAATTTATAGCTTACAAAATGTCTCTTCTCCTCCCCCATGTGACCTTTCATCTCACCACCACTTGTGACTTTTCACATTCCCTAGAATGAAGTTAAGTCCTTTTCTTATTTTTGAAAAGGGACTTTTACAATACAAAATTAAGTCACTTAAGTGAATAAGACGAAAGAGTGAAAAAGTACATTCCCAATAAAGAAATAGAATGTTAGAGAGAGAGGGAGGGAGGGAGGGGGAGAGAAGTGAAATCTGAGACGGAAAGCTCCTTGTTGACAAAGAACCCGCTTGATGGATCTTGAGTGAAGTTCCTTTCCCTTGACCACCTTCTAAATCAAACATTGAAATTGCAAACTCTTTCTTTTGTGAGATATAAACACCTTTCAAGGTATTGAATGATTGTTCGAAACACATTTGCGAGACATCAGACCGCGTGGACTTGTGATAACTTCTTAATCCCGCAAACATTATGGTTCAGGGTACCTCAAGAGCCTTTTTTATGTCCCTTTTTAATGACAAGTGGAAACGGAAGACCTTATCCCATTCCTTCCTCGTGGGACTAAGGGTTTGGAGCTAGAGGAAAGTTGTCTAAATATCTTTGGATTAGTTTCAGGAAATATTGCCCTTTTTATGTTGTATTCCTATTAGATGTCTAGCACTCCAATAGATGAAATAAATTACTTAATTAATTAGTTGTTTGGTGAGCATATATGCTCAAATTAGAATTCGACTTTATTATTATAAGGCCGGCCATAAGTTAAGATGCACCACCCCTTATGTTATAAAAGGAGGATGCTTGGCCATTATGTCATATGTGAATTCTATTATCTCTTGGAAAGATTGTTTGTGAAGCATCTCTCTCCCTCTCCTAAGGACAAAAACCCTTGGAGAGTCTTGTGTGAGGACGAAACCCTTCACCAAGTCTAGGGAAGACTTCAACATGGGAGTCTCCACCCCCTTGAGGGATTTCTTGGTGTTGTTATCTTAATTTCAGCCTTAGGCGAGTTGCCCTAAGGAGCTCTTTGGGTCAAATATTGAAGATATTGCTTTCTTTCGTTATTGATGCAAAATTGGCTCCCTTCAAAGTGAGAGCGACCCATTTGTGGAGTGATTTGGTACATTATTTGGCTGTTCTAAAAAGGGCGACCAACATTGAATGGTGTTTTGAAGTACTCAAGGGTCTTCTTTGTGTTTGGATTACATCAACTCATTGCATATAATTTATAAGGGTGAAATCTGGTTTTACATTGAAATTAGGAGGGTTTTGGCATGCATAATCAGATCTGAAAATGTTTATTTATTTTTGCAACAACTAGGATTTGAAGGAGGCTTCCAAAATTATAATTCCTTCACCAATTGATTGTTGAGCTTGAATAATAATTTCATAATATATTTGGAGTGATCTTGCATGGTTTTTAGGGCATTTCCAAGAGGGGTGAATTGCTTGAAAGGCAGGTTTGGCATGTTTTGGTGGATGTTTGGGCAAGCTGATTTGATATTTGCATTCGTCATATTTTTAAACCCCAAGATCCCAAGTTTCATGAATTTTGGAGGTGATTTACTATTTTTCCAAGCTTGTTGAAGTTTGTTGGTTAAGGGTTTCCAAAATTAATTATTTCCAAGCTCAATTCTGATTTCTAACAGCTGATTGTGTTTGCTAAGGGTTTTTTAATATTTTTGCATGAGAATCAAAGTGTGTTAACTTTACCTCAACTTTGAAGGGTTTAACTTTTTCAAGGAGGTCATTGCCCTAAGAAGGGCATAATTTGTAGGTTGCAGGGCTGATATCAGTCATCTACAGCAGCTTACTAATCTGATTTTTAAGTTTACATCTCAGCTCTTTGGTCATTTCCTCAGTCCCCCTAAAAAGGAACATTACACCTTTCTCCTCGTGACTTCTTGTAGCTTCACGATTCACCTTAGTGACAGAGATATCTCAACCTTGGATGGAATCAACCTCAAGAGACCCCAATACCTTCTTGTTCACCCTTTCTTTATTGGAAAAGGTCTTCTCCTCCAAACAGAAGAATTGCTCCTTCATTCAACTGAAAGTGCATAGTGTGAAATCATGAATCTGTCAAGTCACTATGATGTTCTGTACTGTTTAAAACTTATCCAGTGCTCTTTTTTCAGCATGAGAGGCTCATCATCCTTGTTTCTTGACCAATATCCCAACACTTACTATTTTTAGTAAGCCTTATTTTGAGAATTCTATTTTAATTACCAGTTGCTTGATTTGGCACTTTTGAGTTTCCTTGATGTGCAAGGGTAATGGCAACTCTGAGAATGAACTATTTGCAACACTTAATATTTATAGATAGTGAGGCTTAGGAAGGCTTACTATTTTTAAGTAGGTCTTCCCAGTGTCAAAATGGAACGAAAGTAGTATCAAAAGATTTGGTATTTCACAAGGAGGCTTTGCTCCAATTTTAGAGGATTTCAATTGCCAAAACTTCGTAGATTTGAAAAATAAGTTTTTATTTTGGGAAAATTTGTATGGCCATTAAAAATAATGTAGACCACCATTGGATGCAAGGTTGGATTCATTTGAAAGGCGTTTTTGAGGAATTGTTAAAATCTCATGGGGATTGGACAAGGGGTTTGGGAGATATGAGCAACTTTCCATTTTTAGCATATGAGGTCTTTGGCATATTTTTAGTAGCATAACAGCAAGGGAGAGAGCTTTTGGGAAGGAAAATGCATCTTTGAATCTTAAAAACAGTGAAGTGTTTTAACAATGAAGCCTTTTGATCTCACTTGCACACCTTAACTCCATCTTGACTCAAGCAGGCTTAGCCGGAGTTGAGTGAGGGTTGATGTGGAGTTACACCGAAAGATCCCAACCCTGTTGTCTGTATTTTTTTTATAATACCTTGGCTTGGATCTTTGTTGGCAATGTCAGTAGATAATAATAGAATACCATTCACACACTGCACACAATATAATAAAAACAAACCCTACAGAACTAGATAGCTAACAAGGAAATGCGCCTAGGGTTTATTTGGAAATCCCTTCACAAATATTTCATAAATAATCTTCATTTCATTCACAACCATGATAAAAATCAGATTCTTAATGTTAAATATTGACTGCAACAATAACTAGAAGTCTGCATATAAAAGACTGAGAAATATTGTTGAAACCCTTCTGGAAATTAATAAATACTGAACCGATTTGTTCTATATTAGCAGCTGAAAAGGCAATACAAATCTGATTGTAAATACCTCTGAAATAGATTAGAACCTTCACAAAATGAGTCGCCCCACACTGGAAGAAACTGGAATCTACTGCTGCAATTTTATTTCTTCTACAAACACTGCTGGAATAATAAAACCTGTGAATAACAATGGAATCTCCTGAGTAGAAATTCCTCTCACTTCTCCTGGGGTTTTCGTCCACAAGAGGGGAAATCCAAAGGGTTTTCGTCCTTGGATTATTCTACAAAAAGCTCTGAGCTCCAATTGCCGGAAGAAAATATCAAAATAATAATCGAATGCCCCAAAGCAAGTCAACTTTCTCTTTTAAAGAGAAAAAGGGCCCACAATGCCAAGTCGCATTTCCCAAGGCAAGTGGGATGCATTTCTTTTCTTTTTTATTTCTAGAGCTAGTCGCACTTTTCACTTAGGAAATACATTTTTATTAAGTGCTTTTATTTTTAATGCACTTTCCTAAGTTCTATTTTAATATTAAGTTTATTAATTTATTATATGTGCTTTTATAATGTTTTATTTTAATTTTAGCACAATATAATAAAATTAATAAAACTTAAGTCACCCTGGAGCTCACTCTTTGGCCTTCGGGTAGACAAAATAGGCCAAAGGTCTTCGATAAAATTATTCGAGAAAGAGGAACATTACACCCCAAAATATAGGGGACAAGAGGGACAAAGGGGACATGTAACATCCCCATTTTAAGATACTAGAACAAGGGAAAAAAAAAAAAAAAAATTGTATAACGTTCTCTGTTATGAATTATATAATTCAAACACACGTTCAAGTTTTAATAATTGTTCTCTGCCCAAACAACACAGTTTGGAACACACAATTTTCTTTTAAATTTAATGTTCCCTGTTCGCATATTTACAATATGGAACACACATTCAATGCCATTCAATCTTATAACAGATTCTATATGCTGCTGTAAATGACTCGAAGAACTGCCGATCTCCCATTTTCATGGCTCGGAGTTTCAACGATCCTTCATTTCATGACTCGGCAACAACCGATCCTTCATGTTCGTTCATGCATAGTATATTATATATACAAGTTCTCTTAACCGTTTCCGGTTATCGAAGTGATCCATTTAAGAAGCCTATCTGAATATCTGTTACTGATACTCATCTGACATCCTGCATCTTAAATTAAGTGATTAGGACAACGCAACCAGCACTTGCGATACTTTGGCCAAAGATTTTCACATGCTTTGCATGATCATATTCCTGGATGTGATACACATCAATGGAATACGTCCTTCACTTCACTTCACCTGTTATCTAGAATGGTCTTTCCTGGTTCCTACCAGTCCTTTCAATTTAAGGTTAGATTTAAACTTTCAATTTCCAACTAGCAATATGAACGAATATAGGAAGGCACTCCTGGTAACTAAAGATACGCAGACATACGGTGTCATTCCCCACGACTCCGTGTGTCTAGTTATCTTTAGTCCTCCGGAGTCACTCCGTATACGTGATCATACTCCTATCCCCAGCCAAGAACTTCACATTCACCTATGTATTCTTGATGATTTAATTCGGGAGGGCATTGTAATATGTCAAATTTATAACATTGTGTCGCCATGAAGACCCCGTCTTCGTATGAAGACACCGTCGTGTCAGAATGGGCGTATGTCAATGTCCTACGGAACCCTTCCATCGAGAGTACACATCCTCGCTTCAAGTGATTTGGATATGATCTTAATATTTAAGATCAACTTTCAAAGAACCATGTTGAACCTTTATCCTCGCTCCCGTTACGGTTGATGTAGCTAAGAGAGACTAAATCCGTCCTCTAGCTTGCTTTATGCATCTTCTCCTTCTTACCGAAGGGTTGCTTTCTCCCCACTTGGCTTTCTTCTTAATCATTTGATTAAGCAGCCCGTTAATCGACGGACGTGAAAAGTCTATCCTATTAAACTTAACCAAGATTTTCACAATCAGAAACTAAATTCAGAATTCCAGCTTACTAGACGTCATTTAAACGAGGTCTAATTCCCAATAAATGTATTCATTTATTCACCTTAACCTTACATAGTTAAGGTCCATTAGCTCTGGATATATTTATCCCATATCCTTTCTTTCTGAATTTAACATACGAGGTTATTAACGGAGTTCGAAAGCGAGGTTCGGTTACTCCTAAGTTAATTGATATTCCTTAGCTTCCAAGCTAATCCTGAATACCTATCAGTTATGGAATCATATTCTTCCTAATCCTTTTTAATGTCAATTAAAAATTCATCTTTACCCAAGTATGAACTAATTGCACATTTCAACTTAAAAGTTGCATTAAGGTAAGAATAGATATCAATTCCTTTTTAGCATCCATCCAAGGACAATTAAATAAACCCAAATCAAGAAATAACATTATATTTCCAATTAATCAACAATATCAAACTGATATAGTATTTAAAATATCACACTTGTATTTGTATTCATCATCCATCTCATAATCCGTACATCTGCCAATCCAACTGACTGGACTTTGTTTATATTAAACATCATTACAACTCATAGATAGAAACATGTACTTTCTTCTTTTCACAATTCCTCGTAGAGGAATAATAGTTAACAAATACAATTCATCTTCAAACAATCAAAGAAGCATCGAAAAAGCAGAAAAGCTGGACTTTGTTTATATAAAACATCATTACAACTCATAGATAGAAGAATGTACTTTCTTCTTTTCACAATTCCTCGAAGAGGAATAATAGTAAACAAATACAATTCATCTTCGACAATCAAAGAAGCATCAGAAAACAGCCATGTCTTCGTTCTAATCAAATTCCATCTGCAAAATTACTTGCACGGGTCAATTCAATGAACTGAGCATATTAAGCACTTATCATTAAAATGAGGTGCTTTAATTAACTGTCTCAATAAAAGAACCCTGCTTTTATGAAACGACAGTATGAACATCAATCAAGAATCAAGCATCAAAAGAATGGACAGCATAACAACTAAACCATCTAAATACCATCCCAATCAGCCAAAGAATTGCTGTCCTATTTTCCACATAACCGTTACAAGTTCCAAATTACAATATTTGTAAAGTTTAGGAATAAGTAGCCTACTCGCTGATATAACTTAACTGTTATCCTTTCTATTCCTTTCATTAGTAATAAATGCAAAGGGTAAAACTAACTGAAACGTAACCAATTACTTTCCTTTCAGTTCATGCAACACATTTGATTCCAAGCAATCACGCACAGACGAGAAAGCAAACAGCAATGCATATAGTTGCTCATACCCAAGCGATACAAAATTCGTTCTTCACGATTACAGATTTCCAACTGTATGAAAGAAGAAAAGATCATTTTTCCAAGTTATCCATCCACATTCCTATTTCTTTCCTCATGACTGTCCTAAAAACTGAATCCAAATGAGACACAATTCAAGATAACAGTTCAGAGTGAAACTTACAAAATCCATTCGGAATTCACTTTCCAGCAGCAAGAATAATTTCATTCATAATCAGTTTTAAATGAAAACAAGGAAGAATTTATCGTCCTTATCAATACTTCATTTAGATCAGGCTCATATGAATACCCAAAAACAGGTTAGCACAACATCGTATTCATCATAGAGCAAATAGTATAAGAATGTATACTATGTACTTACTGTACTAGAAGACTCCATACTTCTTTCACTGTATTTTTTTAACCAAATAACAGTTATACAATCACGTAATCGATTATTCACATGACTTTTTATTTCCATGAACGCATACAGTTCAAAATACAATTTACTCATTGCTGTTACCTACAACAAGACCAATCATAATGCACAGTAAGGCTTCCAATGCTATTTCCAGAATTCAAACAGCAAAAAGAGAAAATTCGTTCCTTTAACTATTCAAATAAGAAAACAACCATTTTCTTCAACTCAACAAGAATTATTCATGCCGATTTCATTTTTCCTTGAATGACAAAGGTCTGCAAAGATCAGAAGACCGCACGAAACATTCAAAATTCCATTTGTATAGAAAATAACAGTACTCAGAAAACCATCTAAATGCCACTGTAATCTTTGTCAAGTTGAACTTATAACGTTCATCAAAAACCAAATTATCGCTTCCTTTGAAAAAGCAATGAGAAGAAAGAAGAATTTGTTTCCCTATAATTTCAGTAAGAGACAATCATCTTCTACAAGGAATTAAAACACCCAATTCGTGTTTACCTTACCAAGACAGCTCAATTCATAATGACAATTGAACAATCGTTCATAATGAACAGCAACTCACATAGTCTGAACTGTTTCAATTCAATAACCCATAAACAATGAAGACTCGATTTGTATTCCTTGCCAACTAATGTTTCTACCTGAATCCATTTTTCTATTCACAATGATGTACAGAACCCAAAATGTGATTTTCATACAACAATACCCTTATTAATGAAAACCCGCATAGGATATCAGATGCACAACAAGGTACAGTCAAACAGACTCAAGCAGCAAACCAAATTTCTATATTTTTCCATTTACTTGTACAGAAAAACAAGCCGAGTTGGTAATCGTGGCAACAATCCAAACAGGAAAAACCGAACAGCATCAATAAAACACAACAAAAATCATCCTGTCCTCACAGCAAGGAAGGAATGTAATCAAATGCAAGTTCAGAAGGAAAACAGTTAACTTTTCCTACTTCCACGAATACCCGAAACGTTATTCGTTCATTCTTTATGCAAGAAAAAGGGACAGCAATAAAATATTACCATTACTCCCTATAAATCGAGTTCATAAGCTCAAATAAAACCCAAAAGCCATTTCCATCAAACCCAAAACAGCAGAAGGAAAGGATCTTATTTCCTTTTTAAAGGTTCCAGTATAGAAACAACATCAAACAACTCGCACATCCTGTACAGTTCTATCACTGAAATTCATATATCAAAGAACAATTGCTCAACACTGAAAGACAACTCCTATTGTCTGTACAGATTTCATCATTCAAGTTCGTAAAACAAAAGAACGATTGTACAGTGATGAGAACAACACATACTGCCTGTTCCGTTTTCATATAACCATTAACAGAGAAAAATACCCAAAACGTTATTCTCCAAATCACAAACAACCCACATAAAGAAGTTCGTATTTCCTACTCCAATTCATGCAAAGACAGATCAACACAATAGAAGAAACGATTCCACTCATATCATTTCAAACAATGACAACAAAATCGAATAAACCCAAAACCCAAGAGCAGGGTTGTTTTAATGAGACGCTTAAACAAAGCAAGTGTTTTAAAGAGAAGGGCTTAACATGCCTCAATTTCTTTTCCAAAACTCAAGAAAACCGCATTTACGAAGGTGTTTCCTTCCCCGACGACAAGCAAAGAGTTTTCAAACAAGCTCTTCCTCTTTAGGCTCAGCAACAACCTCCAAATTTCCAAAGAACAATGATAAAAACCAAATGAAACTGGTTCGACAGAACCAAGCAAAAACCAAATGCAGAGCAACTTCTCAAAAATCCGAATCAACACAATAAACAATCAAAATTTCCTTCATACACTTTCCAAGCGAGCTGGTCGCGAAGACCAAAAAAATTTAAATGCATTAAAGGCTCAGCCTTTTCCTATTTTCCCACGCCACCGCCGACTTGGGTTGGCGAACCCCAAGTTCAAATTTTGCATGCAAAACCAAATTTAGCTTCATAACCAACTAGATCTCTCTAGTTTTTCCCTGTTCCCCTGCCAAACCGACGCCGTCCGCGTAAGGACTTCCCATTAATGCCATTAAACACCCTTCATCCTTATCCTTTTCCCCCAAGGGTCTGCACGTCCCCTTCTAGGTTAGGATTAGTTTAGGATTCATATTAGTGTTCGACCTAGGTCATAGCCTAGTCTTTAGGTTAATAGGACTTAGGTTTATTTCCACCTTTTTATATAATTTAAAAATCCACTTAGGATAGTAGTTTAGGATGTAAGGTAGAGCTTAGGATTAGATTAGGATCTAATTCCCTCTAACACCTAACACTAATCAACCTCCAATCCAGTCTTCCAACTGACATTCAAGTCAATGCAGTGCAGGACGTTTCGTCCTTTGCTAACATACCTGAGCCACCCATATCCCGGCATTCCTCGCCTTACGGGGTCTCACGTTACGACAGTGTATGGTTCGTGAATCAAACCCTTTTCCGTTGGCATCTACGTGCCAACTGTTCATACCTGCAAATCAGGTGCTACACATTTATATCAACCTTCAATTCAGTTCAAGAGTAAATCGACAAAGCGATTACAAGAAGGCCACAACATAAAGAGTTCAGCAAGCATACGACAATTTGTCGTCACATCAGTAACATACAAGCAACAATAACTGTTGTCCCATGCAAATAAATTACAGCATGCAAGAATCCAAGTTAGCAACACATTCCTTTAAGATCAAAATATATCTTAACATGTTTGCCTTCATTTCAGCAGTTACAACAGTATGAAAAATAATCACCAAGATAACTTACAAAATCAGGGTGTTACAGGACACAAGGGACACCAAAGTGCGACTTGCAGCATATTTAGACAAGTGTCACCTTGTGGCTTTATGTGAGTGAGATGCGGGGGCTAGAGATTAGCACACGGGAGCTAAAATTAGGTTTGGCATGTGTTCGCGAGTTAGCTGAGAGAGGGTTGCACTTTTGTGTCTCCCTTGCACCTTGGGGACAATGTGAGGGGACAAGGGTGAAAAAGTGCGACCAAGGGGTCCTAAGAACATGAGGAAGGGGCTAAGGAACTTGAAACACTATATGCATCTTCTAACACTTGTAACACTTGAAGTTGATGATTTTAAGTGACGAAGGCTTGAAAATGGAAGGAGGTCGCACTTTTGTGTCCCCCGATGCCCCCTTGCACGTTGGGGGCAAGCCAAAGGGACAACAAGGGTGAAAAAGTGTGACCAAGGGGTCCAGCTATCATGAAAAGTGGTTTATTTTTGCATTGTGCTCACCTAACCACTCAAGTCACAAGTTTTAAGTGACAAAAACATAACATCCATAGGGGTCGCACTTTTGTGTCCCCTTTGCACCTCAGGGACAATCCAAGGGGATACCAAGGGTGAAAAAGTATGACCAAGCTATTTTGAAATGCTAATGTCACCCGCCAAGTGCAAAGTAGGACATTAGGAGAGCTTATTCTGCCTCGGGAGCATGGAAGAGTGTTTTGGGGTGTTGGCTAGATTTTCTACACGAATTGAAAACCTCAGGCATGAGATAAATCTCCCTCATTTGTCGGTGAGGCTCCCGTGTAAGATTTTGTCAATTATATTTTCTAATATTTATCTGTTGGTTTTACTTTAATTGCGTAGCTCATGAACCATAACTAGGCAAATTTGTAGTAAGCAACTATAAGCAATATGTGCAGAAAGGGAAATAATTAAATACGAGAAGAAAGGAAAGGAGATGTGCAACCTAACCAATAGTTGACAGAGTTGATCACATGCACATAGACGAAACAAATAGATCTTGAAATGCAGAATTTGAAGCAAAGGAAAGTTTCGATCTAGATCTAAGACAACACAAAGTTTATGTAGAGATCTAAAAAGAAATAAGAAACAAATGCACCGTTGACACAAAGTTCTCTAGAAATCTACCTCCTCTCTATTCCTCCACTTTCATAAAGATATCAAAGGTTTCAGTTCAAAGTCTAGAATACAAGAATGTTGATTACAAATTCTGATCCTTTAACCCATAGGTTCTTCCTCTATTTATAGTGTATAGAGGGAATTTACAAATAGGAAACTATAATTGAATTGGCACATGTGGAAGTTCTAAAGGAAACAACTGGCAATCTCCCTCCTGGAATTCCTCTTTGCATGACATACATAATTTATAACTAAAAATAAAACCTTCTATTTTGCATGTCTGCCACCTATTTCCAAGTAATTGACTTCTTCAAGTAATGGATTTTAAACCAATCACTTAAGATTGCTCAATTACTTTGTTAGAGAAAATAAGAGAAAGAAGAAGAAAGTGGAAAAGAAATTAGAAGAAAGCTGCAACACTCCCGGCCTTGTTCTTCCATATTCTGCATGTGGTTAACTCTTTTGCCTTTGATTCTCACCAAACTGGATCTGGAAGCAGTTGAATGTGATTTTGCTTACGGGTGTTGCCTCTGACATGTCTTCCCTCTTATCCTTGAAGCTTTTGTAGTTCTCCAGTATGTGCACCAGTGCAATGTTTGTCGTAAACAATTCAAACAAAACTCATCTTTTATTTTTAATTGCATATGAGCAATTTTAAATTCTGGAAAGCACTCTGGGTGAATGCAAATACAAGTAAATTCAATAAAGGCTTCAACTGGAAGATTGGGAGCACATGCACAAGATCCTGGAAGGAAATTTTTATGCACTAACTTCCATGGGCTGCGCTAAAAACAAGATGATGAATTTTTGTCTTAAGCCTTTGCAATTAAGAGATCTAGATCTGTCAATTAAATCGGTGATAGGTTCAGGGCCTATGTTTGTATCATTGACTTCAAAATCTGGAAGTTATGCATGATTCAGCTGATCCTTCTCTTTCATCATGCTTCAAAATGGCTGGAACAATCTTTGTCTGAGCTCTTTTTCTTTTAATTCTGCGAAATCCCTTGTAATTGGATCAATTTGTGCAGATCTGGCAATTTCTTCTGATTCGGAAGAGATATTCAATGTATCTGACATTGATTTGAACTTCCTTTCACTAATATGAGCACTGGGCACTTATACCAACATGCAGACAATCAGAATAACAAAAATCAGGCTATTCCAACCCAATGCGCCAAAACTGGAAGCTTCCTGGCAATGGAAAACACTCTTTAATGCAAAATCCTCCTTCCCTTGGCGCCAAAACCTGTCCGGGCTGCAAACTTCATCAAAAAGAATTAATTGCTTCTCAATTATGGCGTCCCATGCTTATATAGCCATCTGCATGCTATTTTTAATAATTGTCTTTCCCTATTTTTGGCAATTTAATTAATTAAAAGCCATGCTTCTTCATCCAATTTGGGCGCCCAAGTTTGCATGCTTCTGGTTGTTTTTTTATGAATTTATTTTATTTATTTTTAGCATGCATCCTTGACTTCTCTTTAGCTCATCCACTTGCATTGACCTTCTTCTATTTATGGCGCCAAACTTAGCTAGAAATACCATTAATAAATATTATTAAATACATGTATTAATGCCAAGGTGGGTCGCACTTTTGGAGGAAACCACTAAAAATAGGAAGTCAAAGCAATGGGAATTTCTACCCTGCACTGCAGCTCCAAAAATCCCAGTTTTCACTTAAGTGATTTGACTTTCATAATGGGAATTTATACCCTGCAAGGCAGATAAGAAATTCTCGTCTGCCTGCCACCTCTAATATTCCCATTGCAGCTTAAGTGATTTTGACTTCATGGGAAAAAATAACCTGCTATGCAGGCAAGAAATTCTCGCTTGCCAGCCACTGCCAAATTCTCACTGGCAGCTTAAACATTTCCTTCCAAAAAGTGCGACTTGCATGGAAAATAGCTATTTTCCAAAAGTGAGACTTGCATTGTGACTTTTGCATTAAAAATTGCGTGAAAATTCGTCACTTAAGGCAACGTGGAAATTGGACGCAGAAGGCAGCCTTGAAAATTGTGGCTGGCAAGAAGAAAGCATTTCTTTCCTTTTTTGGATTTTTGGTGAAGAAAACACAAGGACAGAATAAAATTTGCCATTTTTGGAAAGGGTTCGGGAAGATGTAGCAACGAAAACTTGCATGTGCCATAACTTTCATTCTGTGGCTCCGTTTTAGGTGTCGTTTTCTCTAAAAGTGCATATTTTCTCGAGCTCTACGCATTGATGGCAATATTTTTCTTATTTTCATAAAATCCATTTTTGCACCTTTTTGGACCAAGCAACTTCTTGCAATCTTCTGAAAGAATCCTGAGCTCTGATCGCCTGTAGACATATTAGTAATTAAAAATACTTTGGATAGCTTTTCAAAACCCTAGGCCTGGGAAAGATTTGGCAAGAAGAATGAATAGGCTACAAGAATTGCCGGAGAAAACAAACCAAAACACAGACAAAAAGAAATAAAACAAAACAAAAGAAGCTGTAGGCAATTGCTCGAAAATTTCTCCAATTAGCTGATCTACAAAAATTCTTCCCCCAGTGAATGTTCTATGGTAATAATGATGGGGTGAAGTGCTTTATATAACCTAAATCCTCCAATTTTAGCTCAATCTATTTTTAAAAGAATTTTATTTATTTAATAAATAAATAAAATTCTCTCAGACAAAACCTAGCGAAGGGATAGAGTGAGTTTTAGCATGTGGGTATTTGTCGAATTTGGCTTTTATGACTTTCTGGGGATACCTTAGAGCAATGCAAGCAACTGCAGGTAAAACAAACACAAAACGACCCGTTACTTTGAAAAGAACGAAATTTTTTAAAAGGGGTAGTCCCAGATTCCAAGGTGAAATCTCGGGGACACCAAGGCTCAAACCTTATATGATTTTGACTCCAAATCACTTGTTGAGATCATCCCAACCATTATTAGCAGGAGCCAATTTTGCCTACAATTTGAAATTTGGCACCACTCACCCTTCAAGCATGAAGGAGCAGCAGTAGTGACTTTAGCTATCATGGGAGATCTTGAAGACTTAGACAAAAACTTAATTTCCCATCACGTGAAGAATTCCAAGAGCTTTCCATTGAGTATTTGATGAGCTTCCAACTCCCAAAACTCCCAGAATCTCCCAAACAAGTTGACTTTCTCCGTTAGAGCCTTCATTCCCTATGCCCAAAATGACTGGTTTTTCTTAACTTGTTCCCGACATCAATTATCTCCACAAATTTTCCCTAAACTGCCTCGAGATAACTTCATTGCTCTCTGCACAACTTCCAGATGGTTTAAGTCTTCCCCGCCACTTCTGGAGGATGTCCATATCCTATAATATGGATAAAAAAATCTAATGTGGTGCTTTGGAGAACACTATTCCATCTTGGAGCTTAGTCTTATCATGAAATCAACCTAGATTCATTCCCCTACACATGAAACACACTTGAAAACCATGTTAGTACTTTCCTCTCGACCGGAATGAGGGTGACACGACCTAGAGCGGTTGCGTGAGCTAATAGGATGGCCGGAAGAAGGATTCACAATGACCGGAGATAGGTTTTCAAATGGTGGGCTTAGTTGTCATGGTTAAAATTTTCAATTTTGCATGCTAGACATTTTACATGACAACATATAGATAGGGGCCCGCCATATAGAGTAGCCCCCTCCCGGCCCATATTTATGTGCACACACACATACAGATATACATACATACATATATATATATATATATATATATATATTTGTGTGTGTGTAAAGTTAGGGAAGCGCTATAGCTATAGCTATGTATAGTTAGCTGATCTATATAGATAGAAACCCAATAGAAAACTCTATATAGCCGGATGGTATTATATATCGTATACTTCAGAGCCCGCCAGCCCAACCCCGGGATATAGCCATAGTCACCAACCCCCACCCCATATATAGTATAGATGAGGACCATATATCTATAGGGGGCACTCCCAACCCCTCCACCTATATATAGAGGATTGGTTTGTCCATTATTGGAATTAAACCTAGTTGTTGCTGCAAATGAATGTTTTAATTATGTTATATGTGTGGTGTATGTATTCGGTCGAGTTCATCTTAATATTTAAATTGAAGTCATCGGGAAATATAAAAATATCGATCCTTCATCGATTCAGATATTTTCTCCTTTCCATTTTTTATAGATAAATTTCTCTTATTATTCTATCTCTATCTTCTTCCTATATATTACGCTCCATAGAATCTATAGGGTCCGAGAAATTAGAGTTGAGGGTTGTTGTCTGCTATCTAGCGATCGGGCATAAACTGTGAGGACCAGATATAGGTAGGGGAGCAACACCCACGAGAAAGAAGAATTTATCATAGAGGGAGGTGGGGCTCTTCCCCTACCCGTATATAGATATTTGATATCTGAACCAGCATGAAGATTAAGGCGATGCCCCCAAGAATGAAGAAGGGGCCTGGGCCTCAACCCACTACCCTCCCCCATGCCAATATAGATATTTGATATCTGAGATTCTGAACCAGCATGAACATGAAAGCAATGGGCTCAACTCAACCTATCAATATAATGACCGGCTCAACTTATCCATTGACCATGAAAGCAATTCCCCAACCCTATCAACACCCTCCCTACTTTGAGAGTATTCAACTTGGTCGACAAAATTCTAGAAATTCTAGTAATTGCACTTACAAGAGATACTCCTAGATTACAAATCATCTATTCTCAAGTCATCAAAACTCCAATATCAACCTAAGATGCTCAATGCCTATTAAGATTGATCGCCTATGTACTGATACCAATTCAATGTGTTATGGTTAAAACTTATCAACATCTTATCGATCATATTTTACATGCCTTTGAGGATGAAAACTTTGTGACACATGAGGGCATGTTAAAATTCTAATTAGTCATGAATAGAAGCCTCATATGAACATGTCCCTACCTATGCGCCTCTTGCAATGAATAGTTATATTCATTTATCCTTATATGAGCTAGATTGACAGAATTTAGTGACATGCTTACAGCTTTAAGAAACTCTCTTTCACGAGCATGTTTTGAATCACGAACCGTTGTTGCATAGGTTGACCTGTATGGACATAATCATGTTAAAATATAACATAAGAGACGTAGAACTAGTTTCCAACTAAATATTAAATGTTAGAAATCTATATCCTGAATCCCTCTAGAAATTCTCATTTCTGTTAAACAACTAAAGGTTGAGACAGCATATTAAACCCAGTAAACTAAATTTCAATTTTCAACCTAAATTTCATTTAAAGGAAACATTTGATGTCATGTCTCATCATGTGTAAGTTGGAGATACTCTTCTACATTTATATAACCAGTCTAAAGGAACAAGTTGAACTTAGAGCATGCTAACATATACAAGTGTGTTCTTACAAATTACATGACCAAAAGTAACGATGCAAATGTGCGCGCTCTTCTAGACTATTATAATTAAAATATTGAACTGCATCAATGAATACATGTTTTATTCATTGAGGATCTGCAAACAAGAAACTTGTCAATAACTAACTTGTAAAATGTTAGTCTAAATGAAGAGATGCCTTACTCTGTTATAAGAAGGTCAGGGCATAGGCGATCTATTTGTGCAGCTCCTAGATGTCTATCGGGAGTCATATTATAATCTCCCGTGTAAACAACACTATTATCTCCAACTTGGATATAAAACATAGCAGCCCCAAGAACCTGTTTGCAAAACATCATACAAACATTAGTATGGAAGTTTATATCAAAATTTCTTAGCACATATATTGTCTGCATGATCACAAACCTATTATTTGAAATATCAACCAATAATGTGCCATTCTCCGAAGGGATTCCAACTGCAATGAGTGCAATAATATAATTTGAACAAAAATTATATACATCACATAGAAAATTTAGCATCCTACACAAAGTATAGAGCTATAACTGAATATGTGCTGAAGACCAATATATCATCAAGATATTTGACAATATCATGTCATGAAATATATGGCTAACTTATTATGAAGATAAAATCCCAATCAATGCTATCAAGAAACAGGAAACAGATATTTCCAGGCTACATAAAGTAGAGAGAAAATTATAGATATTTGGAGTGTTATTTAAATCACAATGCAAGGATGTAACTAGTATCAAGCATCTAGCCTCACTGAATTTCTAGATTTTGGCGACTCATAGGGGGACCTAACCTGCTAAGCATCAAACTTGGAAGCATTTATTGGGCATGGAATCAAGAAAAGGCCAACCACGTTTAGCGCAATTACTCAATTAATCTTCTCTTTAGCTCTAATACCATATTAGGTTTCTGAATATTCTCTAGAATGACTATAACAACCATAAGATATTCACCCGCATACAAGCATACACTATAAATCAATGAAAGTTTTGAGTGTTCCCTAATGAACTGTTCAAAATGAGAACTTTGGATTGGTTACATGATTGTTGTAAACAACCTTGAGACAAACACCCGCATGCATGTGTATACCTGTGAAATATTAAAGCAATATAAACATAAATATGACCAACGTAGAAGGACTACCAATATATTAAGATCAGTTGTGTGGGAGGGCCAGTGGCCCTTCTTATAGAATTATTACATAGAATCTCTCTTCCACACTGAATTACCTTTAACACTAGCTCTCTCTGTTTTTATAAAAACAAGGAGAGGTTATTATTAGACTCGGCGAGTAGATTACTTGCAAAGCAAGTTTTCTTTAATCTATTAATAGTTGTTTTAATCTATTAATAGCAAAAGTCAATCAAATCAATAACTTGATTGCTACTCTTCTCTATAAATAGAATAAGCATTATATTACAATTAAATATTACAAGTGCATCTTAATCACATGTGTATATAGTTAATTAAATACACTAATAGCTAACCTACTAGGCATCAAACCCATAAGCATCTATTGGGCATGGAGTCAAGAAAAGGCCATTTGTGTTTAGCGCAATTCCTCCACCAATCTTCTCTTCAACCTTGAAACTCAATAGCGAAGGGCCCGAGGTCGAGAATCACCAATGGGGTCAAGGGCCGGCACTTGCGGTGTCCAAGGGCAATTCGAGCTTGATTCAACCATTAGACTGCCAAGAAATTTTGAAAATTTCCATTTATTTTTCTCCTCTATAGACTTCTATATGCTTTTTTCTACCTTCAACCCTACCGGTAGCCAAAATTTTGTTATTGCACTTAATTAGAAAATCATTATTAAATATATTTCACATGGAAGTTATAAGTTGTTAATTGTCCAACTAGATTGTAACATCTTCTATCATAATAAATACAAGAACCACACACATCCCAACGTGTGTTTTGTGTCATGTGCCTTTCTCATTTCTCTTCATTCTTTATGTGTTCACATCTTCTAACATTGGTATCGAGCCATTAGTGCTCAATGAGTTTAGAGTTCAAGGAATCCTAAATAAGGTGCAAACTGCAGGATCGACGATAGAAATTTGAAGTTTTGGGAAGCCGTTGGAGGTACAAACAAGAAGAAGAATATTTGTAGAGAGTTCATGATAAGAGCAAATAAGTTTAGGCACAAACAAAATACAATCGAAATTTACTAGTCACCATTGATTTGCAGACAAAAGCAGTTCGCCAAAGCAAACATCATTACAAGGGCACCTTTGTGAAGAGTCCATCCGGTAATTCTAAAGTTTTTAGTTGTTATATCACGCGAGTTCAGACAAAACACGGAAGAGAAGAGTTGCAGACAGATTTTGACGGAACATTTTCCACACATGATCCAATGATTGTGATTTTGAGGAAAGAAATAATGAAATACAATCGAAGTTACCAGACAAACATGAAGGGCACAACGTAATTTGGTGTTGTTTGTAGTAAATGCGAGAGCACATACACATGGGAGAAGACAAACAATTTCGTGGATTTTGAATTGTTGTGGCACCAATCAAAATGAGATTTGTGAGTTGTACTTCTGTTGTCATTTATTTAATTATAGCTGGGTATAATTTCATAATTTGCACATGTTTTGGAATGCTTTGGCTTGGTGTTTATTCCATTAATTGAATATAATATTTAGGAGGATTTATGCACCTATTTTCAGCTTGTTTGGAGGGTGTTTGATGCCCTAAAAGTGTAGATTCAGTTCGCTGCTAGGGTTTCATATATTTTCAGGACTGCCGTCATAAATTAAGATTACTCTCATTTGGGTTTGTAATATTTCCCTTTTTTAGTTTCAGCCCTAGAAAGGGACATTACACTTGGTCCCACATCCAAAAGACGATCAGCTAGTATAGAACTCTCCAATACGACGGAGGCCTACGTGGTTTTACTCCCCTATTCAAGATGTGTGGAAGGATGAAATGCCTTGTTCGAAGCGCAATCACAGAGGACGAATAAGGTTGTTGATTCATAACACTTTCATTTTGCTCTTTCCTCTTGCCTTCTCACGTGCATGAACCTCAAAGATATTTTGAAGCAAATGACAAACTTGAATGGGAGCCTACCATGCAAACAGAATATGACACCTTGATGAAGAACAATACCTGGAAATTGGTGGAATTACCTCCAAAGAAACAACCCATTGGTTGCAAATGGGTATACAAGGTCAAATGCAAAGCCGATGGAACATTGGACAAGTACAAGGCATGTCTTGTCGAACAGAGGGAATAGACAATGAGGAGACTTTTGCTCCTACAAACTCACTTTTCAGTTGCTTCTCTCCATTGCAACTCAGTTTGGTTGGAAGATCTTTCAGATGGATGTAAAGAGCACCTTCCTAAATAGAGATCTGGATGAGAAGGTCTATATGGTGCAGCATGAAGGTTTTCAAGTATCTAAATGTGATCATTTTGTTTGCAAGTTGATTAAGTCCTTGTATGGACTTGAGCGTGATCCATGAGCCTAGTATATAAAAATTGACCAACATCTACAACAGTTTGGATTCAGATGAAGTCATTCTGATCTAAATCTTTATGTTAAAAGCAATGGTAATGACAAAGTGTGATACTTATCGTCTATGTTGACATTCTTGCTATCATAGGTAGTGGGGCAACTGCTATTCAACAAATAAAATCAAATTTGTGTGTTACTTTTGACATGACTGATCTAGGCCTCTTACACCATTGCTTGGGTGTAGAATTCTAGAAACATGACCATCTAGTCTTTAAAGCTCACGTCAACTATGTTACGAACTTTTTGCAAAAAGATTGGGATGTCTGATTGCAATCCTTCTACACCTATGGAGGTCAAGCTGAAGTTGTCAGCCCACACGATTCATTGTCGATTGATGAATCACTCTACATATAGTTGGTGGGCAGCTTGATATATCTTAAGTTTACATAGTCAGGCCTATGTTTTGTTGTTAGATATCTTTCTTGGTCTTTATCTATGCCGAAAATCATACATTGGTCAGCAACAAAACGAGTTCTAAGATTTGACTTTGACATTCTATATCAAAGGGCAACATATTTCAATTTGATAGGCTATTCGGACTCTGATTGGGGAGGTTTAGTGGATGGTCAAAGGTCTACCACCAGGTGCATCATTACCTTTGATTTAGGACTTGTTTTTGGCAGAGAAAGCTTGAGCACACTATAGCTATATCTTCCACCAAATCAAAATCCAAGGCACTAGTGAATCCCAGTTGTATAGCAGTTTGGATACATCGAATATTGATTCACTTTCAACTTCCACAGTCTGCACCTACTCCATTCTCTTCATTTTGTGGCAATTAGGGTGTATTGAAGTTGGAAAAGAATCCAGTATATCATGCTCACACTAAACACAATGAGATTCATCATCACTATATTTTGTAATGGGTTGATTGTGGTGATATCTCTCTTCACTTTTGTGAATCTAATAAGCATCCTATAGATCTGATGTCTAAACCACTAACTCCTATCCTGTTTGTAAAATTTCGAGACAGACTTGGAATTGTCTTTGGTTTAGTCATTAGGGGGAGGGGGTATTAAATATATTTCATATGGCAGTTATACAGTTGTTAGTTGTTAACTGTCCAACTATATTGTAACCTCTTTTATCATAATAACTACAAGCACCACACACATCCCAAAGTAAGCAATGTGCCATGTGCCTTTCTCATTTCTCTTCATTCTTTCTGTGTTCACATCTTCTAACAATCACCTGAGCTAGAAGTTGACTATGTGTGTTGTTGATTGAACAATGGATGGGAGTTTTGGGGAGGCAGATCTACGGTAGTCGAGGCCTTTAAACATGATCTCCGTATAGGTTTTTTAAGGCAGAGACTAACATTAGATTGGAAGTAGATCTGACAGTTGGGCTCCCTTCAAGTTCTTGTAAAATCATTGTTAGTTCTGACAGACAGTGCTCAATTAACATGTTCCCTTTGATGTTTAGTTTCTACTTGCCTTAATCTAACTTTTTAACATAAAGCTTGTGCTTTATATTTCCATGGGCTTCACCATCTTCCTTTTGGCAAATAGTTGGGCATTTTGATCATAACATCAGCCCATTCTTTGAAAAAGATCTCCTACCATTGGATCTAAAGAAGATCTGATGGATAAGCTAGGTTCCATTCAGCTTCTTTTGTAAAAGCCTTGCTACCTTGGTCATTTTCTTCATATGAACCAGCAACTTGCAACCTTTGATTCTCCTTCATTTCGGCTTCAACTACTCTGCAGTTTCACAAGAATGAAGTTGGAGGGTGAGCTTAAAGACTGGGGCTTTCAATTTTCGGTCTGATTGTCCCCACCAGAAGTTGTTCAGCTCTGAAATTCCGCTCCTTGAAGCTTTGTATTCTCCTCTTCTTGAATTGAAGCTTTGTTGTGTCCTGCTTAGCTGCTTGATGTTCTAAAAGAAGTTCATCCATGATCCCTGTTCAAAAACTATATAAAAGAGAGAACGCATACATACTCCAAGTGAAATATGCAAAGTGATGCAATAATACATCTTATTATGCAGAAAAAAATCTACTCTTAATTTAATCAGTACAAACGGAGCCAGCTAAACAAAACCTTTAATTGGCAGGGAAAATTGCTTCCTTTTCTGACTAAGCTTGGCTGTATTTTAGCTTTGAGGCCATAGCAGCTATACTCAAGAATGATAAAAAACAAAAACATTAACCTTTTGGCTTGTTTGACATCAGCCTTTACATATTCCTCCCGCTTTTCATGCTTTGTTTCATTTTGTTTTTAGTTTAAGTGGGTGTTTGGGCTAACTCTAGGTTTGTTGTAGTTACTCCTCATGTTCTGAAATGAACATGACTAGTGGCATCTTGGTATTGGATTCCAAAGAGGCTAGATATCTGAAGGGACATCCCTTTGTCAAGGGAAAGCTTGAATATTTGGCCTCCTCATCATGTTTATTGCAAACATGCTCACTTTTAGTTTGCTAATCTTGATCAAGAAGCAGAACTTCAGGGATCCCAGAAAGGGGAAGATAGCCTACCTCAAAGATGGAAAACAAATCCATCTTATTGTTGTTTTCCTTCAGATCTTGCTCTGTTTTATGGCAATTTTAAAAGAACGAGTCTTCATCCCCCATTCTCTAGAAGAACATATCCCTGCTCAAAAATAGAGAATAAGTCTATTTCCTCGTTGTTTTCAAGGTCTTCAGCTTCCACTTGCAGCTCCTTTTCTTCATAACAATCCCCATTTATAGCCAGAAAGTCTCTTCTTGCTCAATCCTCAGGGATACATAGTCCTCATTGTCATTCCATTTTGTGACTTCGGTACATGCATCCATCTCAGCCTCCTCTTTGATCTGGCTCCTTTGGTCATGCTGGATGAAAACCCCATTGTTAACCCATTCATTACTTGTGAAATAAGTCGGTTTTTCAACCAATTGCTGATCTCTTATCACCTTATAGGCTGTTGTGATTTGAGAGGAACTCAGATTGACATAAGAGACATTCGGTTTTTGCAAAGAGCGTGTAGGAACAGGTTTAGACTGGGTATTAAGCTTTCGTTTTGGATTGGGAATGCTTGAGATAGTAACCCTGTTTTGCATATGACAATTCAAGGCAGCAAGTTCATTTTGAGCCATTTGGAGAGTTAACTGGTCCTCACAGGTCAAGAACACATTAGAAAACTTTGCAACAAGGCTTTTAATCTCAGCAAATGACCTAGGACTCAGTGATTCAACTTGGGTCGCTGGGGTGGGACTATGGCTTTCTCATGTGAGGCTTGGGGAGTTAAGATAACAGACAAATCAGAAGGTAAAGGCTTTATGGGAATGGAAATGATTTGGTCTGCTTATATAAGGTACATTTCAGCTTGCACAGAAAGTTCAAAAGCTTGAGGAAGAGTTCTTCCTCCTAGAGATTAGATCATTACAGCAATATAAAACTCTAAAGCTTTTAAAATAAACAACATTGTACCTGGCAGAGGCCTGTATTCAATAGGGATCCTTTTCCAAGTCTTCTCAAATCTGAAGTTGAAATCTGTCATGTGCTCCATTAATGCCCTCTTGATTGTGCTCAAATGTTCTATCAGAGACAAAACATCTGCATTCTCTTTGACTTTGTTAGCAAATCCTTTCTCCCAGCTCATCCCAACAAAATATTGATTGTGCAGCCAAGTTCCTGAACCACTCTTGTTCCTTTCCCTTGAGGATCGAGGAAAGCAATCTTAGGGCTACATCATTTTCTGTGATAATATAAATTGCACAAATGTAGGCTATGTCTTGGATGCGGTCTATTGGACTTATAGAACCATTTCCATTGAAAATAGGGGAGATTTTAGAGCTTCTTTGGGGATGTCATTCCACTCTTGCAGCTATAATGGGCTTTCAGAATTGAATGAAATAAAAGTTAAAGACACTGAAACTGCCATTATGTATTAATTTCATTACAACAAAAGAAATAAGAAAAGAGGCAGGTCTGCTCTATTTGAATACAGATTCCTTGACCTGCAAGAGGCGCCAGGTGATAAAATACTACTTCAACAAGCAGAAAATGCTGAGATTATCATCAAAATCTCAGATTAAAATTACAAATCAGGGGGATATTCATACAATTTTTAAATTAAAAACAAATCTCGTCCCACTGGACATGCCAAAACTATTGATGGCTGAATTGGTTTGATTATCTGCATCCGCGAAATTCAGTTCAACATGGGATCCCTTCTAAGTGTAGAACTGCTCTTAGCAACGAACCTCCGGAGACAGCCAGTTCTATTTCCTATCTAGTGCATAACATTGATATTTTGAGCTGAGGAAAAGGAGATTAAGGAAAGAAACAAAATTAAAAGAAAAGGGCGGCAATGCACTAAGAGGGAAATGGTTGCAGCTTATAACTTCCTACCTTATGAAGACAACACTAACTAGTATGCAAGCGAATAATTCAACTAGCACATTCAACAAGACAAACATAATGAGGTGAGCTCTATTTTGTGGAGTAGTAGGATGAGACCAGAGGACTGAACAACGGCCACAAATAATTCTATTAGACTGCATTGTCTAGTCACATTGAATATATTTTCTTAATTGAAATGCCAAGATTAAAAATAAATACAAACAATGTAGCAGAGATCACAATAATCTTTAAGTATTCTGAAAGTCAAAATAGCAATAATCTTTTACAATAGAACTCTATCTCTTTTATAAATAGACAAAGAGAGAAGAGAGGGAAAAAAGCATTGATACAGCTGCCTACAATTTTGAATGCTGACCACTGTCTGGCTGCAACAGGCTCAAAAAAACTTTATAGCAGTTGTTTTTCTGTATGTGATGTCCTTAGCTTTTATCCCTGTGAGCTTTCGTGAAGGCTTTTAAATAAGCCTTGGGTGAGGTACCTGTAGCTTAGCTTTTGAAATGTTTGAGCTTTTTATGTGTAAGCTTTATTTAAATAAACCTTTCAGAATATATAAGATATTTCTAGTATGAAGAATCAACAAAGCTTAGCTAATTAATTTTCTGCAAGAAAAATTAAGGTTGAGAAATGAAGCCGTGCTAAATTTCTTAACAGGAATCAAGGGGGAAAATGAAGAACATATCTAATTAGTGGGATCTGCAACCGTAACTGCATAATGATTCACTCCTAATTTGCTCCTATTTTATATGATTCTATCCATCTAATATGAATATTGGATTTTAAGTATCCTTTAGTATTATGTACTGAAGGTAAATGGAACCTCACTTTAGCCTGGGGCTTCAAACTAATTTCATTGTAAGGCGCGGCATTTAGCCTTCATAGTCTTACTTATGAAGACATGGACACATTTTCATTCATTACACATTCACTTGAATTGTTCTATTTCATTGTTTCACTATTTTCCATCCATTCACTTTGACTAGTTAATTGTTGCAAATGAATCCCAAGGGACTACATACAGGTAGCTATGCATAAGATGTCTTAAATTGCTCTACTCTAAACCGATAACTCCCATGAATTGGAATATATAAAGTTCCTGACTAGCAGCTTGAAAGTTGTGAGTATCAGCCTTTACCTACACACAAGTGCAATTAAGAATGCTATAAACTTAAAGGGAAACATAGGAATTTTTTATTTGTGACTGCAACTTACCTGGCTTCATCTTATTTGAAGTTGTCTAGGTGAAGATATTGAATTTTATCAAATTCCCCTATTTTGGTATTTTACAGAAATTCACCATTTGAGGGGAAAAAGATATAAACAAGAGGAATCCGTGAAATACCAGGCTTTGAATAAATGCTGTCCAGTTCCAAAAACATGTGTTGATCATTAGGTTCAAGCTTTCCAGCATTTTCCTGTGGGTTTCGTTATTTGTATTGAATTTGGAATACATGCATACACTTGTGTTTATATATTGAAGGCTTTTACAAGCAATTTTTCTTATATTATTAGTTTTTGTCGGATTTTATTCGTGTGCGTTTTAAGTCATCTCAAGATGACCTCCGTGAGTAGTCATTACCCTAAAGACATTTTTCCTTTGTGTTTTTGGGTAATAATCACAAAGGCAAAGGGAACCACTTAGTGCACAAGCACTGTAAGCATTTGTTAGTAAGGGGCAGGGAGGACATAGGAGAAGAGGATCACAAGGATTGGGGGTGAAGAACGGTGAATGTTATCCACCACTTTGGGATCCTCACCCTCTAGCCTCTTTCCCCATTGGCAAAGCTTTTGGAGCAAAAAATGCCTTAAAGATCACCCTTGTCTCACAATACTTACCAATGTGAGATTACCCCACCGACAATTTAATCATGTATTTGAATTAATTAATTGACGGCTTCATGAGCAATTTTAATTAGATTAATAATTTTTGAGGGAGTTTTACAACTCATGGAGGTCCTCTTAAGATGACTTAAACACACACAAGTAAAATCCCACAAATGTTAATAATCTATGACATATGTGTACATTTGTACATCTAACACAAAACATTTTTTTTTGCAGCCATTCCGAGACCATTTACTCTTTTTGAGAGATATATCATGATGTTCAGCACTAGTCTTACCATCCTCCATTGCTTGATTGTGGCAAGTGGTCATGGGTTTTTCAAATTTGAATATTTCATTCACTTCTCCACACCTAGGAATGACTGCACATTGCTAGTTTCGGTACCAAGAGAGCAAACAAAGGGCAGCTACTACCTGAAGGTTTTGAAGAGGATCAGAATGATAGCGAAAGAGTAATCAATATCTCTTATAATGTAGCTTGATTCTACCTCTTAAATATTTTGATAAATTGTAATATTACCAATGTTACGCACAGACGTGTCCCCCAAAAACAGGCGTTTGTGACATTCTGGGGATGGCAGCACAAGGGGAAGAAACATCCCCCTTCGTTTCCCTTATAGCACATTTTAAGGGGGACATCCTAAAAATCAAGGACATTTCAGGAACGTCCTCAACATGCCCCCTTTTTTAGGGAGACATCCTGACCTTGCCCGCCCACCACCCCCCCCCAGTCCCCCAACCCCATTATAGTTTTGATTTTTTTTTTTTTAAAGATTTAAATACTAGTTCTTCAATATAGCTATTTGAAAAACACCACCAATATGTATCTATCTCAAGGAGCTTATCTTAAATTTGTCACATAGTTTCAAGGTTTCACAGATGTCTTGTAATGGATGGCCTCGATCTAGCTACATCATTGCATTGGGCTCAAATAAACTTGAAAATGAAATAAATTTGGGAAGGACCTAATGTACTCTTGTAGTGTAAGATTGTTTTTGAAAGCCACTCATTTCTATTTGAAAAAAAGTCTGTATGTATAAATCTAATTAAAATTCACTCTGGAAGCTCCAATCACTTAACAAAGCCTATATGCATAATTTTATATGAAGAGAAAGGTTGTGTAGATGATAAAAGCAGTAAGTCATAGATCAAAACATTTACGCATAACCCAACTATATTGTATTACAAAGACATAATAAGAATTCAAAATGATATATAAATACAGAAATTTTTCGTGTGCAGATGTGGATAGTGGACTATCACAAACTGCTATTACTAATAATAATAAAATTTATTTTTATATTTTTAATGTTTATAATCTCCCGTGGTTCCCAAAAGCCAGGAATTTTTGTCATCCCATAAACCCTATTCCTGCATCCTAGAGTCTTAGGTAACTATGTAACATACTTATCATATATATTCATGTGTACATTAAAAGGTATTTGTAAATATAAATTGCACATAACGAAATATTATATAAAGTGTCGTCAGGAGAATATTAGCAAGTTAGTAAATGACAAACTAAGAAGTAGCTGTTAACTCTCATAAATGTAGCTTGATTCTACCTCCTTCCCTAGACTTGCATAAATGTAAAATCCGAAAGAAAAGAAGGGGCTTGTTGGCTGGAAAAATTCTGATTTGCATTTGCAGTTCATTTAGAGACCACCAAAAATCAAGGAGCAGTTCCCGAACTTGTGTTTTGTGAAGAGAGTTGTGGTTGTTGTCTGGAAGAAACATACTCTAAGGTCTCTTGGAAGAATGTGCCTCTTGCCAGAAAAGACAAACCAGCCTCTCTGAATGTTTGAATTAATTTTCTTTTGAAAATTAGATTAGATTTTCCCTCCTTCCCATTTACATTCTGCAAGCACAATCTAAAGGTGTTCTTATATTTTACCTGCAAGTGTGTTTGTATTTGGTCCTATGTTATGTCACATGTTTTTGTAAGACTGTTTTAAGGCATGGTGTGTGCGAATTTCACCTGTGCTTCATAAGCTAGACCCCCTTGGTTGACAATTTAAATTGTCTTACCCATCAAAATCCCACCTATGTTTGCAAATAATGAATATAACAAGAATCGAACAGAAAGAAAAGCATGTTGAAATGAAGTATAGTTGCCATGGTTGTTCTGTGGCTAGGTATGTGCATTGTAAAATTGTTCTCATAAAATTGACATTTAAAATTTTCCATTGAAGTAATATGTACTTTTCACCGTATTTGATCCTAATTTGAACTTATTCAAAAGAAAAAAATTTACAGGTGCTCAAATTGTTTGCAAAAACTGAACTCCACCTATGGATCAATAATACAATGCACAGAAGTACCAGAGAGAGAAACAAACCAGTAGCCCATTATTGATTCATCCAATGGGCACAGAAATCCCCTTCAATATGGACTCAAAAAGGCATCCTAAGAAGCGAAAACATTATTGACCTCAAAGATATGGTTATGGCAAAACAGACCCAAGTAAAGGAGCCATTCAAGCCCGAGACCTGAGACTGCACAGTAAAGTCTAACCTCTTGTTTAATTTTCTGCTCTTATTAATCTTAATGTTCATACTATTATTATTGCTGATATAACTGATGCTAGTCTGAAATATTTAAGGTATAATGCAGGTCCTATCTCTAACTTGGAAATGGTTTGTATATGAATTGCACACAGCCAGCCTAGCTATTCCATAGAGATGATATATTTTTAGACCTTTTCAGAAGAAAACCAATCCTATTATGAGATTGCAAAACTTTTAAGAAAACATACATGTCCCGCATAGTAAGCTCTAATCTGGAGATCAGCATCAACTTGCACCATTTGTTTCAAATCTACAGCTGTAACTGCAAACAGAAAACAAAATTCCTGAGTGATGCTAGATGAACAGCAAAAGGAAAAGCATTTTATTTT
Source organism: Taxus wallichiana var. yunnanensis (assembly GCA_018340775.1). Taxonomy (NCBI): domain Eukaryota; kingdom Viridiplantae; phylum Streptophyta; class Pinopsida; order Cupressales; family Taxaceae; genus Taxus; species Taxus wallichiana. Next base: position 105,355,053 of record CM031242.1, read on the forward strand.
GCTAAAAATTATATATACACACACACACACACAGAGAGTAGAATTTTGTTCTCCTTAATATTATAATCCTATTCTATCTTGAGATGGCAACAGATCTCTGCATTTTACACCAGCAGAAATATTTGATGTAAGGCACCATTTTTACCTTTATATAATATATGTTATATCATTTTTATAATATATGTTATATAAATAGCCATTTTTATAATATATGTTATATAAATAGCCATTTTTACCATTATATGTTATACCATTTTTATAATATATGTTATATAAATATCCATTTCATATATTATAAAAATGGTATAACATATATTATATAATGGTAAAATGGATATTTATATAACATATATTATAAAAATGGTATAACATATATTATATAATGGTAAAAATGGCTATTTATATACCATATATAACATATATTATAAAAAAGATATAACATATATTAATAATTATACAATGGTAAAAATGGCACCTTACATCAAATATTTCTGCTGGTGTAAAATGCAGAGATCTGTTGCCATCTCAAGATAGAATAGGATTATAATATTAAGGAGAACAAAATTCTACTAAATATATCTACTGTGCTGTGCACCTCTAATGACCTATACTTATGAACCATGTTCCTTGAATGACCTATACTTATGAACCATGACTGAGAAAACATTACAACAAACATAAACATAAATATTTGTATGATTACAGATAATGACTTCCATGAAACACATTCTTTTTGTCTTTCCAAGAAGTCCATCAAAAACATATAAAAATTAAAAACTGTCCATCTGATCGAGTATGGGAAGTTCTGGTGTTGTCTGTCCATCATTGTCAAGCCTAGGCATCCAATAGTCAGCATAGGCTGGCATTCCAAGTGGCCGAGAGATTTGTTTGTCAAAGTTGTTCTTCCACTCATGTTGTGCTTTGCCAAACAGCCAACATATGGGGGAAGAAACTCAAGTGTGCCAGCGCTTCCAACTGATTAGCATGGGCAACATCCTTTGCAGCATATCTCAACTGAATTGCATTTAGACAACACCAGTGCCCATCAGGTCGGCTAGTTGATAAACGAAATGGTATTGAGGTTCCATCATCTATCAACACTGCTGGTGTACAGTTACACCTTAGCCCTATTAAGCCAGATACTAGGCATAAGCACTACAAGTCATCCTTCCTACCTTCTATCTGCAACATGAAAAGAATCCTATCTAAGAAGCAACACCAACCAATGGGTAACAGCAAAAACTGATCAGAACCACTGCTATTCAGCTTGCATCACATAATATCCCATAACAATCATTCAGAATGGCCAACCGTCAAACCAAAGTAAAATACATTTACAGCAAGAGTCCATTATATTGAACAACTTATATCATCACCATATACTACCCTGTCTTGTATCATAATCAATTGAAGCTAGAAAGCATAACAGCAACGAATGCATCCTCTAACTTGTAACCAATGGCTAACTAATCAGAAGCCTTTATACAACCAACTCAGATCTAACTAGTAACCTCTAAAGGGAGTGAATACACATAAATATGAAGAAGTAAGGCTACAAATTCAAATGCATGGATCATCCACGTCACCAAGTGTCGCTCTACAACTCGACACTTGTGTCACACAACAACCAAGTGGCAGTATCACCAAAGCTTCAATTGTGGCACATAGCCTATCTTCTAGCACCAACCCCGCCAACCATACTCATTTACTGCCTCAAGATATTCAATGGATAATAATAAAAATGCAAATTGTCTAGGCCAACAGAAAATAGACAAAATGAAAGAAAATAAACAGACAAGACCAAAGGAAACATATCAAAAGGATTGCAGAATGAGCAAAGTTAATGTGAGAGTTTGAAGTAAAAGAGTGATTCAACTATCTCACCTCCATGTGCTCAATTGTTGTTGCTGAAATGCACTATAGAAGGTCATTTTCAGTTTTTTAGCATATTTTTAGCCTTTCGAAGGGGTTTTCTTGGTTAATTTTTTCAACTTTTAAATCAGATACAGCTAAGTTAGCTTGCATTCCATATCCGCTTGTATCTATGGTTGTCTCCCATGGTGAGTTTAATACTATGGTGTTTCCCTACACAACTGATTGTACCACCATCTGCAATCATGACCTGAAATTCTAGAGCTAGATAAACAAAATAGTTCAAGCGTGCAGCCAACTTATTGTTGATGAAGTTGTGAGCACTTCCCATATCAATCAATATTTTACCCGCTAGTTTTTCAAGAAACCCACTACCTTGAGCGTTTGTGGGGTGCTAATAGCTGAAAGTGCATGGAAAGTGATGGTTGGGTATCTCCGATTCCTCATTTGGCTCATCAACCACCTCTAACACTACTTCTTCATCCTCTTCTTCATTGGAGCCTTCAATGTAAAACTACTTCTTTTCCACAAATTTATGTCCTCGACTATATTCACTATCACAATTATAACCTAAAACTTTTTCTTTTTTTTTTCAATTCGTTGAGTCACCCTGGTAGGCTGAGGAAATGATGGTGTTGGAGTGCTCTAAACTCTTATGCTTGTGAATGTTTGCATTTTGTTGGTCAATGCTCTTTCATTTTCCCTATGTGCCATGACCATAGTTACCATGTTCGAAAATTTTGGGTTGTTCAGACAGGGAAAAAAGTTCAGAAGTTCAGAATTTTGCGAAAAGTTTGGTTCAATTCAGTATGGTTCAAAAAATTATAAATTTGAAAAAATATAAAAATGAATAATTATCCATACTTTCTTTTAAAAAATCAATCACACATACAAATAAATAAACATACAAGTATACTAAAGTCTAAAACAAATAAATGCATAGCAAAATCCATGTTAAACTTAAGACTTACAAGTTATATTTATGACTCAAACAATGAAAATTCATAGTTCATACATATTGATATAAAATATAGCAATGAGAATTATCCATTGCTCAAACTTCAAAGTTTTGAGCATTAACCAAAAATTAAAATGCAATTTTAAACATTTGCAACATCAAATCCTGCTTCTACATCAAAAGTATCACTAGCATCTTCATCTAATACTGCAGTAGTAGGGTTATCATCAACAACATTTTCTTCATCTCCAAAACATGCTTCTCCCAGGTGAGAGTTGTCATCTTCATTTGCAAGAGAGTGAGTAAGCAATCGTAAATTGTTATGCACAAAAACAAGATCAAAGAGTTTTTGAGCCCCTAATTGATTCCTCTTGTTTGTGTGGATTAAATCATGTGTACTCCAATTTCTTTCACACACGAAGCACTAGAACATTGGCTGAAAATTCGCACAACAAGCTTCTGCAAATCTGGAGTAGAAGACCCATAAGTCTGCCACCATTTAGATGGTTCCCACTTCATCCTACTTGCCCTTGCTTCTTTTTCACCAAACATTTTAAGTTGGTTCTTGAAAATAGTAAGTTCTTCTCTTGCTTTTTCCTTCACATCTTCATCAAGTACCAACCTAGTCTATTGTTGCAAGTATACCTCTCTTTATCTCCTCATCTGCATCATGATTTACCTCTACTAATTTAGGATCTAAATAACAGGTTGTTGCATGTAGAGGACGATGTAGCATGAACCATCGTTTGTCCATGATTTCCCAAATACGCTTGACTTCTTCAACATCATCTGCTAGTATCTTTTGGATTTCTTCCTTTGCTCTATCCATGCCCTCATATACAAAACCCATGCATGGCTGATTACCATCAACCATTCTCAAAATTCAAACAAGTGGCTCAAACACATTTAGAACCTTCTCGCACCCTCCCAAAATGTGTCCCCTAAGATAATTTTTTCAATTTCTTTTGAATGGATTTCCTTAGAAAGCTTCGACTCTATTCATTCATCAATAACCACCACTTTTCTTAATGTTGTCCTCTCCTCTACCTCCCTTTGCAAAGTAATGAAGTTGGTGGCAAATCTTGTTTCAATGGGGAAAGAAGCTCACGTTTTGCAAAAGAACGATACAAGTTCAATGTCAAGCGGTGATTGAGGATAAACTTAGAGATTTGTTTTCCTTCAGTCACAATATTACTTACCCATTCTATTTTTGATAGATCTTCAAGCAAAAGATCCAACACATGGGCTACACAAGGTGTCCAAAAGATATGAGGAAATCTATCCATGAGTATATCTCCCGCTCCTTTGCAATTGGCTGCATTATCTGTAATAACTTGAACAACATTATCTTCTCCTATCTCCAAAATAGTTGATTCGATGCATTTGGAAATGAAAAGATAAGTTTTTATCATTACTTGATCAATTGATTTTATAAACATTGCACCTTGTGGAGATATTGCTAAAAGATTTAGGAGCAGCCTTCGCCTTGAATCAAACCATCTGTCACTTACTATTGTGCAACCTGTTCTTTTCCAACTTTTTTAATTTCATCTAGCTCAGTGGATATGGATGACACCTCCTCTTCAAGAAGACTAGTTCTTAGTCTTTCATAACAAGGCAATGTGTAACCCTTCCCAAACTCAATTGTTGCATCTATGAAAGACTTGAAATGCGGGGAACAAATTACATTGAAAGGGATGGCCTCTGCATAAAACAATCTAGCTGCCAACCTGTCTACCTCATGTTTTTGTTGTGGCCTCCACATGGACTTCAATGAACCTTGTGACTTTTCCACTCTGCTTGCACTTCCACTTCCTTGTGAAAATGGTGATGGAGAGCAATTTGAATTGTTGAAGGAGCCCATTTGTGAGATAGAGTGTTGGATTTTAGTCTTCTTTGCTTCTGAAGCTAATGATCCAACACGACTCACATTAAATTTAGCTTGAACTCGATGTATGAAATCTCTGTATTTAGCTTCCTCTGAATTCACATTTTCTATTGGACACTGCTTGACATCTGAGGATCCTCCCAAGTAATGGTACCGAACTCTAGTTACACTTTGCCTGTAATATTGCCATTGCACAAGGTGCATCTCATATGTAGTTTATTATCATCTCTTTGGACGATGTATTTCATCTCCAAGGAACGATTGCTGCTAGACATCTTGACCAACTTGTCTTTCCCTTTACCGCCCAACTTGTCTTTCCCTTTATCTTCCAACTACCCTCTGAACCTGCAAAATTCAAAATATTATGGTTTAACAAGTTTTAGCATTTTTACTTACTAACAAATTAATAAATAACAATTACAGTTTAAAAAATAAATAAAATGGTTTAATTAATAAATAAATATTACATTTTAATTAATATTTTTACATACTAACAAATAAATAAATAATAATTGTAATATTGATTTTTAAAATAAAATAAAACTTAATATATAAAACACAACTTAAATTATGTAAACTTATTATATGAAATATAATAAATACTAAATAAAACTTAATTTTTTAATTTAAACTTTAAATTAAATTAACAAGTTCGAATTAATAATTTTATAGAAAATAAATAAATTTAATTATTTAATTAAAAATTTAAATGTAAGACATTTTAAGTTTTATGTTTTTAACAAATTAAACTAACCGTATAAGTGTGGAGTTTTAACCCTAAATATTTATATCTAAGTCTAAGTCTAGCCTAGAGGCCCTAAACCCGTATAAAATTAAACTTAGAAATTTATATAAGTTTGAAGTTTTAAACCTAAAACTTTTTAAGTATTAGATATTATTCATATATCCAAGAAAACAAACACGGGGTGGACCGCAGAACCGGCGACTTACCTGGAAAATGGGAGATACAGGACGCTTAACAAAGTTGCGGCAGGGTGTCTTCAATGGCGGAATTGACTTCTTTGCATGTTGCCGTTGGTTTCCGCTACTTTAGACCTACGTTTCGGTTTTACTTTTCACTTTCCTCTACGTGGTGTGTGGTGTCTCGGTCTCACTACTTTGTTGTTTATAATTTTATTTAGATTTTCTATTTTCTACCGCTTTTTGCGCTTTAGGGTTTTTGACTTTTATGCTCTTTAGGATTTATATGTATTTATTTTTCAAATCAAAAAAAATGGTGGGTCAAAAGTAATACAAACGAATTTTCCGAATAAATTCATTTTCCTCAAAAGGTTCGGTTCGAACCGAATCTCTTGATTCGTATGAACATGGTAACTATGGCCATGATAATAGAATCGAATCTGATAAGTGGGTTAAACATGCATACCTAATGTTGGATGTGATCCTCGAGCCTGCTAATAAACAATTTGTTCAAGTTCTAATTTGTGATCGTCTCCACTTGCGAGGATAAGTTTGCAAATTGCTAAATATAAATACATAATCCTTGGTGATCCTTTTTCTTGCAAATTGGCTAAAGTATGTAATGTCCCCTTTTCTAAATTAAAAATAATTAATAATATTTTAAGTTGGGCCTAGCCAATTCTTATTTTGGGACAACTTCATATTATTATTATAAAATAAAAAGTATTTTTAAATACTCTTATGAGGTCGGTCTTCTTAAGGGAAGATTAAAAAGTGCATTGGGCTTCTAATTCATCCTTGGCACCAAAAAAAGGATATAAAGGTGGATCAAATGGCCTAAGAAAGGTTATGCTTGTTTATTTCAAAGATTGATATCTTGGGTTTGTGCACGATGTGCCCTACTCTCCACTTACGATGAAAACCTTTGGTGTGGCTCAACTTTGAGGACGAAAACCCTCATTGGATCCTATTGGGGACGAAACCCTCAATAGTCACAACACTTGGAGACGAAAACCCTCATTTGTTGCATTGGTGGCTTCATATGGGAGTCACAAGTGAACTTAATCGGAAGATTTTGGAACAAGGTGTTTATCCGTGCTTAGGGCACTCCTACTTCAGCGAGGGCATACTTTTGGGGTCTGCCACATTCATTTTCAGCTTGATCTACCCATTTGGATATTTCAAGATCACTTTTCAGGTGGGTGTTGATGGTCGAAACTTTGTGATTTCACTTTCATTGGATAGTTGGTCTCTTGAGATCATTTTGAGCATTGGTTTGTGTTGAAACTCCAAGTATTGATCGAGTTATGAATTTTTGAAGTTTCAGATTGTATTTGCACTTGAAATAAATTTACAAAATACATATTTTCTCCAAATTTTATCTTGTTGGATGTATTGAGTATTTGGGATATTTTTATGTTAATTTTCAGCCCATATTGCATGTGAATGATTGTTCTAAGTGTTGGTACATTTCGCTGCCGTAGAGGGATATTAATTAATGTTCTAAGCTGATTTTGATACCCTAAAAGTGTAATTTCTAGTTTGTTGCTAGGGTTTCTAATATTGTTGGATTTGCTGTTATAAAAATCAAATTATTTTTAGTTGGGTGTTGGTGTATTTTTAGATCTGATTCTTAGGGTTTGTGGCCAAACCCTTATTTTTCATTTAAGCCCTAGAAAGGGACATTACAGTGGTATCAGAGCTTCGGTCTTCCTAGCTTGAGGGTTTCCTTGCAAAAATCAAAATGGCTGATAGAATTTTTGGTGATGCTAGACTCGAAAAGCTTGCCCTAGGGCAAGAAAGATTGGCCAACACAATGGCTCATCTGATCCATACCATTCAAAATCCAAATGGTGGAAGGAGCTTTTCAAAGGAAGTTGATAATTCTCAGCCATCCAAAGTGGACAACATTGCTACATGGTATGAGGAGTATAGGGCTCTTCCAGGGAAGATTCGCAATGCCATGTCATTTTTTGCGTTCATGTGAATAAGCAAGGAAAGATCAAGGCCCAAGCCTAGGTCACAAACTACACAAGAAGAAAAACTAGGGCTGCAAGTAATGGAGAAGAGACAGTCCATAGAGGAACCCACTGTGCAAGTTGAAGAAGGAAAAATTGTGGAGCTTGAGCCAAAGAAGAAAGAACCAAAGTTGTTGGGCATCGAGAGGGAACAACCCATTGAAACCCTAGATGCCCCCATCACCATAGCCAAAGTAAAGCTCTTGACTGATTTTTAGATCAGCAACATGAAGATATCACAATTTGATGAAGGATTGAAGTGTGAACCTAGGGAAATCATGGATCATGTGTCCTAAGGTAAAAGTTCTTTAATATTTAATGATATTTCATTGGTTTCTAATGGGTGCTTGTGGAAAATTGTTGAAAAGAAATCAGATTTGCATAAGGGCAAAGAGGATGACATTACGGAAGGGTATGTTCATGGAGGAAAGGCACTTCCGGTTCCTCGTGATTACTTTCAGTTCACTGGAAATTTTCAAACAGCAGTCACCAAGGAGCAAATCGATGAGGGTATCCACAAAGAACAATCCCAATTTCGTCATCATCTGAAGAAGGGTAAAAATCCTTTGATGTTCTATGATAGTTTATTGAATTCTAATGGTCACACAGGGCAGCCACATAAGGAAGTCAAATCAGATTTACTAAGGACCTATGAGGATGACATCATGCGTGAAAGAAGGGCACCATTAGGGTATTTTCTGAGTGTTGTTCCTAACTCAGAAATTCTGAGTCATAAGAGTGTCATAGGCAGCCCGGTACATGATTATCTCAGTTTGGTTGCTTGTTGATATGTCATTGTTGGTATGTTGCTCTCACACACAGTTGGTTGGGGAAGGTGATCAAATTTCATGCTTGTTATGTCCTCCTATGTCACCACTGATTGGACATCATTATGCACCTCATACTCCATGGAATAATGAGGTAAGAAGTACTTTTTGTTGTGTGGATTCTTGGGCTCAATTCCAAAATTGTTTCCGCATGTGGAACATAGGTGCAATGTTGGGAGGATACCTATGTTTGAGGCATCAAGGGCATGTTGGTAAGTCTGATTTTCCATTCCATGATTCCATAAATATGAAAGAGCTAGAGAGAATATGGTGGAAGGGCAGCACCCTTACTCTAATGTGTGGCACTCATGCTTATCACCCATTCCGGGTGAAGGGTCTTCTTCATAACCAAGGGGTCACTATGCTGGTAGAGAATGGCACCATCATACTTTGTGCAAGGAAAATAGTACAACTGTCAATTCTCTTGGAGTTCATGAGGTATGTGATGAATTTTTGTGATTGAACTAGCTAATGATGAAATTGTTCTTGGGGTTCAATGGTTGCAAACATTGGGGAGTTCACCCTCAAATATCATGATAAAGAACTGAAATTTTGTGACCAAGTTGGAGAAATCAGAATTCATGGCATGAGGAAAGAAGTGAATGTTGAAGCAAATCTTTGGGAATCACATTGTGGGCTGCTCTCTTGCATAACAACTGACTGGAAAAATATTATCACTGCTGGTTATGTCAAAAATCAGCTTGCTAATGACATCATGGAAGGAGTTTGCAAGAAGGAACATAGGACAACTGTTTTGGGGCAGCAAGTAAGGCACTTGCAATCAGAAAATTCTCCACAACGAGGATTGCTCACACTTGGTAAGAATGGTTATTATTATAAAGTGAATTTCGAGGAGCATATTGGGGTGAAAAACACCACTTTCAGCCATAGATATAGAGCTGGTTTGAGTCAAGTCCAAGTTGACTATGGCAAGAAGATTCCAGATGACCTTATGAAAAACAAGGTAAAAGCTTCTACTGATTTTTACGATTCTTGCATTTTGTGTATAAGGAAACTTATGCGGAGGCATATGAAGTTTATTGTACCTTCTAGCACCATAGTGAAGGATGAGTTGCTACAAAAAGGCCACATCTCTGAAGTACAACAGTTAGGGAATTTCATTTTGGTCCTCTTTTTCATATATCAGCTCATTGGGAAAATAGTGATGGGAGGATAGTCACCATTACCGGGGCAGCGAGATGCTTGATATGGGAAGTGGGTAAGCTATGTGAATTTTTATATTTAATGACATACAAGTAGATTCAATCATTGAAGTTAGTGAATGGCTGTTCTTGGGCATTGTTGGGGCATATTCCGTCAATGTTGGGGTGTTTCCAACACCCATGTCATGGGTAGTTTGGAATTTTTTGGAGATAGGTCATGATTACAGCTGTTGTACCTTCTTTCATTCGTTGTTCACAACTTTTCCAACTACTCTCCTACTTATGAGACGCCAAAAAAAAGAGCCTCCAATTATAAGGTTGAAGAAATTCCACACTACTACTAACATTGGCATATTTGTGGCTGATTTAAGGGGGTTTCCAACCACCTACATTCTGATTTTTGAGAGAAAAATGCAAGGTTACAACTGTTTTTGGGACAGCATTACTGAAGTTTTGGGAATCCATCATTTGAATGGAAATTATGAGATGGTGGCAAGCCAAGGAAGGGACCTAGCCATCATATCCGCAAAGCATGAGTGGATGAAGAAGGGAACGCATTTTTCCTTTAATGAGTTTGCTTCATGTGCAAGTACATCAAAGAAGGAGCCACATAGATTTATTTGGGATCCAAGAGCTTGCATTTTGCTTGAGGGAAAGCAAATTTGGGAAGGGAGGATTGTAATGTCCCTTTTCTAAATTAAAAATAATTAATAATATTTTAAGTTGGGCCCAGCCAATTCTTATTTTGGGACAACTTCATATTATTATTATAAAATAAAAAGTATTTTTAAATACTCTTATGAGGTCGGTCTTCTTAAGGGAAGATTAAAAAGTGCATTGGGCTTCTAATTCATCCTTGGCGCCAAAAAGAGGATATAAAGGTGGATCGAATGGCCTAAGAAAGGTTATGCATGTTTATTTCAAAGATTTATATCTTGGGTTTGTGCACGGCGTGCCCTACTCTCCACTAAAACCGAAGACCTTTCGTGTGGCTCAATTTTGAAGATGAAATAAGCTTAATCATTGGTGGGTAATCATTGGTTGCATTGGTGGGTAATCATCAATCTGAATAATGTGAAATAAGCTTATTGTGTTACTACTAGTTAAAAGCTCTAGCAAGTTTTTTTCATATGGTATAAAAGCATTGTCAATCTTTACCTATGGTGGAATGATAAGTGTGAAGGGGCTGGTCTCTCATGTAAAGCCCACGCGAATAAGTAAGTTAGGTTTAAAATCTCCCTTTAGCATTCTTAAGGAGTTTACTTGCAGTCTTTTTGGCATGCTGATATATTGTCTCTTGATTTCGTGACATGGTACTTCATACAATCAGTTGGATTTGTATATTAAATCTTTTATTCTCAATACTTTACTATGTCTGCACTTCGTGCATTTGGGCATAGTATCCACTCTAAGTGCTTGATGACCTGTGCATATCTGATGCCTACCAGGATTGACTGTGCAGTGGCCTATTTTGGCATTGTAACAGCGATCCTAACATGATATTTTGTAGAAATTAAGCTTTTAAAGTGGGTGACTGTTAGCTATGGCATATGATCAGATCTATCATTGAGCTATCCAAATGGAAAGCTCTCGGTTCTGAGTTACCCTCAAGCCTACACAAGCTCTTCTATCCTCTAATCAATGGCCTTATTCAATCTGCCAAGCTCTTGCACATCTTCGGCAATCTTCCTTGCTCCCGATTTGGACATCATTGATAATCCTTAATTGAGTTCCCAGCTCTCTATGCTATGCATATTTGCACTATTGTCTACTTACAAATTTTCTATCAACATCATTTCGTGGTTGTTTCGGCTGAGACAACTCATTGGCTTCCAATGACATATCTTTGATCCTCAATTTAGTTCATATCCAAGCGTGCATCTTCATGTCAACAACGTTGGCCATGTTTGATTCATAAAACCATCTACATGCATATGTGATCAGAATCGATATCTCTTTACAGCTGCTACTGTCATCTTGATTTGCAATCACTATTATTTGCGTTGATATTGCATTACTAACACCTGCTGCAGAAGTATTTTGCTCTTGCACCAACGTGCACTGATATTGGTGATAGAATTTGTGGCCCGAGCATTTGTCAGTTGTTGATAGTTCTATCTGCCACCGTCACTAGTCTGATTAGTTCCTCTTCATACATATGCCTCGTACCTAATCAATTTGAAGCATTGACAAACATTTGAAAGGTGAATTCTTCTCATACATATCTCACACTCTTACCGAGGTTCATAAATAACTTTTCAGTAAGATCAACCCTTGAAAGAAGCCACTCTGTGAGCATTCAAGGAATTTGCATCATCTATTCAGGCGTCAGGTTCTCTATATGTCATTTACATCGATTAAAGTTATAATAGTAAGCAAAATTAGTTAGTCTATGTTTGAAATTTAAGATATTCCGAATAGCTACTGTATGTTAGTCAATTCTTAATCTTGCCTGATATTCCGAATAACTATATGTGTAAGTCAATTCTTAATCTTGCCTTTATAGGATAATATTAAAAAGGCATTATTAAGATAGTTTATAGTCTAATTTGTTGGTGTATAAAGGATAATTATATAGTTGTCCAAAGTTTTGAAATCCAAAGTCAAATTGAGTCCAATTGTGTCATTTAGTCATCAAGTTTGCATCATTGCATATTGTAAGAGTTCTTGTCAAAGTCGAAACCCCATTCCTCATAAGTGAATGAATTTTAAGGCGACCCCAACATCCATTTTGTGGGGGATATGCAATTGAGCTTCATAATCAATCTAGATATGTGATCCAACATAATTGGAGGATGGAGGCATCGGAGGAAGGAGGTCAATCAGTGACCTCTCATCACCGCCAACTGTAGGAATAAATGAATAAGACTTCCCCTTTTATAATTGTTTTGTATGGTTATGCGGTTGTAACCGCTAACTAATTTTGTAACTGTCTTTGCATAATAAATACCCGGACACACAACCCATTTGTACAGTGTGTATTCCGGTTTTCTCTTCAATCATTCTTTACACATTTATTCGGTTTATTCTCTCTCTCCAAATTCTAACAGTGGTATCAGAGCGTGGGGCAAGCAAAGAGAGGGAGGAAGAAAGATATTTTCGTGAGTCCCATTAGGGCACGAAAAATCACACTCGCATATCTGATTGCGAATCAGAAGAATACAGTCACGAAAATCACGTTGTACTCACGTTTTTCAGAAAAAATCACATTGTACTCACGTTTTTAAAAAAAAGTCACGAAAATACAGTCGCGAATGGCACGTTTTTCAGGAAATTAACAGTATTTTTGAGCACGAAAATACAGTCGCGAATGGCACGTTTTTCAGGAAAATAACAGCATTTTCGAGCACAAATAGTCAGATTTTAATAGCCACGAAAAATCGTGATTTTAGACATTTTTACAGTCGCGATTTGCGCTAATATGGTGCATTATTACAGTCACGAATTGCTAGGGCACAAACATTTTTCACAGACATAAGGCTAGAAAGACGCAGAAGCAAAAAGACTACTGCGCTTAGAGGGCACGAATCGTGCAACTAGTATTTTATTTTATTTTATTTATTCATTGCCAAAATACGCAGTTGTATTTATTCTATTTTATTAAAATGGAAATGCCCATAGAAAAATATTCTGGTCTAAATTTTCATACATGGAGAGTGAAAATACAAATGCAACTTATGAATAAAAATTTGTGGGGCATTGTAAACGGGAAAGAGACAACACCTACCGATGCATCGAAATTGTTAGAATGGCAAAGCAGAGATGATAGAGCGAAAGCTATTATTGGCCTTGCTCTCTCTGACTCTGAACTTCATCATGTAGACCTAGACAAATCATCGAAGGAAATTTGGGATACTCTAAATAAATTATTTGGAGCAAAAGCAGTCAATGCCAAATTTTCCCTGAAACTTCAGTTATATAGGTTCAAAATGGATGACGAAGTCTCTATGTCAAGCCACATCAATAATCTAAGGTCCTTGATCAGACAACTAGCAGAAGTGAAAGCTGCAATTGAGGACGAAGATGCCAAAGCTATCCTATTAAATAGTCTGTCTTCAAAATATAGCAATGTAGTTTTTACCCTCAGTCAAATTCAATCTCAATCTCTGGATGATATGATAGCAACTCTTCTAGCTGAGGAAAAACGAACTACAGAGGATGCAGAAGGTCATTCCCAGCAAGAAAGTGCATTCTATTCTAGAACCAGAAAATATCATAGAAGATCAGATAAGTCGGAGATTGAATGTCATTATTGTAAGAAAAGAGGTCACACAGCATGGGATTGTCGTGTTCGAGCCAATGATGTGCTCAAGGGTAAAGTCATATCAAATACAACCAATATAGCCATGGTTGAAGACCCACCAGATGCAGAAGGTAGTGAGGACAGTGATGAATACGCACTATAAAGATGCTCTAAACTTTGAAGGCAAGAAAGGATACAGGGTAGATGAAGCTCGGTATGGATGGTTGCTCAGATAGTTCGGGAGACTGTGGATCTTGGGAATTATACCCTCACGAGGGTCATGAGACAACTTGATGGAGCTTGTGGATGGCTCAGTATGGATGGTTGTCCAATAATTCGGGAGATTTGTGATTCGGGAGTTCGGGGAGGTGGAATCCGGGAACTCGGGAATTCAGCTCGGGAGCTACACCTTTACGAAGGTCATGAAGCAACTTGATGGAGCCCTACCCTATCATAGCATTGCTTTCAAAGTGAAAGTGTTTGAAGATAGCGTAGTTCTGTTTTGTTAGATTGTTTGTTTTTGAGTTATGTAGGGTAAGTCTTAAGAGGGGGTGTAGGAATAAATGAATAAGACTTCCCCTTTTATAATTGTTTTGTATGGTTATGCGGTTGTAACCGCTAACTAATTTTGTAACCGTCTTTGCATAATAAATACCCGGACACACAACCCATTTTACAGTGTGTATTCCGGTTTTCTCTTCAATCATTCTTTACACATTTATTTGGTTTATTCTCTCTCTCCGCAAATTCTAACACCAACGATTAGGCCATCTGTCTGCACCAAACCAGCTAATGTCAAGGACAAGTCTTCAAAGTGGTAGAGGAATTGTATATGTTGATCATAATCGAGTGGTAGCAATCATGTGCAGTGGCTACAAGTGAAGACAATTAGGACTTATTCCTAAATTTCTATTTCCAGTTTATTTTGTATCTGTGTGAAGTTTCTAAATTTTCCCTTGCTGTAATAATAATGTAGAGATCCAGACCACAGGTATTGTAGATGTTCTTGACAAGTGATGTAGAAGGGAAATCCTGCTACTTTTTAGTTGGTTCGGTAGATGTGTTCCCTGCCATGAAAGATGGTTGATGAGTTCCCATGGTTGGTTGATGGGTTCCCAATCTATGGTTGATTTGTTCCCATGAGAAGTTTTTTTGCAAGCTCCTATACGACACATATGTAAGTGTGATGATTTTGTGCAATCTCCAAAGTAGTACGTTTGTTTGTCAAGACCATGTACGACCTCCTCCATATAGTGGCATGCTGCTTAGTCAGAGACGGGGTGTTCTCCCATGTTTGAACAAAGGGGGACAATGTTAAGAAAATAGAGTTAGTACTCACATTTGTGAGACTATATATTTGTAAGGGTAGATATATTAATATGTAAGTGAACAATATATTGTGAGAATACTATATTTGTGAGTATGTGTATGTTGAGTTGTAATAACTACTCAACTTAAGACAGTACGAGAGATTAAAGGAGAGAGAAGTGTTGTTTGAAAGATTTGAGGGATTGTGTAGTTAGTTGTGATAAGTCAAGCTCCTTGTAAATAGGAGTACTTAAGGCTATAAATGTAATCATCAATTTAAATAATATGAAGAAGTTTATTGTGTTAATACTAATTAAAATCTCTACTAAGTTTGTCAGTTGGAGCTTAGGGGTTGGACATTTTAGTAGTCCAATGCAAGTTGGGGTTGTGAAGTTGAGTACAAATCCTGTGCCGCTTATGTAGGGAGCTCCTGTTTGGGTGGGACAAGTTGCATAATTTACAGGAAGCAATATAATTACAATGATAGGATAAGGTGTTGGAGTTACACCTACCACGCAGAAGACCGAAACAAATGCCTCGAGTGTGCCACAACTGCAAGTGTTTTATCCAGTGAATTTGAAGTTGCCAAAATATAGAGGTCAGAGGACACGACTGAACGTGTGGATAAGTGTGAATTGGCATGAAGAGAAAAGTGTGTCTTTGTCCAAAATGAAGGTAATTTTGTTTGCAACTACTCTATTGGATCGTGTGCATACTTGGTACATGAAGTTTGATCCTAATCAGACATTAGTGGACATTGATGCAATAAAAACAGTGTTCTTAAGAGAGTTCCATATGTCATAATTTGAACAAGAAAGCATTTCTGCATTGTAGGAGATCAAGCGAGAAATCAATGAAAGCATATAGACCTATGATGCATATTTCAAGACTTTGTTTTCTAAAATCTCTTATGAAATTCATCTTGTTCAGCATGCTCACTAGTTTGTGTGAGGGGGTTTTGCTACCACCATTTAGAAGGAAATTGGCAATGAAGAGTTTGATAGAGCCACAAGAACCACTGGATGCTACCCTTAGGATGGAACTCATAGTAAATTTTGATACGGGAATAAGTCCATTTTGGAGGCACAACTTTCCTCGATAGAGATGTAACTTCAGAAGTTGACATCAGCTAGCATTGCGCAAGAAACGCAAAAGGGTTTGTGGTGTAACAATTACAAGATGGGAGGCCACACAGAACAATTTCTCGAGAAATGGATCCATTTGACAAGTTTGGAGTGTGAAGTGTGTTCTGCCACGCTTGAAACGAGAAATTGTTTGTTGTTGCGAAGGGCCAAGCAAATTGAGTCATTTGTTCGTGCAAGATTTGCAAGGCAAACACCCATGCAATGCAAGTGGTTGACTTATTGATGAGATGAAGGAAATGAAAGCACAAGGATTAAGGAAAGCTTATGTGTCACCGAATCAAGCAAAGGATTTAGGTAAGGACGGTTTCATGGATGAGGACAAGGAAGCGGAAATCAGACTTGGTTATTTGTTATAAATGTGGGACCACTGACCATTACTGAAGAGAATGCCCAGAAAAAATACCACAAGGTGAAGCCACAAAACTACAGGAATGGTAATTGTGGCGTAAAATCAGCAAAGGCATCCTCTTGGGCACAAACTTTATAGAGGTTGAGGATGAGGACAGAGAGCAAATACAACCTCCAGAGAGGATCACTACCAAGAATATGTTGGGCGTAGTTATACAGAGAAAGGAAAAGCTAAAGTACAACATATGCAAGCAAAGAGGTTGGGTAATAATCCCATTTTTGCAGAGCAAAAGGCAAACATCACTGAAGGCTAAGAGGTGATGCAAGGCATGCAAGATGAGTTGAGGTCTACATGGGAATTTGGGGAATCAAGAAAGTGAGAAAACCGCATAGGACCAAGTCTAGAAGTGCAGGAGTTAGCCGAGTTCTTGCATTGCTAAAAATAGGGGAGCAAATACTTTGCTAAAGATGTGGCTTAAGCAAAGTATCAGGACCCCACAGGACCCAAGAAAATGCCCAAGGTATCAAAACCACTAGAGTTGAGATGTACCCAGGATGACAACAAATTGATTCCAAATGTACCTTATGATCAAGAATTATTAATTGATGCACAATTGAATGGATTTGAATTGAAAAAGATTTTAATCAATACAGGGTATGATGTGTATATATTGACAAAAAATGTGTGGGGTAAGGAAAGGAAAACTTACTTTAAACACTATAGCTGGCATGTTATATATGGCTAATAATACCATGTCCCAACCCATTGGGGTTTTACGTGATGTGGATATTGAAATCATGGACTTACCTTTCGTAGGGGATTTCAAAATGATTGGGAATGATAGCTATCCAGCACTGTTACGAAGACCCCGGTGTTATAATAACAAGGCAGATGTGTGGTTCAAACAAAAGGACATGAGTTTTGAGAATGGAGAACAAATGGTTGTAATCCAATTGAATGCACAACTTTGACTCATGTATGTGGAGAATGTAGAGGAAGATGAAGAGGAGTTAAACCTCTACAAGTTGATTGCGCAAGAAGAAAGATCAACTGGGACTAGGAAGAAGCTGAGTCTACAAGTTTGGCTTGCACAAGATGGCTGCAAGAACCTTATGACATCACGGGTCGCAGCTCCACATGAGTTCAGAGGTGCAGGCAGAAAATTCCGATAAGTGGGTTTGTGAAACAACATACAAAGACAACAAAAGGGTGGATCCGTAGGGTGGTCAATTAAATCGGCCTTAAAGTGCCAAGAAGTACAAGTATGCACTGGGAGGAAAAGGAACATGCGACGCAGGAAAAGAACATTGGCCGAAAATGGAGATTGTGGTAAAGGTAGTTACACAAGATCTCCTACCACTTCAGCCAAAACACAAAGAAAACTAGATTTTGATGTGATGGGTATGGATGCTTTGAAGTTTGAAGCAGATAGAAAGACTGGGCACACGGGCCATGGATAATGAAAAAAACAAGATGGCTCTAGTCAAAGAAGAGATGTCAAAAACTACCGGGAAAGATGGAGTTATGCAAAGACTTGGCTGAGGAAGTCCAAAATAGACTGCAGCTACCAAGGAAAAGATTAGTGGAAGGAAACAGAGAAAACTAGCAAGACCGACTGCCCTGAACAAGCAAAGGACAGTTGACAAAAGGAAGCCTACTATCGCACCTTGTAACGCATGCGTATCTCCATTGACCACACAGAAGCGGGTACCAAAATCATATGGTCTTCAGTAGTCCATCTACAAAGATAGGTGGATGAATATGGAGTACAGAAAACATTATTTTTGAAGCGGAGAATCATAAATAAGGCCAGTAACAAGAAATTGCCAGCCAGAAATATTTCTTGCTTTTTATGATAGTTGCAGTACTGTAATTTTCTTTAGGACATTTGCTTATATGCAAATAAGTGAGCTATGCCCCACGCATTTTTTTGTGTAAATATGTATGCAGAAACATGTAATCATATAAGGCAAAAAGATGTTTTGCGCACAAAAGCAATTTCACTGACAAGGTACAAAGGGAGTCCTACTTAGGTTGTAACCCCAGCGGAGTGAGTCAACCGGGACCTTATTAAGTTTTTTTTCATGCCAAATGCTTAAGTTTCTAGATTAAGTCGGTATGGATTTCTTGCACAAATTCAATCATGATGAGTACACATGATGTGAAGGGTGATCAAAGAAAAGCATGCAGCCAAGTAAAAGACCAAGTATAAATCAAGGACCAAGACAATATATACCAGAGTTAGAGTTGCAAGAAAGTTTAATCTTTGCACACGAGGGCGTAGCACAAAATTGGTGTTGGAAGAAGGAGAAGAAAAAAGCTAGCGAACAAAATGAAAATGAAACACCATGCACAAGGAGTAGTGACATCATGTCACCATTGAAGGATGTAAGAGGAGCTAGAGCGTAGATCCCAAAATATGGAGCGAAAACCCGGGAAAATGCAAGTGGAGGAAATCAAAGGTGGCGGAGTAAATGCATGAGGGACAAGAGGTGCATTGAAGAAGAAGGCCATTTGTAAACTATTTTCAAGGTTTTGAAGATTTGAGCAATTTGCGAAGGCACCGCAAAGAGAATTTGAGAGAGTCGTGGGTTGGAGAGATGGTGTCCCAGATTTCACCCTGAAATCTGAGACTACCCCATGTAAAAAAATTCGTACTTTTAAAATAACGGGTCGTTTTGTGTTTTTATTGCTAGAAGATGCTTGTATTGCGTCAAGATATTCCCAGTGAATCATAGGAGCCAATTTCGACAAATACCCAGATGCCGAAAATCGTTTTATCCCTTCGTCAAGTTTTGTCTGCGGGAAAATTTTATTTAATTATTTAGAGCCCCATTTGAAGTAAATTGTGCTCCAGTTTAGCCCTGTTGAAGTTTTGCATGTCAATATTCACATATACCAGTAGGGTTTTCACCAGAATGGATCCTGGGCTTTATCTGTGACTTCTGGCAACATTTTTCGTTTTTTTTTTTTTTTTTCTCATATTTTTCTCTGTGAAATTCCCCTAGGTCAATTCCTTTGCCAGTACAGTCTGTTTTCTTGCCTGGAGTATCTGGAGATCATCTACGGCCACCATGCCAAAAGGAATCAGCTTCAGAAGTCAATTTCTCTTTAAAAAGACGAAGTCATGCACAAAAGAGCCTCTTCTGGGCAAGTCACATTTTTGGGAATGGATGGATTTAAGCTACAATGGGATTTTTGGTCGCAACAGGCAGGTGGGATTTTTGTACCTGCCTTGCAGGGTACTTTTTCCCATGAAGGCAAAGTCACTTAAGTTACGATGGGAAAATTAGAGGCAGCAGGCAAAGAAGAATTTCTTACCTGCCTTGTAGGGTGAAAATTCCCATTATAAAATAAAGAAAAATCACTTAAGGCATTGATGGGAATTTCTTACCTGCTTTGCAGGGTAAAAATTCTCATTATGGAAGTCAAACAGATTTAAGTGGATGAAGGGATTTTTGGAGCTACCATGCAGGGTGAATAATCCCATCTAAGGTGACTTTTAAATATAGAAATCAGCCTTATTCAAAAGTGCGACCCTTTTGGAATTAAAGAATAACTTTAATTGCATTTATTAATAGTCTCCTTCCTAATTTTGGCACCCAGGTATGATGGAAAGTCAATGCATGATAAGAGGTCAAAGAAGACTGAAGGTAGAAGGCTAAAAATAAATTAAATTTATTTATTTAATGCAGCCTTGAAGCATGCTAAAAAGTGCGCCCCATTTGGTGAATAAATAATGCTTTTTGAAGCATTTATTAATAGTTTTTATTCCTAATTTTGGCGCCATGGAGAAATAGAAGGTCCATGCATGATGTGAAGTGAAAGAAGAGGGCTAAAAATAAATTAAATTAATTTATTTAATGGCAGCCATGAGCATGCAAATTTAGGCGCCCAAATTGAAGGAATAAGCATGTTATTTATTTAATTAATTGCCAGGAATAGGAGAGGCAATTATTAAATATAGAATGCTAAGAGTTATATAAGCATGGGCTGCCATAGTAAAGAAGTAATTAATTCTTTTAGCAGAGGAGTGCAGCCCGGACAGTTTTGGCGCCCAAAAGAGGAGGATTTTTGCATAAAGAAGTGTTTTTCATTGCCGAAAGCTTCAAAGTTTGGCGCCTAGGATTGGAGGAGCTTGTTTTATGCCTGTAATTATCTGCATATTGGTACAGGTGCCCAAGTGAAGTTGAAAATATTTATGCTTGCTTTGCATGCAAGCAAAGCCTCAAATTTTAGGGCAGCGGGCTTTATATGCAGATTTTTATGATAAAAATCAAGTGTTCATGTTCCGGTTGCCGTCTTTGTCTGAATTAATTGCAGGTATTCATTACAGGTGCTTATATAATTGAAAGGAGCTTAAATCAATGTCAGATACATTGAATATATCCTCCGAATCTGAAGAAATTCCCGATCTGCACTAATTGTAAAGAATTCCGGCCGAATAAAAAGAAAAAGAATTGCTCAGACAAAGATTGCTCCAACTATGGCAAAGCGGGATGAACGAGAAGGCTCAGCGGAATCATGCATTACTTCTAGATTTGTCGATATCGGTGATACGGATCTAGGCCCATAACCTCTTTTCGAGTTGATTGACAAATCCAAAGCGAAATACATCTCTCATGCGGGCGATCGAGAGCAACGGAATCATTTGAGCTTCAACATTCCCATTCACACTCGCCTTTCAGAGTTCGTCATGGAGTGTGCAAGGTCGTACCATCCACTATCCGGATCAATGGGATGCTTTGCCGAAAAGACAATAATTGGCCGACACCCGATTTTCAATTATTGTCGAAGATTTCAACACGACGGTGGTGACTACCATCAAGACATGCTAGCTTACGATAAGTGGCAAAGCTAACGCTCACAACTTCCACTCATGGATGTATGCCTTCATCAGGACCATTGAGATCAACAAAGCAGATTCTATAATCAATTGGTTGGAGATCATCAGTGACAACATCGGTGAGCAGCTCCGGAGTGTGAGGCGGACTTACAGCTTCAAGATGACTTCATATTTGGTATATGCAGCAGCCTCGCAGGGTATCTTCTCCAAGCTGGATAGACAGGCGTACTCTCAAAGGATCCTATTTTTGAGTGTTATCCGCAGCTTATTGTGCCTGCATGCAATAAAGATTACAAGGTGGTCAACAATGGATTCTTCTACGGATTCATTTGTAGGCTGAACAGTGATCTGAAGACCAACAGGGTAAGCAAGGAAGCTTGGGAAGCTGTATCCCAACATGGTTGTATCTTCATCCAGTTCGTTGACTTCACATACATCAGGGCAACCGGCTTTTCAGGGGAACCAGTCAAACTGCCCAGATATCCAAGCGACAGATTGATCATCATGGAATTATGCAGACAACTCGTGGAGATGCATGACCTACAGTCGAAACGGCACAAGTCTACAGGCTTCTTTCCGATCACAATGGGCTATTACAGCTGCGCAGCATTCACAAAGCCAGAGGAATTGAAGCGGAGATGTTCGTTGAGTATGAGCATGAGTTCTTCCCAGCACGGTTGAACTTCGATCCATATGGGATAGCAAGAAAGACAATCTCCTAGGAATACGCACATGTGCCTTCGTTAGAAGATTTTTGGATGAAGTGCAGAAGCGAGTACGAAGTTAGGAAGAAAGACTTCAGCAGGTTATCAATGTGACAAGTGTTTGATTATGGATTAGCACGGATACCTGTGGATCTTATAGACGATGGGCCTGTGTTACTTGACACATACCATCAGATGGGAGGGGATAGAGCTGCACTTCAGGAGAACATTGGTGGCTGCCACACAATCGAGGAGAGGTCTGCCGTTGTTCTGGTCAACACTTTGAATTGGTTGTTGACAAAGGGGTATTGCCTTGATGAAGCTTTGATGAATCAGATCACAGAAACCTCAACACAGGAGATTCCATCAAAAGGAAGCACAAGGGAGAAAGCAGCAGAAGACCTGAAAAGCTTAAAGTGCACAAGAAGTCTCATTCAAGGGAAAAGGTCACTTCTACGGCTATGGTGCTAGTTCCGACTTCTCCAACGATCAAGTACTTCACCAAATTTTGCACCTCAGCAAGATACTGTCGTTCCTCCGTTGAATCTGGCAACATTTGTGTTTTCTCCTCACCACTCGATATGCACCTCTTCCTGAAGAAACGCTAAAGTTGCGGATGGCAAAATTTGTAAGCAGCATTCTTGTGTTCCGACTTTGTCTTAAACCCCGATAGCTATTTGAAGCAGAGGAATAGAAAGGAGCATATTTCCGGATAACTTTGTGTCAACGGTGCATTTTGTTTCTAACTTTCTATTTTAGATCTATTCATAAACTTTGCGTTATTCTAGATCTAGATCTGAAAGTTCCATTTGCTTATAATTTTGTATGTTAATATCTATCTATTCTATTTATGTGCATGCAATCAACTCTGTAATCTATTGATTGGGTTGCAGTCTTCCCTCTTTCTTTCCTGTTTTGTTATTTTCTTCTTCATTAGATATTTCTTTTCTTTAACAATTGCTTAATTGCTGCAAAACTATACAGCTATGGTTCATGAGATGCATGGTTAAAGTAATACCCACAAATAGATACTAGCATATTTAACTGACAAATCTTACACAGGAGCCTCACTGGGAAATGAGGGAGATTTATCTCATGACTACCTAGGTTTTCAGCTATGCAGAAAATCTAGCCAACAAGAGGAGAAAAGTCGGGATTAGTTGATTCAAGCCGAAATTTGGGGATACAAATGCCTATAAGCAATAGATTACATTTTGAGGGGACTAGAGAAGAACAAATCGGGCCAAAAAAGTGGACACCGTGGAAATTGAAAACAATTCGGAGGACAAAGACTGCGAGAATAGTAGAAGAAACACGAAGAGAAGGTGACCCCTTTGTCTTGCAAGAAGACCACATGAAGTCAGTAAGATTGATAGAAGAAATTAGGAAAAAGAGACAACGATAAGAGAAAAGGTCCAAGCGAAGAGGAGGAAAGGGTCATGAAAAGACACCAGCTTGAACCTCAAAGGAAATGAGGAAAAGACAATGGGAGGAAGATGATAGCATTCCTCATGATATACCCAAATACAGCTCCAGCAGGAGACCTATTGAAACTAAGATGGAGTGTTGTACGACAATGGAGTATGACCATAGATTTTACTAGCTACAAAAGAAAATTAAAGAGTTAAACAGGAGATTGCAGCAAGGGAGCACAATGCAAGAATATTTGCGGGACTCGGGGGTGAAAATTTGAACCAACTTCCTTATTTTGAAACCCTAGCAATTTGATAAGATTATGTCAATCAAGGATGCATAAAAGCATAATGTACATAGATGGAAGGGCAAACCCCTTGACTATGGAGTTGTTAGCAAGAGTTGAGACTTTTCAAATGAAGGTGAAGATTTGACTAAGCCATTCGCCATAAAAATATGCGCGATGCAACTCTCAAATTTATGAAATTCGACCACGAAAAGGAAAACCACCAAGGTACAATCAATTAAATGAAATCTTGAGAGAGTTAGGGCCATCAATGAAGATTGGGCAACAGATAATAATCGATTGAGAAAGGTTGCATGGACGCCAATGACTATCAGTAGGAGAGGAACATCCGACACAAAGAACTCGGGAAGAACCAAGGCAAGGCCACACCAAACCGAGGGAAACAATCTAAGGCATCTAGAGATCCCTATGTAACGAACCTTGAAGTATCTCGAGTTTGATGGGGAAGAGACAATGGAATAGACCACACAAGAAGAGGAAAAAACTAAAGAGGAATCGGGCGCGCAAAACAGATGCGAAAGAGAGGTCGGAGGAACTTGAAGATGGAAAAGTGTATGCTATGGAAGAGACAACCTCATAAAAAAGGAAAGAAGTCAAAGGGAAAAAAGACACTAAATCATCAAATGATAAGGAGGTGAAAAAGTTTTAAGAGATTGAAAGGCATGGTGGATGGGTGCCTTGGATTGATGAGGAAGCACGATCAAGAAGATCTTGCATTCGAGATAGATAACATTGCATTAAGAACCGCCAGGAGAAGGATGCAGATAGCATCTTTGCTTGAAGTTTGGGAAGGGGATCAAGAATTTGTAACTCGAAGAGATTAAGTATTGAGCATCTACAGTTGATGACGGGAAAAGCAACAACTAATTTAGTGGATGGATATGAATAAAGGGACAATGAGGTTGATGAATAATACCTCACAGACTCGGAGATAGAAAAGGGAAGACATGTATATAGGCCAATGCAAAAATACAAGAGATGGACAAACAAGTTGTAATGTCCCCTTTTTTTGAATTAATCCAAAATAAAGGATTCTTTGCCTTTCCACTTTCCGAAGGCAAGCCATGGATGAGAAAGGGAAGATCGTGGATTATATTTCAGTTTTTGTCATTCATATTTATGCTTCTATCTTTGTAATTCCCATTATAAGGGGTCGGTTGGGTTTGGTGCATTTTAAAAGCCAATTAAAGGATTAAACATGCTTATATGGGCCAGCCTTTCCTTTTTGGGCTTTGGCGCCAAGTTAACGGTATAAAAGAAAATTAGAGACCTCATTTGGAGCATTCACTTTGGTGCATTTATTCTAATTGGACTTGTGGGCTGATTGCTCATTGTTCTTCCACTCTTGGGCGCAAATCCAAGTGTGTGGCATCTTCCAAGGATGGAAACCCTTCTTGTGGTGGTTGGAGGACGAAAACCCTCCTTCCTTGGTTGGAGTGAAGACATATTGAAGACCTTTCTGCAGATTTGGGTTTTGGAGGATCAAAGAAGTCATCTACAGACATTTGCATGCATTTTAGAGCCATTCCTAGTTGGAGTGACTAGGTTTTGAAGGTATTTGGGTGCTTTCGAGGGAGCAAGTTGCAAGTTTGATTTCATATTCTAATTCGGCATAATTTATAAGGCCAGAATCTCCGTTTTGGTGAATTTTGGCAAAGGTTTACTAATTTTTCTAGCCCTCGGTTCTGGCTAGTCTTTTGTTCTAAATAATTAATTCCAGCTGTGAAATCAGATATTCCTTCAATCTTTTGATGTATTTATGATTTATAAATATTGTCATTGCTAGATTAATTGTTTCATGGCATTATTCATTGATTTGCATAGTGAAAAGTGGACTTGAATTCCTTAGACAGTTCGCTGCCCTTGGAGATTGTTGATTTTAGATTGGTTTTCAGTTATTATCAATTTGTTGTGTGTTTAATTAAAGGTGTTTCAAGATCAGATCTGTTCGGGACAGCCAGTTAACCCCTTTTCTCCATTTTTAGTCCAAGTGATATTACGGTGGTATCGGACCACGGATCCTCAAAGGCCTAGGGTTTCAATGGATAGATTGATGAAGGTGCAAGAAAGACTAGTAGATACCTTGGACTCTCTTGCTTCCACCATGCAAAACCTACAAAGAGGAAGGACATTCAAGGAAGAGCCTAGGACTTCAAAGGTCAACAAGGTGGCAACTAGCTTTGAGCAATATCTGAAGATCCCTTCCTATGCTGCCCTTATTTTTTCTGATTGATTTGGGGCTTGGATCCTTGCTTACAACATTAGATAATAACAATAAAGCATATATATGAAAGAGTAGATAGATAACACAGTATGGAACCCAAAATAATGCTTTTCCAATATTAGACAAGAGGGTTTTACCTATGTTGCCAGGAAACGGAAACTTGAACGGCACGTACGAATGCGGGTATGAAACACGGAAATGTCAATTTTCAAAAACCTCAGTGTACAAAACGTTACGGAAAACGTCCCGTGTCATACAATATATATATATATATATATATATATATATATATATATATTATACTCATTTTACATGTATATGCATAGTACTCGTTTTATAATTGTACTCCATGGACCATAAAAGATAATTGATACATTAGACATTAAACTCTAAATTTAAAAAGTAGCCTATCTTAATTACTTTTTAAATAACAATATAACTTTTTTATATACATAGAACTCCTAAACTAAGACTTAAATTACATGACATTTAAATAATATAAACAAATAGAAAGTTAATGAATTTTAATACTAATATGAAACCTCGACTGCTCTCTATGGCACAAAAATTATTCCTTCTTTTGTCGTGCCCTAGCATATTCTAGTCTGCACAGAAAAACTTTAATGAACTCGCATTTTTCTGCACCAACGACCTCCCTCAAATCATGATTTCATTTTCCTTCAAATCGTGTGCCTTAGCAAGAATTTCTGCCTCTGCAAATCATCACGACCTCTTCTATTCTCCTGTCGAGAGGGCAAATACAAAAGAGACATCTTTTTCCACAATTGTGAGGGCATTTTCAAACGATTTTTTATCAATCACGACCAGGGCACGTTTCTATGGCTTTTCCCTGCGTTTCACGCTTCGAAACATTTTAGGCCTGAAACGTGACCCCCTGGCGTTTCTAGCTTCACGGGTTTCTGATAAGAATCAAAACTGATATGTTGTTGGTTTGTTTATGACAGCCAATGATTACAATGCAATTTTAATATTATTATCTCAAATAAAGAACAATGGCATACCCGGAAATTAGGAGAAACCCCTTACAAACAGAAATCTGCTTTGATGCCCTAGTCGTCCCTCTTGGAGAAAAGCATACGTTGTCTTAGAACCCTCAGACAAACCCACACACTGCTGTCCACACACTTCTGCCCTAGATGTCTCCTTTTGGGGCTGTATTCTTCCCCCAAATCGATCCACAAGCTGCTCTCCAATGCTGTCCCAAAACTGATATAAAAATCTCTGAAAACCTGATTGTAGAATACCTTTCACACCCTTGCAATCACTGAATATGAATGCCCTTCATATCCGGAGGTTTCCGTCCCCAAATACAAGTATCCAATAGAGGGTTTCCGTCCCCTATGGCTGAACTGAAAGAGGGTTTCCGTCCTCAACCAGTTTCATCTGAAGCGCTGCTCCAAATTTGCAAAATCTGTTTTTTTAAGAAATGACATAATACCCGTATGAAATGAAAGAGAAAAATATATAGATTCCAACGAACCAACCCTGGACTCCAAATTCCTCTTAAATCTCATTTTATGAACTTTTAGGTCTCCAATATGGGTCACCCCCTTTGGGAAAAATAGTCTTTTATTTCACTTTTAATATTTGCACTTTATTTTAATAAAGTCACTTCGACTTTATTAAGTCACTTTAATATTATAAAGTCACTTTATAAAATAAAGTTATTTTAATAAAGTCACTTTCATAATAAAAAACAAAGTGAGCTAAAGTGACTAAACCCATGTATTTTCCGCAAAGCATTCCCTTACCATCTCCATTAGCCTACGGGAATGCGGTAATAGGCTAATTTGAATAACCGAGTGATCTCTTAGGAAGAGAGGGACATTACAATATCAAACCCTTCCTGAGGATATTCGTGATGCCCTATCATTTTTCAAGTTTGTGAGATGGAGAAAAGATAGAGTGGGCATTGGAACTTGGCCCCAACCACCCCGAGCCATGCACAAGGGTCATGGGAAAAATATTCGTACCCTAGTGAAAAAGAGTCCCATCTTGTTGACAAAGTAAGGAGAGGCTACGGAGTTTGTTGGAGAAGGGATCAAACCCCAAGTTCGTTAGAAGAGGATGGGCATGCCTATTGCCCTAAGAACAAGAAAGTGGATGGTATATTGCAGCAGCTGGTTATTGAGAGGGAGCAGCCCTTGGGAGGATTAGAAACCTCCAACCCTCTTGCCAAGGTTGATCTCTTGATTGGTTTTCCTAACAACACCTTAGTGACACGAGGGTTTGATGAAATTGTGAAACGAAGCCAAGGAAGGAGAAGGAGCACAATGAGCATACAACTCAAGATCCGCATCTTGAAGGAAAGGGAGCCATAAAGGATAAAGATTCAGCCCTTACTCCCATTCTTATTCCGGATATTCCGCATCATGAGGTAATTGTGGATCATTGTTTGATTAATGATGATGATATTTTTGCATGTGATGAATTCAAAGGTGAAAGAAGGGGTTGTGAACAAGAAGAGGAAGCGAAAGGGATGGATGGAACCCACTTCCCAAGTGGAAATGATAACAATCAGCTTGTTGGTCTGTTTATGACAGCAGACAATAAAGAGCCCAAAGGTGAAGAATTAGACCTTGGTAAGAGCTATGAAGACCTTTCAAACACACATGAACAAGGTATGAAGGTAGTACACCCTTGCAAGCAATTTCAGGTCATGCATGCATCAAAACAAAGGTCACTTTAGGCTCAAGGACTGAAATTGGATTGATAAGAGATAACCTTCTTTCCAAGGCCAGCCATATGCAAATTAAGGTAGCTACTTCCTCTTTCCATTTGGTTTATAATCCATCTGATATGATTGTGTTTGAGGAGAGAAATAGGGGTCACAATCATATTTGTATTGATGGTACTTCAACAAGTTTTTTATGGTCAAGGAGATGGAAGGAAACTCCCCATAAAGGACAAAATGAGGTGTCTGGTTTGTTCCTAACAATAGTCAAAAGGAGGTTGTTTGATGGAAATCACAGGCCTACAAAAGCTCAAGAGAATGGGGAAATTGTCAAGCAAGAACCAAGCAAAGAAGAAGGTAAAAGACTTTTGGTTGTTAGTGATATTCCATTGCTTTCTAATGGTTGCATGTGGCAAGATATTAAATGATCTTGGAAGCATAAGCAAAAGGATGAAAAAAAGCATGAGGAGCAAGAGTGAAGAAAATGATGGAAAGATGCCAAGCAAGTCTCAAGGGATAAAGGGAATTGAACATATCGGGGATGTCCAAAGGTATGAAGGTGTTCTAAAATTATTGTTTTCTGCTACTCCAATTCAGTTTTGTTGTCTTGAGCCATTTGGTAACAATATGACATTATTGAGGCTCCTTTGCAAACCATGGCAAGTGGCTATGCATGTGGATCAACAAGCTAAAAATGGGGTTATAAGTGGAGAAAATCTGAACACAAAAGGAAAGATGAAGTGGATCTTCCAAGGGACGATGTTATGAGGTGCACATATGAGACAAGGGCATTTCCGGGTGTCCATGGCCTCTTTCAATCTGCTGTAAATTTCAGATCAGCAGCCTATGGTAATCCACATGATATTGTATTTGATCATGTTAAAATTCTATTTCATTATTATTTATCATGGCCATGCTTGGGTGATCATATCTATGCTAATGAGAGGCGAGGTTCGGAGAAGGCTCTTTGCCAAGGGCTCACTATACATCTTCCAAGCAATGAAGTGGTTTTTATGACAGCCCAAGGTACACACACATTTCAGATCTTTTGTTTCCTTCTTTATCATCTTGTTGGGTTGATCATCACAAACTCTTTGTCACGAGTTTGGACTTCAAGATAGGGATTGCCTTGCATATGATGATTGAGAGAAGAAGAGGGATGATGAAGAGTTACATAGATTGCTTGCATCCTTGGAATCCGGGTAAACCCTTGAGGCTCAAAGAAGGTAAAGGTTTCAGTTTTGATTTTTCCTCTTGCTTATGGAAAGGAAGGAATTTGATGAGGAAAATGCTAGCATGACATGTTTAAGGCAACATAAGAATTTTGATTTTCTTTTCTATAAATTGCTAACCCATGGTTCCATGAATGAACCAAAAGAAATATGGGAAAAGGGAAGCACTTATGATGAAATCAGAATTCATAGGAGTGTTAAGAAGGCTGATTTTATTAAGTTTAAGGCCAAGATGTCTATTGATTTCAATTGTAGGCCTGTTGTTCCTAGTTTTTCAGCATATATAAATCAAGTTTCAGTCCCTTCATTACTCATGGAGTTGCCATTCTTCGTAAGATTTCAGTCTGGTAGTTGTTATGCCATGATTATAAGACTGAGATTGCCAAAATCAGGTTTGGGGCTTCCATTAACAGCCATGAACAGCAGTACATTTCCATTTTTGAAGGGCATTCCGTCATGGAAT
Source organism: Taxus wallichiana var. yunnanensis (assembly GCA_018340775.1). Taxonomy (NCBI): domain Eukaryota; kingdom Viridiplantae; phylum Streptophyta; class Pinopsida; order Cupressales; family Taxaceae; genus Taxus; species Taxus wallichiana. Next base: position 105,385,629 of record CM031242.1, read on the forward strand.
GTTGGGGCAAAAAGATCTCAGCTGAAAGGAGGAAAGAAAACAGATTACGATGTGTTATTTTCAGACTTGAACATTTTGATTTTTGAAGGAAAAATGCAAAATTACAGTTGTTTTTGGGACAGCATCACTGAAGTGTTGGGAAGCCATCATTTGGACAGAAATAATGAGTTGGTGGCAAGCAAAGGAAGGGAGCTAGCTATCACGTCCCTAATGTATGATGAGGAGAGTTTAAAAGTGTTGTTAAACACTCTTGTTTTCTTTTATATGTTTGCTTCATGTGCAGGTACGTCAAAGAAGAAGTGGAGGCGACTCATTTGGGATCCAGGTACTTACAATTGCTTGAGGACAAGCAATTTCAGGAAGGGAGGACTGTAATGTCCCCTTTTTTGGAATTAATCCAAAATAAAGGATTCCTTGCCTTTCCACTTTCCGAAGGCAAGCCATGGATGAGCAAGGGAAGATCGTGGATTATATTTTGTTTTCGTCATTCATACTTATGCTTTTATCTTTGTAATTCCCATAATAAGGGGTCGGCTAGGTTTGGTGCATTTTAAAAGCCAATTAAAAGATTAAACATGCTTATATGGGTCGGCCTTTCCTTTTGGGGCTTTGGCGCCAAGTTAAGGGTATAAAAGAAGATTAGAGACCTCATTTGGAGCATTCACTTTTGGCACATTTATTCTAATTGGACTTGTGGGCTGATTGCTCATTGTTCTTCCACTCTTGGGCAGAAATCCAAGTGTGTGGCATCTTCCAAGAAGGACGAAAACCCTTCTTGTGGTTGGTTGGGGGACAAAACCCTCCTTCCTTGGTTGGAGTGAAGACATATTGAAGACCTTTCTGCAGATTTGGGTTTTGGAGGATCAAAGAAGTCATCTACAGACATTTGCATGCATTTTAGAGCCATTCCTAGTTGGAGTGACTAGGGTTTGAGGGTATTTGGGTGCCTTCTAGGGCACAAGTTGCAAGTTTGATTTCATATTCTGATTCGGCATAATTTATAAGGCCGGAATCTCCATTTTGGTGAATTTTGGCAAAGGTTTACTATTTTTCCTAGCCCTCGGTTTTGGCTAGTCTACTGTTGTTCTAAATAATTAATTCCATCTGTGAAATCAGATATTCCTTCAATCTTTTGATGTATTTATGATTTATAAATATTTTCGTGGCTAGATTAATTGTTTTGTGGCATTATTCATTGATTTGCATAGTGAAAAGTGGACTTGAATTCCTTAGACAGTTCGCTGCCCTTGGAGATTGCTGATTTTTGATTGGTTTTCAGTTATTATCAGTTTGTTGTGTGATTAATTAAAGGTCTTTCAAGATCAAATCTGTTCGGGACAGCCAGTTAACCCCTTTCCTCCATTTCTAGTCCCAAAAGGGATATTAGACAAGTCGAAGAGTATTGTGCAAGGATTGTTAAGAAGAGACCGAGAATTTTTAAAGGAGAAAATTTGGAAAGGCTAGGACCAATGGTTAAGTTAGGGCTAGCCATGATAGGATCTTGAAGTATCCCCTACCTGAGCCACCCTCTGAATATGAAGACAAGCATTGGAGAAGGTGAAGAGAGAGACTACGTAAGAACCGGATAGTTAGCATTTCCCATAAGGGATATAAATTTGATAATTGCTTGATTGAAATGCAGGGATGAATTCATCAACGTAAGATTGAAGAATGAGTAGGTGGCTTTAGAAAAAGCAAGAGGTGATAATAATGACAGCACAAAAAGTTGTGAGAGGAATCGTGTAAGAAGAATGAAAAGTTGAACAACAAAGTAGAAGAATTGGAAACACTTTTTGATCACTTTGAAAAGAGAGCTAAACAAGGAGTGCAAGAAGTTCATGAATGGGTATTGCAGCAAAGAAAATAATGGAGGATTTTGGATCGCAAAACTGAGGGATTGAAGGCAGCATAGCAAGTTCTCAAAGCAGTTGAAGAGATGAAGACTATGACTAAAGATGCTTGAGAAGTTCACAAGCAGTGGGAAGATTTTGCGAATGAAGTAACGGAGAATGTCCTAGAGGTTTTAGTGCCACATGAAGGAGAGCAACACGTCGAATGGGACTAGTAGAAAAATCGCTTGTCTAAAGAAAAACAAGATATTAAGTATGGGGAGATGTTGATCAGGGAGAAGTACCTTCTTGCGGTTAGGTAACCAAGACAAGCAAGTGAGACGTGCATGTTCACATGAATTAGTCTCAAGACAAGCAAGCTTTAATTAACTATGCAAGAATATGCTAAGAATATCCCCTACCCGTGAAATGAACGGGCTACTCAAGAGAGGACACGTGGCACGTAAGAAATGGACCAAAAAGCAGATGATCTAGGATAACACGACTGGCCTAAGGAAGAAGGGAGGTTTTGGAACTCCAAAGATGTGTGCCAACTCATCAACAACCAAGAAACCTAGAAGGATCCAAACAAGTAATCAAGTGAATACTCACATGAAAACTGGCTCCTTTATTCTTACTTTTATAACTATTTATAAAGATTCTAATCTTTTTGTAGCTTTTAATTCTTGATATACTGTCATAAGGGTTTGGAGAGACTTGTAATCTTAAGTCTAAGATTTTCATGGATGTATGAGTGTAAATTGCGCACATTAGTGCCTACTTCTTGTAATTTGTATCATTCTTTGTGAAGATTAATGAAAAATACATGTTTTTGTGTATATTGGATTGATCTTTGTGTGTTCTAAGCATGAGTTGTGTTAGATTTTATGTTTGGAAGGATGATTGTACATATATTGTGTGTTGATGTTGAAGCTAGGGTTTGATACATTAAATGCATGTGTAAATGCCATACATTTGTCTAGTTCTTGTGTCACTCTCCTATAATGAGGGATCTTGGACTGCTTTACTACACTTTGGGTGAGACACTCATACGCAAACACAAATTAAAGTGCAGTGCAGACAGAGTTCTTTGTGCTTAAATGTGCATAAGGGTTTGATCTACGCAATTATCCTTAAGAGTGCACAAAGGTCTAAACTAGGCTAACAAGTAGGTATAGCCACAAAAAGTAAAAGAAAAGGTAAAATATATGTTGTTAAGCCCATCATATGCCCTCCCCCAAGAATTAACAAGAAAGTAGCTCTCCTCCCTCTCCAGCATGTTGTTTTGATGCCTGTCATCAACTCCAATAAATCAGTTTCAGGCATTTGCAGGAACTTGTATTGCCATCTTCAATCAAATCAAGCAAGCAACACTCGAGTGCAGATTAATCTCTCAATTGTGATGAATTGAGGGAAGAGAAATAAGGTCAGATCACACATTATATATAAGAGCAAGTGTGAAGGCAAACAAACATCAAAATCTTCCAACTCCAAAATGCTTCAGGTATATCAGAGGAAAAAGAGGTCTAAGAAATCAGCTCCCAAGAGGCCAGCGAGAATGAAGAATGAATCTCCCAACCAATAAACTATTGAAATTGATGATGATGAAATCACCGACATACTTGTAGTCAACAATGACCTGCCTCACCATCAACTGCAGCAAAACTTTAACACTCCAAAGAACCTCAATCTTACCCAGGTAACATCTTCTACTTTTGTGATGAACAATAGATCTAGGTCCCTTATCCCTCCTCTATATCACAAGACACAATTGCTTCTCAAGGCACAACATCAGCCACAATTAATGATTCTAAGTTTATATAAAAGAATTTCGTGCGAGTTCAGGCCCACTTCTAATAAGGACAGCATGTATAGTGGTCAGAGCGTTGCTGTTATTAATTCTAGATACATCTTTAGTTTGTTTATGACCATAAGTAAAACGTACAGTGTAAAAAGTCTCTAAAAAGCCATATAAATATCTATGCCAAATATAGCAGAATTAGTGGTAAATATAGTAAGAATGTGACAGAGATGTCGATAGAAGACTCAAAATTAAAGCTCATGAAAAACCCCCTAATCTGATTTAATTTGTCCCTCTTATGATCTGTCTTGGATGACCTGATTTTGTTACTAAAGTATCCTTTTTGCACCCTCTCACTTTTATGTCTATAATATTTACGCTTTGTCAATAGAAAATATCCGAGAATTAAAGAGTCCCTTTTTTTGAAAATTTTGAAGTTTTATGCATTTTATTAAATTGTTGAGTTTGTCACAAAGTATGGATGTCATGTCCCCAATCTCACCTTGCAGAGTATAACCCCATTCTGAGTTTGGTAAGCACTGTGTGCGCAACATAAAGGTGTGTGTTCTGATATCTAAATCTGATTACAAGACTTATGAAGCAATAAATACTTATTGCTTCTGGGTGATGACAGAAAAATTAAGTCATTGAACACAAAATGCAATAGAGGCAAGCAAAACCAACTAAAGACATTGAGCTATTGTTCATTGTTGCACCATTGTGCAGATGGCACATCAAAACAATTACCAACAATCTAAGCAATCCAAAAATTTTGGTGTTTAGGCTCTGAAAGTTGTTTCTTCATTAAATTTACAACATACTATTCACTAGTATCATTTTTTCAAGATGAAAGGAAAGTCCTGGAGCTGCTCCTTGGACAACTTGTAGCCTTCAACTAGTTTCATTTCTTGCTTCATTATTATATTTCCTTATAATTACATCCATTTCAAAAGGATAGGCGTACTGATTCTTCTTCTCATGATTAGAACCCAGAGGATATTATATCATGGCAGTAATTACATTCAAAAAGTTTGGAAAAATTGGACACAAACTGCTAACATCTGTCATATGGTAAACCACTCTCACTTGGGCCTCCCAATTGATTCTACCATAGAACCCAAGAGTTTGCAATAGCTCCCCACTTCCCCTTCTTGATGTTCTGGAGAAACAAATTGCAAAATAACCAGGAACATAGAGCTGTCCTTTTCCACCCAAATCTTTGGTCTTAGGAATATTTTTTCCTTCTCTGAACCTTCCAATCCCACACTGAGGACAGCTAGTGCATTCAACTTCTCAAATTAGGGTATATGATTGGATAGTGACACCTGATGCTTTTAGCATCCTTGAAGTGATCTCATTGTTTCTAAGGGATAAAAACGATGGGGTCAGTCAATAGCTTCACATTTCCTTCTACCACATTTTGCTCAAAAGGGTTGAAGGGAGATGGGTATATCAAGTTGTCTACAAGGGCCAACTTGATCCCAGATGAAGGATCCCTAGGAGAGCTGTCGACTCCAACTATCACCAATGTATGTTCCATACTAGATCTAACCAGCTACCCACCCTACTTTCTCTCGTTTTTGATGGTCAATCCTTGTCTCGATAGAGTTTATCAGTGGCTTGTTCCAATTGTTTTCCCATTTTTGAGAAACAATTGAGCAACCAATTCAAGTAAAAATACCATTGTTAATTCCTAGACAATAAGATATCCAACCCCTAATCACAACAATCCAATGGCAAGAGCAGATCTCTACTGACTGAGCTATATCTCGATGGCTGAGCCAAATGGAGCAGTCAACAAATCATCATCTCCTCCTACATGGCACATGAGCACAGATGCAGATGCCTACTTGAGCACAAATACAGGAGACACCTACTTTGGCACAAATACAAGGACACTTGCATGGAGTGTGTAATGATTTTCCCAATACCATGCAGGCATGCTTGTGGCCACTAATGGACTATGTGCTGACTTACCTAACATGGCCACATGGTTGGACCATTGTTGGTTGTATAGTTTACATACTCAGCAAGTCTGTGAGTAATCGCTGAAATTTAAACTGGGTGAGTTTTTTTGACTTATACTTGCGAGTCTGCCAGTCCCGAGTTTTGGTGAGTTTTCTGAGAGTACTCGCCAATACTCGCAGTGAGTACTCGCCAATACTCATTTGATACAATTTGTAACTATATTTTATATTAAATTTATGTTTATTTAACAAAATTTAAGTATTTTTAAGTTGCTGAGTCAAATGTTTTCGGTTTGCCAAGCATTTGTTGAGTGTGACTGTGCGAACTATGGTTGGTTGCATGGATTGTCCATAGAAAACACAATGCAGGTATAATAGGGCAGGGATTCTCTCATTTATTGTTTCTTCCTAAGGTACATGTGAAAGTATCTTCAGTCTTTGAGATCATAATTGAGTCCGGTATTGTTCCCTATGGTCTGCCAGTGGGAACACTCAGTGATAGGGGGCGATCCAATTTTGAAGAGAAATGAACAAATAAACTTGTACGGCGGAAGTAATACTAAAAAAATCTGATTAAAACCAAATAAGAAAAATGGCACACATAAGATTGCACAATACACAAGATTTCACAGGGAAAACCTAGGACAGTGACATTCTTCTTTATTGCATTAACTCAACCGTTTACTGTAAAATAACATACTTCAAAATTCTGACTTATCCTAATGCATGTGCAAGGATATGTAGGCACATCAGTAGGTAACATATACATTAGGATGGGTATTACCTAACTTACAATATGATGGGTACCAAAACCATGGGCCAAGAAGACCACCCATAATGGTTCCCATAAAACCACTCATATAATACTACGGGTATGTAAAAAACCATTGAAAAAATCTAATCACGCCCGTTCTCTCTAGGAATAAATTCTTGGGGCTAGCCCCAAAACCCCCAGCTAGGGTAATACCCCACTAAAAGTGTTGGACTATACATCGTACCTTGCTTTACAATCTATAACGGGGTAAATCATGCGAAAATACAACACGTTCCAACAATTTCAAATCCCACCGCCTTGCATTTTACATGTAAGTTTCAGTAAATGACTAATTGTTGGTCACAATAGTGATCTAAGCATTTTGCATCGGCATTTCACCAAGAACACGAGAACTCATTTCCATCACCTATGTTAAAGATGGTGGATGTCACCAATCATCCCAGAAATGCAAAGGCATCCTAGGGACAACTTGAGGATGTTGTTCCTTGCTCGGGGACATTTCCCTAAATACCCAACATATGGGGACTCCAAATCACCCACTCAATCCATTGGGGTCACCTCCTTCACATTAAAGCTTTTTAAAAGCACTTATTTCCTTTTGTTTTATTGGCCAATCACATACATTGATTTTCATGTCCAAAACATGGAGAGAAACGGATGGTAGGGCTTCAAGATATACGATATACATAAATCTGAATGCCTATACAAATTGTTAGAGATTTGATGATTACCATTGCATGTAATTATGCAAGTATTAACTAAAGAATATCCAAGGACAGGTTCAACAGGATGTGCCTAGCGGTTGAGATATAATGTCACCATGCATACGACCTGTACAAGTCCCAAAGTGGGATTAGTTCCATGTATGTATGAAAAGAAAAGTTTGACTCTAGAGTTTAAGACATTTCCATCAAGAAAAGGCCACCAACTGAGATAGTGCCTCGGTCTCTTAGAACAAAATAAGAAATAATCAAGGGTCAACTAGGAATTTTAGTAATGACATCATGAGATTTGAGAGCAACATGTTTGTGGTGGAGAGCTCATTTATGCATGTTACTAAATTTCATAAGCATGTACCTTTGCATTCCATATTATTGTATCATACATGTGCTAACAAGCATTACATGTGTGCCTATTAATATAATTTCTTTCACAATGAAAAGATTAAAAATGTGTAACAAATGCATCATTTCCTTGATCAAGATCTAATCCACCTTCAATACTAGAATTAGAAGAGCAACAACTACAAATCTCTAACTCTACAAGATGTTTAAAAATGCATATAATACCTTTCTTCATGCATTGGTGAATTTGAAGAACACTAAATTGTTCCTCTTCCCCTCTTCTCTCAACCATAACTTTCCGATAGTCTTCTAGCATTAAAGGTGCAAGAGCCTTAGTGGGATACTTTGTTGCATGAAACAATGCAAAGGGAAGGATTGATTTAAAATTCAAGCTTCAATTCTAGCTTCATGCACATTTCAGCTATGAATTCTTGGATACATATTCAAGACAAAAATATCAATTATAACAAACCTTGTAACCCAGAAATACTTAAAAGTTAATGTTAACTACAACAACAAAAATCCTCATTGCAAAAAAAGGGACTTTTTGATATGTTCATGTGCACTTCTAGATTGACCAAAATAATTGTCCACACTATACATGAGTTCAGAATTGCATTTGGAGGTTTGACAATGACTTCTAGAATTGAAAAACAGAATTTATAAATAAACAAACTTTAACAATGTGCAACCAGAGATGAAAGTTATAACATATGATAGGCATGTCAAGAACTAGAACCTTACAAAAGAGAAAGTGCAACCCAAAAACAAATTGAATAGACGCTTTGTATATTAACAAAAAAATTATAACAAAAACTATACAAAAATGACTTGTACAATGAAAATTACAACTTAGTCCTTAAGGCTACTAGTCTAACAATGAAATCTGAATGATCACTAGCTTCAAACATTTTAGCTTCCTTGAGCAAAAAAATCCTTTAGCAAGTAATTGCAGGCAAACTTCACTTCTCCAAGAGTGACAAAAATCATCTAAATTGCATACTTCATTCTTGAAGACATGATTGCATCTAAGTTTCCAAATAATGAACAAGGTGGAAATTTGCACACAATTCCAAATACTCCTAAAAGCACTTTGTGTATAAAAGCACTTTGGAATCACCCAACAAAAGTGTTTGTTGTAGAAACTCAAAATTGGTAATTCTACTCTTTGACACTGATGTTCTTGGCATTGCTCTCTTGCTCAAACAAGTGCACTTTACCCATTCTCATTTGATACATCCCTAGGTCTCTTGTCTAGCTTGCTTGATCTTACACACTCATCTGTCGATAGTTTTTGATAATTGAATGCATGAAACACAAGTAAGAAACTCCACTTGTCATCTTCCAAACTTCACATTGCATATTATCACTCTTAGGTCAAAAACGTCAAAGATGGCGGCGAGGAACGTCCATACGGTCTTGACCCTAGTGTACGGTTTTGACCTTGCTCACTTTGGTCCCAAACTTTTCATTACACATTATTCTTTGGGTCACTTACTCCTCAATCGGCCTTTGTAACTTAAATCACCTTCGGAAGCATATATAAGCAAGTGAAACTCACCTCATTTAGAACTGGCACTCTTATGGACTCCTATTGCAAAAGCTAGCACAAAAGGCACCCAAAGCTCCCTACACTCGAAAATACCTTTGCACATTCATTAGGGCAGCACTATCTACAAGTCTGAATCTTCCCACTCAAGTAGATTGGCAAGAGAGAAACTCAAGTCAAGCATTGTCAAAAGAAGGATGTCAAATTTGATTGCACTACAACTAGATATCACATGCTTAGGTGGAGAACAACGTGTGGTTTGAGGCCTCTTTGGAGTAGTTCTGATGTCAACGGTGCATGGGGTTCCCACAACCCAACTAATGTTTGTTTTGCAAGACTTCATCCATGGTTAGGGTTTGAAAGATTGAGAAGAGTATTCAGAGACCCTCACAGTGTGATTGACAGTGACCAACAAGCGACAAACCCAGAAAGTCACAGACCATAGTTCTGAGCAAGTGCAAAACCGTACAAAGAGGTCAAGACCGTACAGACGTTCATGTCCCTACTGTACAGTTTTGCCTCGGGAGATTCTCAGGTCACAATCTCAATTCCGAAGCATTATCGTGCCCAGATACCCCTTTTTAGCATCCAGATCACCCAAATTTTCCCGAATCACCTGTAATCAACTAAGTGCACTTAATCCCATGTATTTGTGAGTTTGTATTACATCATGTACATTTGTTACAAGTATTAATGCGTTATTCTGATATTAAATGGTTAATGTTGGAAGTTAATTAGTCAGAATAACCCCTTGTAGCTCTTATTTCATTCCTTGTTTGATTATAGTGTAAAAACCCTAATGAAATTTAAAAGGGTGAAAACATTTTCTAATGAAGTGGTCCTTGAAGAATAGCTGCCAACCTGGACTTCACAATTTGCCAACAAGATCTTGCAACAGGACAATCCCACAAAAAGGTGTTTAACAGTTTCCAATTTAGAGCAATAGACATAGACCATCGGTAAGACCATAGTTGGAATACTCGCACTCAAAGAAATACTCGGAGACCCAAAAAAAGACTCGTGACATTCACCAATACTCGACAACTTAAAAATACTCAAATTTCTTTAAAAAAACATCAATTTGCCAAAACCGTGTATTTGCGGCGTTTTCTTTCATTCTTATTAATGTTTTCTTTTTGTATTTTCCAACGTTTTCTTTCATATGAGTTTTGGCAAGTTTTTTCGAGTTTTGGCGAGTTTTGGCAAGTACTTGCCAAAACTCAACGAGTTTTCCAACTATGAGTAAGACCACTCTCGAGATATCCGATTCTTACTAGGAAGCCCCGATATATATCACAAGCCAAGCAAAAACTCTAAGTTTGTAGGAAACCCTTTGTGTCCACACACTATGAAGTCTATGAACCTCTGAGGCCTCTGCGTAAGTGGCAACCTGAATATTGAGAACGATGCAAGAGTGTCTTTCGATGTAGCAGATGGTAAAAGCAATACGTGTCATACCAAGATATGAGATGCCCAATAATCCATTTCCGATCTGCCCGCCAAATGGCACCTTTCGTCACAATGTTCAAGTTAAATAAATCCTCCTAAGGAATAAGGTTATGAATTTCTTTTTGGATAGAAGTCTACAAGGATAGTGCGAATCTCATAGGCTAATGACCTCCATTCTTTTTAGTATGTAATGTCCCCCTTTTCAAATAAAAATTAAAATAAGAGAAAATCGATTTGCACATGTAAATTTAAAAATAAAAATATATTTTTATGTGCAAATCAAAAATAAAAGAGAAATTCGATTTTACCTTGGGATAATAATTATTTATTTTGAAGGTAAATTAAGTGACTAAGCAAGTCGCATTTTTCTGGGAATTATTTAATGATTGTTATTTAGAATAAATTGATTTATTCTAAGCATGGGTCGATTCATATGGGCCCCATTTGATTTAATTTCCCCATGCATTTAATATTTTTCTTGAGTGTGATTTCTAGGCACCTTTTAAAATGAGATTCCCTCCTAGATTTTGGCGCCAAAAATAAGGAAAGAACTTTGGAGGATGAGCAAGGAAAAAGATATAAAAGAAGATGTGGGTACTCCTTTTCGCATGTTGACGGTTTTTGCAAACTTATCTTCATGCTTGAAAAGGGATGTATGCCCACTAATGATCTAAAACAAAGGTGTTCTTCAACACCACCTTTGAGTGAAGTGTGTGTGCCCTTTGAGCCTTGAATTGATAAGTTATTTGCATCTTTCTTCCATATATATGAGTCGCCATTTTTGGAGAGTGCATGAGCTTGTTGATGAGGGTTTTGAGAGCTTTGTGTGAAGGATTCAATCTGATTTCTTGCAGCTGATTATTGTGCATCAAGTCAACTTGTTTGGGTGACAATTGTGGTGCAAATTGGTGGTATTTGAAACAAGTTTAAATCTGATAATTTCCAGCATGTTTATTTAATTGATATGGCCATGATTTGACCATTTTTATGCTTATATATGTGGTTGGTAATTACTTATGCTAAATCAACTTGTGTAGAGGGTTTAAGCAACCATTAAAGAGGGTTCTCTAATATTTTATGAGTTGTTATAAACTATTAATTGCAAATCTGAAAACTGCATTTATTGGGCTAAAAGTGAAGGGAAAGTGCTGGAATAAATTTACATATTTTGCCCTAACCCTAACGACTTGTTCTACAAATTCGGGGTTGTTTTTAGTGGGTTACAGTTGACTAAAAATTTTAATTGTGGTTTCATTTGAAGGATCTTAATTTTATCTTTCATCTGCATTTGGTTTCATGCAAAAAGAGTTCATATTAAGGAAGATATCGAATTTTGAAGTTTTCAGCTATTTTTCGGCATATTAAATTTATTTTTCTACTTTTGCAAGTTTATTGGTTAAAGAAGTGCAAATTTCAACTAGATAGCCCATCTGAACCCTTACCTTGGCTCACTCCAACCCCATTTGGGTTGTATTGAAGCCGACATTGGGTTAGTTGAGGTGAACCTAGAAGGGTTTCTCTTCTAAGTTTACTTCCATTGCAAGTAGTTTAATAAAATTTAATTAATATCCCAAAAGGGGATATTACACGTAACATGCACTAGCATCCCACAAATCACTCCATAAGAAAATGCCTTTCTTGTTGAGTCTGTGTGCTTGAACGTGGGGTATTGGCTAGAGACATATCCTGTAATTTCCACACCCAGATTGATCTATTAGCCAAATCCCAACTTGTTCAACTACCGATACTCTCCAAGTGAGTAAACTTGCATTTTTTTCAAGCAGCCCATATACTCCTAAGAACAAAAGATCCATCAACCTAAAAATTATTTGGATCAGAAATAATATCAAAAATTCCAAAAGATCTTCTGATCTTATCCCAATGACAAGCGGAGAGAAATCTATGCCTCATGAGAATCTGCTTAGGAAGAAGAACCCCTTAAAACACCGGACCGCCCACTTGGCTGCAAGAATACATCCTTGAGTGGCAATATCCCTTAACCCCAAACCACCTTCCTTCTTGGACAAAATACAAACAGCCCACAATCCCATTAGAAGACAATGAGTACCACCATACTTGGACCAAAGGTAAGTTCTCAATATCTTTCCAAGACAAAGAAATTGAGCTTTGGAAGGAAGCCAACATGAGACATAATAAATATGAGATGCCTGTAGTATTTGACTCAACACTGTCAATTTGCCTACAAAGGACAGGTCTTCATTCTACCAAAGAAGAAGTTTATTCTGTAACCCTGGAAAACCCAATCCCACATACTAACCGAAGAAAGATCCAAGCCAAAAGGGATGCCAAGGTACTTGACAATAACTCCAGGTTGCACAAAAGTCCACTCATTTGGAATCCAAAGAGGTAAAATATCCCACCCAACAAGCCAAAACTCAAATTTATGATGGTTGACAATGGCTCCAGAAGTGATGCAGAAGGTATCCAAGCAATCCCAGGCACCTACAACATAGTGTTAGTTTGCTTGAATTGAAAGAAGACAGTCATCAGCAAAATGTTTGTTAAGCATCTGTGAACCATCAAGAAAATAAACACCTCTTAACTCTTTCTTGAATACGAGCAACTTCCAGCAAATATCCCAAAGCATTAGCAGTAAACACATAAAGATAAGGTGCAGCGAGCAGCCTTGCCTTATGGAACAATGAAGCACAATGCGTGGGGAAAGGACATTGTTGACAGAAACAAAGGAGGAAGCATAAAAGAATAAAGTGTTCACCATTTTCACAAACTTCGATCCAAAACCAAGACATATTAGCATTTTAGTAATGAAAGCCCAATCAATTCGGTCATAAACTTTATCAAAGTCTATCTTGAGGAAGAGAATCTATTGTCCAGTCTCCTTTGCCCAATCCATAGGTTCCCAAGTAGATAAAACCGTGTCTAGAATGAAGCATTCTTGAACAAAACTTGTTTGTTCTTTACAGACAATCTAGTTAGCAATGCTTCAAATCATAATTAAAAGAGCCTTGGAAAGGATCTTATAAGCAAAACTAGAAAGAGTGATAGGCCTCCATCCACCAATGGTATCTGGCTGAATGTTTAGGAAAATATAATATAGATGAGTGAAGAAAAACAAAGCATGTACTTTATATCTTAAATCTAATACGTACAAACATGATTACATTCCATTTCTATCTGATATAAAATTTTGGTGTTTTTACTAAAAAAAAATCATGATTTAACTTTAAAAAAAATCTAATATGTACAAACAGGATTACAAAAATTGTTTGACCAAATGAAATTACAATCTAGGTACAAAATTCAGATCCCAAAGCTCAACCCAATCCCTAGTTCAAAACATGAGTGCTAAGGGGACCAATTATTCTTTCATATTTTTAACACCAAAGTCAATATTTTGATTACTTTCATGAATGTTTTGGCAAGTGGTACATTTTAACCCCAAGTAAATAGGTCTATAAGGACTTGACATGTGAACTTGTATCTATAAGCATGAGAATATGCCATGCTGCATCAATTCAACAATGGGATAACAAGCAATAATCATAGACATTCAAACTTTGATATGAAAATAAAAACTACCAGTACTCTTTGTTCTTTACTCTGTTTTTCTGGTAAGATAGATGGAAGGATAATGCATTATGTGTGTATTGTAATAGTTATGGATTTGTTGGTGTTTGATAGCAGAAATTCTTAAGTTTGGATAAAACAGTAAATGCTTTCTTGGCCTTGATCATTAGAATGTGGTCTCAAGCTCAATTTTGACACAGAACGTATATGATGAGCTACCAAGTGTCAAAAAATATAGTTCTTGTAACCAAGAATGAATTCATAAGACTGATATACGGAAAAATATAGATGAACGAATCAGGTTGCATCCATCCGCAGGAAATTCACTCTTCCTCCTGAATAAACTAGTTGTAATTAAGAGACAATTATATTAGAGCATAGAAGTGTAAGACAGCAATTAATACAGATAATGTAAAACCTGCATCAGGAAGAGTGATCATTGAATTGGTAATGAGTTAACAGTTGTCTTTGTGAACTCTTTCTTCTATATAATGAAATAATTCACAGCCAATGATATAGTTCAGGTTGCAAGTTAGGCTCAGTCAGATGACATTTGAACTAGCCAGATATAGTGTACAAATATGCCCTTAAAACATAGAGTATGATAGGTAAGCTTTGGCTCTGTTTTACTACACCTTCAAAAAACCCTATGTGAACTGACACACCCATTTCAAAGTCTATCTGAATCAAACTAATATTGAAGTTGACCAAATTCAAACAGTTAACAAAATTTCCACATTACAAGTTATTGTTGCCCTTTCCATGTAAAGCATTTGCCATCCTAATATGATCATTATACCATTTATTAGCTTGTGGATTTTCTGAGATTTTGAAATACGCCTAAAACAATTTGATGAATGTTTTACATGAGGAGTGATGTTAAAGGAAAAGAGGATGTTACGAAAGAAAAGAAAGGACGACGTTATTCTGACAATGAAAAAGAAAGAAACAAGCAAGAGTTGCAAAAGGGCGAGTAGCTTAAGGAGATGGTGAAGTTGTTCGTGGAAGCCATTACAGATCAGGAAGAGGAGCAGAAGGGCGCAGTCTTCAACGTTGTCCAAGAAAGCTTCCAGGAAAGGGACAAGGACATGAAGCAGGCAGACTTAGGTAGGGCTCTGGAAATTTTTGCCCGACATATTATTGCCCTTAGAAGATGTGCTGAAAATTGGTTCTTAATATTCCTCTAACCTCACATGAGTTCCAGAATTATGATTTTTCTACATGTTAAGGATCATTTCCTGATACTATCGGTATTGAATTTGAAGGGAAAAATATGGTTTTTGTATTAGTAGGGTTAGATAGATTATCTGTTGTTTTTCTGTATGCAACCAGGGCATATAAAAAATGTGCCCTAGATGGACTATCATGAAAAATAAGCAGAAAGAGAAGGAAAAGCCCTACTATCACAAAGGATGGGGAAGATGCTAATGCCAATGACTCCATATCAGAAGTTTAAGCTGCTTCTGGTCAAAAGTTGGTAGGGGTCTCTCAAGGGAAGGAGTGCTCCCAGTCCAAGAAAAGGTCAAAATGTGGTTATGAGAGATAGGGACATCAGAATTGCAGAGGCTACTTGTGCATGAAATTCTACTATCACAGGGTTTACCAACATTAAGGATTTCATATATTTTGGCCAGGGAAAAGTTGCAAGATATCATGGATGAAACTAAGACCCTTACTTCCAAGAAAGGTTAGGAGGTCAGAGGGTTACAAAGGTCATTATTGTGGAAGCAGATGCTTCAACAAAAGAAGAGGGGACTCTAGGTGACCCAGGAAGTGTGGAAGAGAATATTATTAAGCGGAAGTTGTAATAGATAGCAGAAAGAATGGAGGAAGAAGCTAAGACTTAATATGCCAAATATCCGCTAAAACATTTGGGTGAGGAGGTAATCTAAGATAATGAAGGTTGGATTGAGACCAAAAAGCTAAGCAGAAACTCCCCCCCATTGAAGAAGCTTAAAACACCAAGAAAGTACGCAAAGATACTAAGATGCCGAGTTTTGTGGATAGATTATACAAACCAAAAGAATGTATCCAATAAAGATATGCAGTTGGAATATCAGAGGATTAAAATCTTCAGATTCAAAAGCATTAATTAGGTTATTTAGGTCTTCAAAAGAAAGGTTGAACTTCCTACTTTTGCAAGAGGTGAAGATAACAAGGTATAAGTTGGATTGGATGATGAAGTATATCAGGAATTGCTATTTATGTGGCAACTCAACATGCTCATGGCAAAGGAGGGGCAGTATTAATGTATCACACCAAATGGAAGGATAAGATTGTAGAAACGGGAACCTCACCCTACGACAGAGTAATTTAAATTAATTGTAAAATGCAAGAGGAATACATGGGAATCATGTCAGTATATGCTTCCAATGATTATCACGAATTGGCTTGCAAGCAACACGAAAAAGATCACCTAGGTGATTGGAGGAAACTTTAACATGGTGAAAGATGAGGACTTCTCTTCAGTTGGAAGGGGAATGAACTGTACCATTCGTGTATACTAAAAAGGTAGCTCTGTGTCCATGACCCCTTGTGAAGAAAAAGAAAGCAAAGGAATTTGGTTCACTTGTTGCAACAATCAGTATGGGAAGGAAAGAATTTACTCCACGTTGAATGATTTTCAGTGTTCTAGGGATCAATTTCAAAATCACAAAGTGGATAATGATAACGAGTTGAGTGTTCTTCCTTCACCTTATCAGACCACCACCTAATAGAGATAGAATTAGATTTTGTCAGTTGAGAGGATAGACAAGTACAGAAGTTTGAAGGGTTTTACAAATTAAATGTCTCTCTTGTGAAGGATGAAGAGCGTCCAGAGGCAATCAAGACTATGTAGAGGAAACATCATGTTACCAATGTTCATTCAAAAGTGGGAATGAGCTACAGAATCATTGAAAATGTTTCTCAGAATCTATAAGAGAGAATGTTTTTCTAGGAAGGGAGCTTTCACGAGAGCTGGAGAACAATTATTTAAGGCCGAAGCAGATTTGCAAAGGAAGAGGCTTTCAGGAGAGCTGAAGAACAATTATTTAAGGCTGAAGCAGAATTGCAAAGGGATCAATCCACGTGATGAATATATCCTTAATAAATTCATTGAATTAAAAGAGGAGGTTCAATCTTCTCTTACCAAGTTCAAGGGGCTCAAAGAAGGAAATAGAGGCTCTACATAATTTTTCAGAATCTTAAAGGCCAAGCATAGCAGAGAAAAAGTAGATGTGATTCAATGTGGAAGTGAGACGGTCGCAGATCAAGAAAAGATCACCAAGGCATTCATTGAGTTCTACAATTACCTCTTCTCTTCCTCACAAAATAATGAGGAAATTGAAATAAATAGACAGATTGTGAGGGTTGTACCAGAGGCATTGAAGCTTGAAAGGAAATTTCAAGATATGAAGTGGTGTTAGCTTTTACAAATACGAAGGATGTGATATCCCCAGGCTGGGATGGTTTTCTAACAGAGATTTCTACAAGGCAAATGAAGAGTGATTTGTGGATGAGCTGCTAACCATGAAAAGAGAGGCTTTGAAAGTGGGAACTCTTGGCAAATACATAAATAAGAGAACTGTTAAACTTGTTCCTTAGGAAGGGGACGAGCAGCTAGTGAAGAACTGGAGACAATAACTGTATTGAATGTCTCTTACAAAAATTTGGCAAAAATATTGACCTTTAGATTGAATAAGGTGCTCCCTCATATTGTGAAAGAAACTCAAACTGGCTTCAGAAAGGGGAGATATATTTTGGAAAATCTGATTACTAGCTAGGAAGGAATGCAGTAGGCGTCCACAAGGAAAAATCAAAAACAATTGCATAGCTTTTATTGACTTTGAGAAGGCATATGACAGAATAGAATGGGGTTCATCGAGCTGATGAGAAGGGTAAAACTCAGTCAGGTAGTATTGATTTTTCCTTCCAAGCTACTTTGTAAGTTTGTGCCTATACTTATTGTAAACTTTTCCCCACAGAATGCTAGAAGAGAGATGAATTTAATAAGAAAGAATGACGAAAATGTTTAGTCTTAAAACTGTTAATTTAGTACTGGTTGTCCACAAAAGCCTGATCTAATTCGAACATATAGCAATTCGATCATTACTTTCACTGTGATTAAGTGATTTTGATGTGACAGAATGGCCAGCTGAAATGATGTACTTGAAACAGTAGTTCAGTTGGGCGATTTCATAGATGTTCTTGATGCAGTAGCCTGCCATAAAAGTATACTGTCATTTCAATGTATTTTTTTAAAAGTAGTGAATTGTGTCAATAGAGCATATATCAATGTAGACATGTTGGGTTAAAAATTTACGGTCATATATATAGGCCCTTCATATCCAAGAACCTCGGTGAAGTACGGAAGAGCTCCAATATGATCCAAATGACTGCATCACAAATGGAAAGTACGAGTAGTCAATACATCAGTTATCTAGAAGCAGAAACAGAGGCAGAGGAACTTGTATCTCATGAATAACCTTACAAATGTGTAATTATAACACAGGTGATGCTGCTAGTGAAATCCCCAGTTTTGGATATATTTGAGAAGTCAGGATATCGCCGTTGATCCTGGAATCCCATGTGCATGCCACAATCAAACATTATCTTTTTGTTACCTATTGTGATGACCACACAGCTCTTTCCCACCTCCTGACCAGCACCTTTGTTCAGCCAAAAACGTATACTTCCAAAATCAATTTATAAAGCGTAACATATATTATCATTGCCTACCTCTAAACTAAAGTGAATGCTTTAAAAATGCAGAGAGATATTTACCCAGAACCAAGCACTGAATAGCCATGGCCGTCCTTCACCAAGGTGAACAGAGAGCTTCTTGACTCTTTATTGGGTAGAAAGTAGTTTGTATTGATTGAAACCCATAAGTCTATATCTTAATAATCAGGCATGATTTATCCCTTCCAACCTGGAATGCATATCAATGCATATCATTATTAGTAATGCAGTTTGTTACTCTGGCTATTTCAAGAAAGTAGGTGATCAGATTGCAACAAACAGATTTAGGAAAGCAACTTAACCTACTACTCCAAATGGCTAGGAATGTTTTGGCTGAAAGTAACAAGCCATTGGTAGTATCTTAGTCTGAAATTTGCATTATAGAATGAACATAGTCAAAAATTGAATTAGTGTAGTACACGGAAATGGAATCCTTTGAGCTCTTCAAGTGCTTTTAATGGATCTGGAATACAATACAGTTTGAGGTCTTAATGTATCGCAACCTCTGGCATGAAATATGGCGTTGGCCTTCAAATGGGCCTGAGACACATTGAGAGCACTTCCCACACAAATCTCAATAATCAACAAATGTAATTGGGAACATTGTAGATAATCCCTTTCTTACAACGAAGGAAATGAAGTAAAAATGTTGAGGCGGTATAGAACCTTTTGAAATGATTTACCTAATACCCCTTACACTCTAGTAACCCAAGACTTAGATTTTCAAACGTATATAAACAAGAGCAGTCAAGGGCCAGTTCCTCCCATTCATGCTACAAAGATGTAATTGTATTTTAACAATTGCTTAAGTGATATGTTGATTGTAAAAATTCAAGAAAATTAAATTTAATAGATTTTATGCCTATTTAAAAAATGATTTAAATGTTATTTAAAATTGATAACTATTGAAAGTGAAAAAATTCTTAACCATGATTGGTTGCATGGAGAAAATTATTGTGTTTGGGAGAAACTAATAAATAAAATTTGCCACATTTAAGAAATGTTACAGATTTGACATTTAATAAATAAGAACAATGACTGAAAATGTAAATAAATGCTATTACTATTTCAATGGGACACATGGAATTAAAGGATTTAGCATGTCATATCCATCATTAAAACCTGTACACATGTCAATTTATAAATTTAAGTGTTTATTTTTTTAAATAAATCATTGCTCCAATAAGGCCTCAAATTTGTCAAATCATCCCTAACTAACCAATGAAAAAATAGTTAAATAGTTTTTTATTAAATTGTTAAATTGTCAAATTGCTTAAATTGAATAAAAACATTATAAGTTTCAATGATAGGCAAAAAATTATCATTTGTGATTGGTCCATTGACAAAAATTATTTCATTGAACTAGAAAAGTATAGTATTTCTGCCATAGGCAGGAACTAATAATATCACACAGATAATAATATACAAATGTTCAATCATTAGAGGTCGTGAGGATTCTCTATAAGCGGTCTCAACGAAGGAGCTTTTCTAAGTTTTTCTCGGTGGAAGACATCAAACAAGGCATAAAGAATCTAGCAAGTGGTAAAGCACAAGATATTGATGGGTTGCAAGCTGAATTTTTAAGTGGGGTGTTGAGGTCCTCACTCGCACATCAGAAAAATATTCAATGAGATCAACCAGAATGGCTTCCCATTGGAGTGGACGACTAGTGTTGTTATTCCTCTATTTAAAAGCAATGATATCAATATGTAGTCACAAAATCTATGCACTTGGGTATTGTTATCCAAAATGTACCCCTTGCCCATTTTGTGGCTAACTCCTTTCATTCTTCCCTCTCTTGTGCCTCGGTCATAATTTTTTACTTTCCTGGCACTCAAAACTTTCTAGAAATGGCATCATTGGATAGAGCTTTTCTCGGCTTTCCCGAGAAAGGTAAAGTTTTCCTCCTAACTCCATGTATTTTTGAAGTTATGGCTCGGTTTCGTGGGAAATTTTCCCCTGAAAGGCCCGCAGCCAGTAATATTGTGCCACGTGTCCTTAGAAGTGGCGGGGGTCGGAGGAAGACTTGGATATTTTACCAAGTATTTGGCAAAAATTTCAAAAGGGATATTTTGCCCCGCGGGCCCGCCAGTGAATCAGATTGCGCCACATGTCCAAAGGGGAGAAAATTGAAAAATTCGACTAAGTGTTGGCGCATGGAAAATTTTGAAGGAAAGGCCCGCGCCCAATCACGTTTTGCCACGTGTCCTATGGCATCGGACCGGTGGAGCGTGGAGGAAAAGTTAGAATTTTGGCGAAGTGTTTTTGCCAAATTTCAAAAGGAAAGTTTTAGCCCACTGCCCCACCAACTAATCATGTGATGCCACATGTCCCTGGGGTCGGAGCTGCGGAGCACGGGAGAAGATTGGGAATTTTTCCCAAAGTGATTGCGTAAAGGAAAATGTTCGCCTGTGCCCCGCCGCGTCTAGTAAAGACGCTACCACGTGTCCCTACCGGCGGAAGGTGGGGAGAATTTGGGAAATTTTTCCAAGCAAAAAAGAAGTAAATTTCAAAGGAAAAATTGCCCCCAGCGCGAACCAATGAAAGCCCGCCACGTGTCCACTTAGCGGTAAAAAAATACAAGAAAGGCCCATGGCGAATCACTGCTGCCACATGTCCTCAACTCATCGGCCCGGTGGGGAATTTTTGAAAAAATTTCCAAAGGGCAAAACAATGGAAAATGAAGCATTAAAGGCTCGTGCCCAATCGAACATGCCACGTGGCACCCGGAATGGCAAAGCATGGGGAAGTTTTGGAAAATTTTCCAAATGACCAAAAGTGAAAAATTTAAAAAAATTGCCCACCAATCCGGATTGGCCCTATTTTTCCCTAAAATTTCAAACGGCCATATCTTTCGATCCAGAGCTCAGTTTTTCACGTTCTTTATATCAATTGAAAGCTAGTGAAATTATCTACAAGATTTCGGGGTCATTTTTACATTTTGATGGAGTTTGGAGAGAGAAAATTGAAAAATGCCTCTAGCATGTGGTCATGGACATAAATGACGTTTCAACCACCATTTTTAATGAAAAATGGCTCGCATTCTCTCCTAGCATGGCCAAAAATGTCAGGGGATGGGCCTGCAAGGATGCCCATGCTGTTTTAATGTGTTTTGGGTTAGTGGATGAATCTCTCCCATGTTTTCCCATGTTTCTCTCTCCTGGGGTCACTTCTTGCACTATAAAAGCCAGATTTGACTCATTTTCAAAGGGTTGAACATTTTTTATGTATTACAGGCTCCCTCTTTCACCAAAAAAGTGATTTTGGTGGAAAAATCAAACCTTTTCCAAGACTGTAACCTATTTTTCCTCTCAGGTGTTGTAATGCAAGTGGTTTTTGATGTAAAAATGACAATACAGGCTCTATGAATGAGTTTTAATCCTTTGTTTGTGTTGTTTGATTCATTTATGACCCTCCATTATAGTTATCAGTTTGTGCATGAATTTTTGTTGCATTTTTATGAACTGTGTCAATCTGCAGAAGTAAGAAATGCTCACCATTCCTTTGGTGCATCACCTTATTAGCACTAGTTTCAGTTTTTTTTTTTTGCATTCTCTATCTCTGTCCACTTTGGAATTTAGAGTAGGATTTTGAGTTTGAAACCTCTGTATAACTTGCAAGTAATATATTTGATCAGAGGAGTTGAGGAACCAACCTCTAATCTAGAGATTCCTCTCCCATTTTTAC
Organism: Taxus wallichiana var. yunnanensis; assembly: GCA_018340775.1. NCBI lineage: Eukaryota > Viridiplantae > Streptophyta > Pinopsida > Cupressales > Taxaceae > Taxus > Taxus wallichiana. The sequence goes on from CM031242.1 coordinate 105,408,021, forward strand.
AAGTCCCACACTTGGGGAGAGGATTCAATATTGTGCAATCACACTGGATGCCCAAGATGTCAACTAAAAGTCGATCAACATCTGTGGGTGTCTTTGTTGATTTGCAACAACAGTACATTTCTAGGTCCTAAAAGCATGCTAGCATTTACATGATTCCTAAGCAAGAAAACTAGTAATTGACAACTCTCTTTGGCCTTTTTCTTTGTCTTTTGCACTTTTATTGGTTTTATACATCTGTTACTCTGTCGGCATTTGATTGTTTTATTTTTCTATGGCTTCAGACACTAGCTCAGTGCTCTGTCCTCCTGTTCGCTTTTGTTCCTCTTTATCTTTTTCCTACCCTTTTGGGCCCCTTTCACTTCTCAATTACTTTTTATTGCTATGGGTCGGCCTTTCAGTTGTCAATTACGAAATTCAAATAAGGGAATCATATAAATACATAGTTATGCTTTCAAAATAAAGGACCAAACACTAAGCATTACATATTATCACCTAAGCTTGCATCCAAAGGCACAAAAGCACTTCAAGGCATCCATCTAGCACACTCATTCAAGGGACAAGGGTTGCATCCCTACTGTAAACATAGCATAGGAGGGAAATTTTATTCTATTCCATCCCACACATTTGCATTTGGAGCATTCTAGATCCAGCCCGTTATCTTATTACAATTTACACAAGGGCATCCTAGGGCATCATTATACACACTTTCACAGAGAACTACATGGGGTCTAAGATGTAGTGCAACACTCGCTAGAAAGTTCACTCTTCGGATGACCTTCGGGGTCATTCCAACTCCACATTCTAGCATCTTTTTATTAGATTTGATGTGGTTTGTGGACGTGTGCATTAAACATCTTGTTTTGCACGTTACATGTACCTTCGTCGATCTAGGAGTGAATATCAAGCGACAAACAAGAACCAACAACGAAACCTTTGTGACACGTAAGAAATTAGATCCCGAGAATTTACACGGCCACCATCACCTAGATCTAGTCACCAGTGCCCCTGCCCTCCTACGAGCACCCCTGTCCCGCACTGTTTCTAAATTCTAGAATTTCCTGTGGGCATCAACGCCGCTGTCTACAATTTGTTTCAGTATTTACCTCTAATCTGCTTAAAAATCAGCTAAGTCTCTTTATCTCCCTCTCTTGCTTAGGGTTTTACATTTGTACATGCTTGTTTGCTTGCGTATCTTATTGTATATTAGCACTTATATATCATTCATTAAAGTAGTTGCTCTACAATTAGATTTAATTCAATTTCTATTAAATCACAATAAGTCATCCAATTACCGCACTATTGTGGTCAATCCTCTCCTTGGTAAACTTTTTGGGGGCATGATAGAACATTGAATCGCAATTAATGAAAAGAGAGGGTAAAAGAGCAAAAGGGAAAGCAGGCTTCCAACCTAGACATTCAACCATCGACCATTGCATCACTCTTAGGCACTTGATTGAAAAGGTATGGGACACCCAAGGAGAGGAAGATTTTTGTTGCTTTGTTGATTTTAAGAAAGCTTTTGACACGGTACCTAGAGACAAACTTTGGAACAGGATGGAGGAACTTGGGATTCCATACGAGTTTAGAGCAGTAGTGCATAGGCTTTATGAGCATGTCAGAGCTAAAATCAGAACCAAAGAGGGTATGTTAGAATGTTTTGGTAGTGACATTGGTGTCAAGCAAGGTTGTCCTCTCTCCCCCACCTTGTTTGGCTTATACATTGACAAGTTGGAAGAATGGTTAAGCAAAGTTGAGGGAGGGGGCATACAGTTGGCAAGTTATGTGGTGAAGTTACTCTTATATGCCGACGATCTTATTCTAATTTCTAAAATAGCTCAAGGATTGAGGGATCATTTGAAAGCCTTAGAACTCTTTTTCTAGGAAGTCGGGATGCAAGTGAACATTAACAAAACCAAATTCATGATTATTTCTTTAAAAAGGAAAGAGGATAAAATTAACTTTCTTTTTTAGGGGAGCCCGTTGGAAATTGTAACTGGCGAATACAAATATCTTGTGATTGATTCACACAATAATCTTAGTTGAACGACTTGTAGAGAAAAAAGGATACAGGGGGGTTGGAAAACATCTTACCTACTTCAAAATAGGTGTAGGATAGTTGAACTTTGGGACTGGAAAACTAATAAAACCCTTTTTGGATTGCTAGTCACCCACGTTACCCTTTATGGTTACGAAGTATGGGGGTAACATGTCAAATCATGGGTGGAGATAATTAGAAAGAATCCATAAACATCTAATCACAAGCACTCTTAAAGTCAAATCAATAGTCCCTTATGAGATCATGTTGACTGGAGCGGTAACTTTCCCAATGGAAGCATCAACAATAACTCGATTCTTAAGTTATCCGAAAAGGTTAAAAACATGGATAATCATCGTTGGCCCAAAATGGTTGTGGAGGAAAAATTAGAGTGTAGAAAGAAAACTTGGATGAAGTAGAACAAAAAATGGATGAACAAATGGGGCATCAACTTTCAGGAGTGTCCTCACAACAAGGAAATAAAAAACTATGTGATAGAAAAATTTAGGATTGTCATGTGGACAAAGCAAATTGGTAAAAAAAAGCATATTACATCAAAGAATTTAACTCCACTTGGGAGCATTATGAAAAATCTTATCTAAGGGCAGCTATCAAGGATAAAGCAAGGACTTTAGTGGCTCAACTAAGGACCGTATCACATTATCTTTGATGTGAAACTGGTAGATGGACTATACCCGGGAGGATTGGGAAAGGAGAACTTGTATTTTCTGCAACAAAGGGGTGGTAGAGACAAAATGACACTTCATCATGGAGTGTTCACTTATGATGATATTTGTATCTAGTACGAAAAATGACTTGAAGGTGGACATGTTAAATGAGTTATTCAAGAAACAAGACTGTAAAGATCACGGGTTTTGTGATCAAGATTCACAACAAAAGATTTGATATTGAAAAGTGTTTGAAATCATCTTAAAGTATTAGCTTTTGGTCCCATAGATTCTTCAGTCTCATGGACATCATTAAAATATTCCATTTCATTTCATGGAGTCGAATTGCATTTAACAAATATGAGAAAATGGATGTTAAAAATAATGCTTGGAAATTCAATATTCTCTACAACCAATTTCCTTTTACCAACTCATCTTAACCTTTACTTTTTGGAGTTGTGGAGTGTCATGCCTCCCTTTTAGAATTAAAATAATTGGAAGACTCGTACTTTTTCGTTACTTCCCCGTAGGTTAAAGGATAAAATTAGGGAAATAATTTAATAATAATATTTTAAGAATTTAATTTTTATAATGTTATATAAGGGTGACTTATGTATTATTATTATAAAGGGGCCTGATATAATGTATTATTAAAAGTGTTTCTAAACACTTCGTGATCCATAAACATGTAGATTTTTCTACTATTTAATTTTTAACTCAACGGATCCTTCTAAATTCATCAACTTTTCTGATTAAATTGAATCCAAAGATGATTAGAATATGACTTAAAACTGAATCATAGTTGATCCAAAATTGAATTTAAGATTCATGAAATCATTGTTCAATCAAAACCATTCAGAATTAATTTACCCAATTCTCTGAAAATGTCATAATCTGATAATAAATGCTTGCTTGAATTTAATTGGATTGATTAAATGGAAAATAAATCAAAATTCAAAATGTAAAATAAATCAAATCATAGAGACGACACTAGAGTTGTTTACGGAGTTTGGAAATCACCTATGACTTCAAAGTTCATACAAACTAATCTATTAAGAATTGTCCATACTACTGAAGTACAAGTAAACTTACAATTAACAAAAATAGATCAATAACCTACAATTTTGTGTCTTCAGACCTTTGAAGGACCATGGCAAAGCTCAGTGTTTGTCCTCCACCTTCCCGAAGCACTTGTAGCTTTATCCCTTTGGTTTTATGTCTTCTAGTGACTTCTGCAAGCAAAACGACGTCAAAAAACTTTAAAATGGGCAAATAACATATGCATGAGGAGTGTCTCAAAATTATGGAAAACTCTCCAATTTACACTAAGTCCTCAAAAATATCCTAAGTGTCTCAAAATCTTAATTTTACAAAACTACTCTATTATGGATTTACACAAATCATCGACTTGGCCACTTCAAATAGTAATTAGCCCTTATATAGGCTCGTCAACCCCCTATGGCCTAGTGGTGGGGTCTATTTTTCGCAATCCGGTGTTTATGGGTTTGAACCACCACCGACGTGTTTATTTTCCATATTGGGACTTAGTCCCACATTTTTTTTATAAGAGGTTAGTGGTGTGTTTAAATTTGGAGTCTGGACGGTAAGCCAAGTGGCTTGGCCACTTTTGATTGACTTTCCACGTAGGGTGGTGACATGTTTTTTTGTCACGTTTGGTTTGTTGTATACGCTCGGTGGGGTGAGATGGGTTGTTTTGGTGATGAGCTAGCGAGTTTGGTGCATCATGTTGATTGGTCGGTGTAGAGTGTGGGCTATATTGGGCCTCGGCCGTTTGGCTCGTTGAGCTGTTAAGTTGATCCGTTGAGTTGGATGTTGTTGCTCGCAATGTAGTATATAGCTTGATCAGTGGGCGAGTTGGCTTGGTAACTCAATGAGGTGGCATGTATGAGTTGGATCTCTAGAAATCACCCTTTGACTCAATCACAAGCTCACCCGGCTTGGTCTCCTAGCTTGATGAGCTACTTGGAACTTCATGGTGGTCGAGCCACCCTTCGAAATAAAAGTGGACCCCATAGTTGAAAACCTTTTATCGACCATAGAAGACCGATGGAAAAACTAGGATTTTTTTTTATGCCACTTGGTGATGCCATATTGACTCATGTGCCATTTTTGCAACATGTCCCATCACTGCGTCACCTATGCCCTTGCTTCATTCTATAGAATCATGTTCTTGCGTGAACGATATTTGGAGCATACCGTGTCCATTTTAATCCATTCAAAATTTGTTGGAAAGATGACTTGAGTTGTTTAGTAAGGAATAGGTACATGGAAATTTTAGGAACATCCAAAGTGTGAAAAATCCTCCAGTTATCTGGAAATAATTATAGGCAAACAATAAAATTCAAATTAAAAGGGTGATTACAAAAGGAAGAGCAGGAGGAGGAAGACTATATTTTAATTTTTGTTATCAAACCCCTTTGAGAGCTTGAGCATTCTATGTTCAATTTCTTCTCCTAGGATGAAAACCTTAGGAGTGCGAAGATTCAAAGGACAAAAATGCTCCCCCCTTTTAGTGATTTCATCCAGAGATTGCATTTAAACCGAAAGATTGAAGTGTGTGTCTAGTTCTAGTGGGGTAAGAAGGATTTTTAGAGATTTTCAGTTTGCTTCTGATGTGTTGTTATAATACTTCATACACAACTACAATATTTATTATTGTTCTTTGCTATAGTACTCCATACCACTACTACAATACTTCAATACCACCGCAACATAATACAAATAGCTCGGGGCACCAAAGGAAGACCTCGAACACGCCATATTTAGACTAAAGATATATTCACAAAAATTGTTCACAGGAGACATTGAGTCTTCAACAAAAGCCAACATAAAACATAATAAACATGAATGCCTATAAAAAAATTTCACCACGATTAATCCACCTACAAAGGAGAGATCCTTATTTTGCCAATAAAGAAGCTTTGTCTAAATTTGTTGAAGAATCCACTCCCA